>JAPPVO010000003.1:44333587-44662771 GCA_030407325.1 Camellia japonica | reverse complement strand
GTATGTTTGTGATTAGTTTGATGAGCCGCTGATTTTGGGTTTGTGAAGTGTACGTGTGTTGTGCGAAATTGTTGAGGTTGGGTGTAATGTGTTTTTTATGTTGGTTTATTGTGTGTTGTTGGGGTTTTAATTTGGTGGGTACGTCGGACTCTCTGCTCTTTATGATCTTTAATGTTAGGATTTTTTTGATGATGTTATTTTTGTTGTTTTCGTGGTCGAAACGCGTGGTAAAACATTTTTCCAGCGGTGTGGTGTTGTCAATGGCAACGTTATATCTGTGGCTTTACTGAATATTGGTAACATTTTTTTAACCAATTAACTCCAAAATTTAATTTTCTTGATAAACATTATTGATGTAGGTAAACATTACTCACATTACTAAAAATTAAAGTCAGGACTTGATCGTTATTATAGGTTGGTAAACATTTTTTCCTAGTGCTGTGCTTTATTGTGTGTTTTTGGGGTTCGATTTGGTATCAATATGGACTCTATTTTTATGGTGTTAATGGTTGGATTACTTTTTGTGATGTTATTTTATTGTCCTTAGGGGTGTGGAAATGTATAAAACAATTTTTTATTTTTCTCGTGGCCAATCTAGTGGACATTTTGTATAGACAATTGCGAGTGTGGTGGTTTTCCACTAGACCTATGTTTCCAGCTCTGGCGTCCTTCATTACCTGCCACCTTAGTCACAAACAATTTTTTCATTTTTTCCTCGTGGCCAATCTAGTGGACGTTTGCATGAACAATTGCGAGCGTGGTGTTCTTCCACTAGACTCTTTTTCGAGCTCTGCCGTCCTTTATTACCTGCTACATTAGTCCCATTAAGATATTAATACGGGGAATACAAAATATGCATCGGCAAAGACACTTATCAACCAACACAAAAAAGCACGAAACATCATTATAACACAGCACACAAGCACCCTTAATACCATAACATGCTATGTATGTGTTCCAATTTCGAATGGTAGCAACATTAGACACAATCAACACCCCAAATATAAAACCAGTACACGTCCTACCCACATACAAAGCCATAGATACATGACAACTAGTACCAACATTGTAAAAAGGTAGAACTCATAACATTTACTCAACAATGTGCCATATATAACCACAAATAAGTACGCAAATAACAAAAATTCCAAAATATGTATGGTATGTCAGGCCAACATCCCCCACGTGGACGTGGTGTTCGAGGGGTTTATTCATCAACCATTCACGAGCAAATCAATGGAACAACATTTTACCCCAAAATAAACATAACACATTCGGGGAATTACGAAATTAGCCGACAACCACCACTACGGGGTATGCAACCCATAGTTTGTAAACCGCATGCACTCCCCTCGTAGTGAAACACCCGTACGGTACCATCGTTCAAGAAATTACACGATGACACTCGACGTAACCATTACGGCGACCACTTGCAAACATGGATGTCACAGTTATTACACATCACCTAACATTACTGTCATTAACATCACACGTACCTACCCCAACCTACACACACCCAAAAACTAGAGGAGCACAAGCCCATTACGAGGGTGTTAAGATGGTTAAAAGTTAGCTTTTTAGTTTTTTTTTTTTTTGGCTTTTTTTTTAAAAATGTGTAAAAATGAGTGATAATTTGACCCAAAATGGGTTTACACATCAGACTGACACAACAAACTCATTATTTGTCAACAACATTGCACCAAATGCCGGACACACACCACCATATGAACAATCACCCATAAACAATGACTGATCGTGTGCGTAACATTAGGTTAACAATCACCACCATGTGCGTAACATTACTTAATATGTACGCCATTAACAACACACATTAATGCCACAAATCTTCCACCCAAAATCACACTCAAAACACCAGAGAACCCACCCACCACATTACAACACACAACGGCACGACCATGTCAATAAAGCACACATAACCATGCAACCCTGCCACAAACTCACCAACATCATAACAAACACCACAAAATACCCATGTTAATACTACCCCAAATACAGAGTACCCCATGGAGGGCGCACCCCGACACCCTCAGTGGCAAAAGTAAGGACCAACACCCAAAATGAATGGAACACAAAACGACTATACCCTTAGTAAAATTTCGAAACCCCACGAATGTAGGATATCACCCCATGTGAGAGGTGATCTGTCTCTCCACCGAAAGCAGCCAAAAGCAGCCGACAGTAGGGGACCTTCTAGAGGCACGCAAAGAAAAGGAAATAGTTGGCCATCAGCTTAGCCAGCCAATATCTCCACCTTCTTTCTTGGTGTATAAATAGAAGGGATGGAGAGGGTTCAGATGGACAAGGAAATGTAGAACACAAGTGATATACAAGAGAGTGTATATCTCTGTGAGAGAGAGAAAAACTAGAGAAAATGCAAGGCAGTAGAGAGTGTGTGAGTTGAGTGAGAGTGTCTCCTCCTCTGTGTAATATTTATTTGTTTTAGTGGAAATCTATGGTTCTCTCCGCGGACGTAAGCATTAAGGCCGAATCACATAAATCTTGTGTCCACTATTGTGTGTTTCATTTTTGGTAGTTAAGGTGGGTTGGCCTCGAAACCCAACAATTGATATTAGAGTTTGGTAGTGAAAAAAGTTTGTTTTTTCAAAGAGTCCGAGAAGATCTTGGACGTGCTCTCACGCTCCAACTAAAGAAGGAGAGTGAAGGCACACGCATCACGCACCACACGCGTGTCCAGAGGCTAAAGGCGAGTAACTGTTGCCAAACATGATACTTTAAATATTTATCTAGAGAAAAAGTATCCCAATGGTGAGTTTGGCTGGGGTAGTTAAGGCTTTTGTCTTACCCTTTGGTCTTGAGTTTGAACCCAGGTAGTGTGCAGAGTAACTGTCTGTTTTTTTTTTTTTTTTTTGGTGGAGGATGATGCAGTGGTGAAGGAAAAGGTTCAAGTTTCATGATAGAACCTTTTAATAGAAATAATGATTTTACCCTATGGCAACAAAAGGTAAAAAACATTCTAACGGGAGGGCTTAGTAAAAGCTCTCAACAAGAAGTCCAACAAATCGGCAGCATGAGGGATGACAAATGGGAGGGGTTTAGAGAACTGGCAAACAACACGATCCAGTTATATCTCGGGAACAACACACTCCGGGAAGTCATCAATGAAGAAGATTCGACAGAGCTACGGACAAAGTTAGAAAAGAGGTACAAGTCAAAGTCCTTGACAAATCGGTTATCGTTGAAGAAGCAGTTGTACACACTTCAAATGACAAAAGGAGCAAACCTTATAGAATATCTGGATGAGTTCAATAGGCTCACAATGGAGTTGGATTCCATCAGGGTGAAAATCAAGGAGGAAGATAAGACCATTATCTTGCTAGTCTCCTTACTTTCATCATATAAGCATCTCAAGACTACTCTGATGTACGGGAATGATACTTTTGGACTAGATGAGTGGTTCCTACGCTGATTTCTCATGAGGCAATGAAGAAAAAGGAAAACGGCAAACACCCAGAGGGAAATGCCATGGTTGCATCAGAAATGATCGGGGCAGAGGCAGATCCAATGATAGACAGTGTGAGATCCAAATTAAGAGGGCATTCGCAATCAAGGCCGGGCTATAGGAGAAAGTGCTACTATTGATTAGGAGAATCACCTCATTAAAGATTGTGCAAAGCTCAAAGAGGATAAGGCAAGTAAAGAACAAGACATGCTCAGAAAGGATGCAGGGCTTAACAAAAGTGTACAAGAACGCATGGAGGTAGTTCCAAGGTGCACAAAATGGAGCCATTGAGGCCAATCATGAAGAAAGCTCAGAGCAAAGAGACCAAGACGGTAGAGCATATCCCAGGGAAGAAAAGAGTTTCTTTTGCTCCTGAATTAGAGACATATTACGATCTCTCCCAGAGTGTATGAAAGGGAGATGCAATCACAAAGAGTTGCAAAGTAAGCTTTGCATGGCACCTTAGTGAGGGGGTGCAGGCACTCCAAGCAACGGGTGCAGCCATCCAATTAGGGGGTGCTAGTGTGGATCACCTCACATAGGTTGAGGAGTGATTTGTAAAATATCACTCCATGTGAGAGTGATCTGTCTCTCCACCGAAAGTAGCCAAAAGCAGCTGACAAGAGGAGTGCTTCTCGAGGCACTGAAAGAGGAAAAACTAGCCATCAACTTAGGTAGCCAATCTCTCAACCTTCTTTCTTGGTGTATAAACAGAAGGGATGGAAAGGGTTCGAATGGAGGAAAGCTAGAACACAAGTGATATACAAGAGAGTGTATATCTCAGTGAGAGAGAGAAAAACTAGAGAGTGTAAGGCAGTAGAGAGTGTGAGAGTGTCTCCTCCTCTGTGTAATCTTTATTTGTTTTAGTGGAAATCTTCGGTCCTCTCCGTAGGCGTAGATTGTGTGTTTGATTTCTAGTAGTTAAGGTGGGTTGGCCTCAAACCCAACAACGAACCCCACAAAACACCAACCCAACAACATGAAATCAAGATTTCACCATTACGAATAATACAATCAAAGCCAATTACGCAAAGAAATATAACATTAATCAAACAATAATTAGGATTAACCAAATATTTTTCCAATGTAAACATATATGCCAATAACATCAAAACCCACATACCTAACACCATTAGACAACGACACGAACATTGATGCGAACAAATGGATTATGTGCTATCATCAATGACACGTCCTTATCGTCAACCGCAGGACAAAATGACTTAGTGCTCACTCTGAATTGACGACGACAATGTACAACTAGAAGGGGGTTTTCGCTTTTCTAGGGTTTGAGGGGATGTCAAATGTTAATTCTAGAAGGTCGATTGAAGTTTAACATTGCCAATTCGGCTGTGCAAAGAAATGAAGTGAGGGTAATCATTGTAACATTGAAAATCGATAACTTTCCATCTTCGACTCGTTCGTTTTGATCGCGTTGGAGGGAAATCAAAAAAACTATAGTACATTTTGGTCAATTTGGTAAATACAACAACGTCACCCAAAACCCACATTTACACCCTAACAAATGCAAGCCACAAGTTGAATTCATGGGCTTCAAGGTCATTAATATTGAAATGGGACTTTTGAGTCTAAAAAAAAAAAAAAAAAAGGGCAGGATTACATAGTTCAAAAGATTTAATTTTGGGATTTAATGGTATCTTACCCCTTTTTTTAGACTCAAACCAAATGTCACTTTTTATTTTTTGTTTTGTTATGTTTCTTTGCTCTTCTTTTTTTTGTTCTTTTTGTTTTTTTTATTTTTTTTTTTCAAAATCTATTTTATCTCTTTGTGGTACGACCCAATAGCACTTTATCCTTATGTTTTTCAAAAACAGCCACATGCCTTTTATGTGATTCTAGATTAAAATGTTTCAGTTATATTTTTCATCTAAACTAACGGAGAGTGTCTCTAACATGTCTATTTTGAGAGTGGAAATGAAAAAAAAAAAAAAAAAATAGTCAAAATTAAATTTCAATGTAAGAAGACGAAATTAACCTTGTTCTACTTTTTTATTTTTTATTTTTATTTTATTTTTATCTTTTACCTACCTCAAAACCTTAATCCAAACCCAACCCTTTTCACCAGTGTATAGATAAAATTATATAGACACTATAATTTATTATCATTAAATTACATTAATTTAATTTTAATTTTAAATTTTGACCCAATTTTTTATTTAATAATAATTTAAATTTAAGATACACACACACACATATATAACACAAATTAAACTATCAATTAATCCAAATACCTTAATTTATTATTATAAAAATTAATTATCAAACTACATAAACACACACACACACACACACATATATATATATATAACAAATTAAATTATAAATGGGGCACTTATTCATAAATCCCTGTCCATGTACTTATATTCTACTTAGTCTAAATTATTTTCTTATGTTTTAATAATTCATATAGGTGACATAGTTACAAAAATAACCCTAATAATAATATTCATATTGACAATATGAATGTTTACATCACCAAGTTATTAACCATTCAAAAAATATTTGTAAAGGAAAAATTATCTATAAAAATACTTTAAATATGAGAATTAGGATTTGATGGATCAAATGTTTAAATAATAGGACTTGTTATAATACAAAAATATATTATGGACTAATTGGAATACAAATACTTGAAAAATGATTTACTAATAAATTTCTCATTATAAATTAAACTAAACACCCCAATTTATTACCGTAAAATTATCTTAATTAATAACATTTTAAATTAAACATATATATATATATATATATCAAATTAAATAATAAATTAACCTAAATAACTTAATTTATTACCATAAAATTAAATCATAAAAGTACTTTAGTCTAATTTTTAATTTTTACCTAATTTATTATTAATAACATTTTAAATTAAGCATGTACATATATGCATATCAACAATGCTATATTTACACAATTTTCTCCTTCACAATCCCCCGAATGAGATGGATAGAATGCATGTAAAGAGAATCTTGAGAGAACATTGAAATGTGGGTCAACTTTTTAAATTTTGCTTGCCACATTATTCGAGGGATTTGGGGGGAAGAAATTATGTGGATGAATCATTTTTCATACATTTAACAAATTAAATGATAAATTAATTACAATGTTATAATATATACATATATATATATATATATATAGTATGGGAAATCGTACGAGGGTGTGTATTATATGCACTCTACCACAATTGGCATAACTTTACTATAAAATTGCGTAACATCAACCACAAATGTGTAACCTGCCAATAAATTAGCTTAACAAAATGTCTAAAATTATGCAATTCATGTAACAAAGTTACGACATTATGCATGGTGAAATACTAATGAAATACATGGTGAAATAGAGATGAACCGTTAATTTTCTCATTATCCATTTTTTTCATACAAAACTGATTCGAACACGTAATTGCTGTTATCCGATTGATTTAATTTTTTTGCATGGATGATATACTCGATGAATCCTAAAATATGAACAGTTCAAATTATCGAAGCGGAACCCAAAAGTGGGACTAAACAGTCCAGTCTTGATCTCCAATTGAAGACAAGCTAGACTTTAGTAGGTTATAGTGTTAAACTAAAGGTTGTTGAACTACTTATTTTAGTTAACTTTTTGATTTTTTAATAAAAAGATGTATAGAACAATAAAGAGAATAATTGATTTTTTTGGTAATAACTTCTTTATGTATATTTGATTTATTGTTCTTGTTTTTATTCCTATTTGTGTTTCTTGTGTTGTGTCATCCAACTTGATTTTTTTTTTCTTTTTTTGGATCAATAAAAAAAAAGTTTTGAGGTGTCACCACAACATCTATGGACCCAGGCTCCGGGGTAACTGGTTGCCATTTGACCCAATCTATAAGAAGGGACTCACCACCGAGACACCAGTGAAGCTCATCAACCACCTCCAACAGGGCCAAGGTTCGATCGAAGTATAACGGGAAATCTCCGAAGAGAACTACTGGAAAATATCCAGCGTTGTGCACCCCCTAGGAGTCAAACTTGACTCACTACTAGGGAAGGCAATGCGTTCACCACTGGGTCACCACCTCGGTGGTTGTCACCCCCCCAGTGGTTGTCACTCTACCTGATTAGTTACATCAATTTCTAGTAGCTCTCACTGTAACTCTCTCTCAACCGCAACCCATATCTTCCTCGCAGATTTAGACTAGTATGCAAGAATAAATTTCAAAAATCATACTCAAAATTTGAAGAGAACAAAAAAAGTACACATGCATAAACATATTGGATGGTAAGATTTAGGGTAATCTACTATATGCAAGTTATGATATTTGCGAATTCGATTACTACAAATATCATAATTTAATCTTATGAGAGATAAAAAAAATAAAAAAAAAATAAAAATAAAAAGTTATAACCAAACATCACAAATCTTATGGGACTCATCATTAATAAAGAAAATGAGTTATAATCCAACATCACATAAGATATAACCAAAAAGTTGTTGGATCTTAACCAAAATAATATGATAAATAATATCACAATAAATCATAATTAAGATCAAATATCATAGAGGTCGAAACTAAGGTGCATATGGTATACGTAGGGATGTAATAATGGCCTGGCCCATGGACCAAAAAGTGGGGTCTAAGCCCAAGCCCAAGCCCACTCATAATAGGGCCTAGGGCCTGGGCCCCTGGCCGTGGGCCAGGGCTAGATTATTTGTTAGGAATAAAAAATAAAAGAAAAATTATATTTGAATATTTTAGTTAAAATTAATGAAATGTTTTGTTTGGTTATGTTTCATGGTGGTATTTAAGTTTAATTATATATGACTTATATTTTTTTAATTATGAACTTATAACTAAAAAAATATGCAATTATATTATTTTTTTCTCTTGAAATGAATAATTTTATATATATGAAAATGAAACTTTCAATATTACAATATTAAATTAATTATATAAAATTTATTGAATGAATAATTTTTATTTCAAAATGAAATAAAATATTACAAAAATTTATATTATTAAATAAAATAGGTGTAAATTGTTGATGATGGTAGAGCAATTGATCATTATAGGTTAAGTACATCTCAACTAGGTTGGCACCTACTAGGCTACCAATCATTTGCATTATACTTCACCTCAATAATCTAATACAAAAAAAAAAAAAAAAAAAAAAAAGTGAAAAAAAAAGAAAAAAAAAAGAGAAAGAAATGAAATAGTAAAAAACAAATTGTTGATCAATCATCGGAGGAGACAGACATTTCAGTCGCGTTGCCCGAGGATATGTCATTCAAATCATTTTGAATTTGCTCATTTTCACTATAATTTTGTCTTCTTGTAAGCGCATGCATATGATCTCTGGATATCATCAGTGCCTCAACCATTTGGGGTGAAAGCCTGCTCCAGTAATCGCTCAGCACCCGTCCACCTGCACTAAAAGCTGTTTCCAAAGCAACTGTAGAAATAGGAACGGTTAGTATATCACAGGCCATCTGTGAAACCACAGGCCACATAGTTTCATTTTGTTTCCACCATTCCAAAATGTCAAAATCATCAGAATCATCCACTGACGAGCTTTCCAAATAACGTTGTAGTTTAGAACTACTTACACTTGTATGTTGAGATATTCTTCTACATTTTATTGCTGGAAAAAAAACTTAATCTTCTGCCTCGAGGTGAGACCGCTAGTGTAGTGTGTGTAGGTGTATTTACAAATATAGCTGCCCTGTATTCTTCAAATAATTTGTTGCATGTTTGCATAATAGGGGCCAACTGTATTTAATCAACGAAAATACGTTCTAAAAATTCTTGTCAACCAATTTTTTTGCACCTATGATCAATTATTATGTCTAAACCTAAAACATGAGGCAAATGATCAAAATATTTATCAAATTTTACTTTCATTGAATTAATAATGGTTACATAATATTTATTACTCATATATTTTACGAAAATTTTAATTATTTCTGCTAGCATATATAAAACAAATGGTGAAGTATGAATATATATATATAAGAAAATAATTTTGTTGAAGTATCAAAAGCTTTTAGAAAATCTTTTTACAAGGCTACTTGACGCCAATTAAGTTATGTGAGAGTCAGTACTTCTCTTATTCATGTTGTTGCAAAAAATAAATGTATTGCACTTCTTTGTTTACAAGCTATTTTTAACATATTATACGTTGAATTCCACCTACTATCTACATTTAAAATTAATTTTTTAAATGTCATATTTTCTCGTTGACAAATTTTTCTATATTCCGAAATTCGATTAGCAGAAGACATAATAGTAACAACTGCATTTTTTATAACAAGTGTAAAAGTCTTATATACATGCATAGCTTCTTTAACAATCAAATTTAAAATATGGGTATAACAACGAACATGAAATAAATCACCATCAACAAATAATTGTAAAGTTGATTTTAAATGGGCTATAGTTTGATTATAATATGCTGCATTATCTAATTAATTGTAAATATTTTATTTTGTAAAGCACACTCATATAATACATTTCTTATTTCTACACTAAGCGAATGACTAGTGTATGAAAATTCAACTAATTTAAATGAAATAATTCTTTTATTTAATTTTCAATCATTATCAATAAAATGTCCAGTGATACACTGATATTCAAAACCATTATTTGACCATAGATCAGATGCTAAACAAACTCTTCCATTCAAATTTTTAAAGATGTCAAATAATTCAATTTTAATATCCTCAAATTTCTTTAAAATCATGTTTCTAGTAGTATTTCTTGAAAAACTTTGATATTGCGGTGCAAAACTTTCGTGAATCATTTCGGCAAAATCGAGACATCCACTAGTAGTAAAAGGTTGTTCTTTTTTAATAATTAATCAATTACAAAATTTTGTGCACGTAAAAGATCATATAAAAATATTTGCAAATTACCAGTTGATGAAGCCCTTAATTGCATTTGACTTCTAATATCAGGTTGTTGATTTTGTAAATATTTGTTAGCATGCCTTTTTAGATGACTAGTACCTCTACAGATGCAACACTAAATAAATGTGCGCAATATTTACATTTTGCTTTAAATGTAATTGTGCCATCAGGATTATTTATAGATATTTTTTTTCAAAATGTGCCCAAACAGTACTAGTTGTGCCCCTAGATGATGATCCAACTGTTGGAAGATGGATATTAGAAGGAGAATCAACAGATTCATGCTATGGAGTATATGTATCAACATCAACATAAACATTAAGAATATTAGGATCTATAGTAATGTAAGTAAAACAATATATAAGAATTAACAATTAATTTAAATAATGTGTAAATACAATGAGTAAAAAATAATAATTAATATATGTGCACAAATAATTAATGAAAAAAAATGAGTAGCTAATAAATTTAATTAAACAAATTAATGTTATCGACTTGCAAATGCGATACAGAATTTACTTCTTCTGATAAAAGTTTCTTGTTGCACAATTGCAATTGTCACTTAGGGATGACACTTCAAAATTAATTGAGAGTTTAGAGAGATTGAGAGTTTAAGAGAGAGAGAGAGAGAGAGAGAATTATTTATGAGATTTATTTTGAAAAAGGGAGGATATTTATAGTAATTTGAAAGAGTGAAGTAAATTTATAAATATATATATATATATATATTATATTACCGTTGTAGTAAACGGTAATATGACCGTTTAAAATTTTTTTTTCTTCATTCAATGAATGAAGAGTTTGTTGAGTGATGCAAGCATATAGCATAGGGGTAGGCTAGTAGAGGACGACAGGGGTAGTCATAGGCTGCAGGCAGCAAGTGATGAACTGTTTGATTTTTTTTTTTTTGGGTTTTCTTTCATATTTATTATTCATTGCAAAGTGAAAGGGTGATGATGTGATGCAGGGGTAGGGCAGTAAGTTGGGCAGGGCAGTAGGTTGAAATATATATTTTTTTTATTTTTTTTTATTCATTCATTGCAAGGAAATGACATTGACTATTTTGTTTTTTTGTTTTTTTGCAAGATCAATCTTTTATTTATTTTATTTATTTATTTTTTTAATTTTTTAAAAATTATTTAACTATTGCAAGTTGTTTTTATTTTTATTTTTGAAAATTTGAGCATTAATAGAGAGAGGGTTGGATGGGCTGGGCTAGGCCGCCCGCAAGGCCCGAAATTTTATGGGCTTGATCAGGCTAACGGGCTGGATCGGGCTTCAAATAGAGGGCCCAAGCCCAGACCCAAGGTACTGGGTTGGGTTCGGGCTAGGGGCTCGGGCCCGAGCCTAACCAAACCTAAACAGGTCAGGCACACCTCGGGCCTCAGGTGGGCTTCGGACCGTCCATAAGTCCCGGGCCATTTTTACACCCCTAGGCATACGCCTCATAGAATTTCCCTCATAAATTTTAAAATTCCCTTGTAGATTTATGTCAATTTTAAAAGTAGTTTATCAAGTAAAGTACCCAAGAAATAGTTAAAAGTACGTATAAATAACTTCCAGGCATGGTCCTTGGGCTTTGCCTTTTCTTTCTGCTGATATAACCATCAGTTTAATATTTCTAATGCAACTAGTTTGTGAGACTTGTATGTTCATATAACATTTTGCCAGTAATGATGCCAAACACAACACCGAAATGTAGTTGCATCAAAACCATAGCATTATTATTATTATTATTTTATTTTTTAAAATTTTTATTTTTCTGAATAGAAAACCATAGCCTTAATTGCTGATTGTGTGACTTTGAACATTGATCAATCTAATGAGACTCTAAGCCGCCATGGAATTCGCTGCTGTTGGCCAAGTAGCTGGAAAAATTGGGGTATATGCAGCTGAAAAAGTGGAAAAGAAATTTGGTTACTTCAAAGACTACAAGACCAATGTAAAGAACTTGAAAAAGGAAGTTCAGAATCTCCAGGATAAGAAAAAAAGGGTGCAACGACAAATTGATGCTGCAATAAGCAACTTAGAAATCATTGAAGATGATGTTCAAAATTGGGTTGGACAAGTGGGTGAAATCACATCAGACACTGATAAATTTTGGAAGCTGATCAAGAGAAAGCCAATCACAGGTAATGTCAAGGCTTTTTTTTCATTAAAAAATTTTAAGGTTCCATTGCAATATTATAGATTTAAGACCGCATGCCATATAAATAATTTATTTATTTGTTGTCTTCTTCTATTTACAAAATAGATAATATATACAAATATTAATCATAACAGGTGCTTCAATGGATGGTGTATTAACTTGTGGGCACGGTACAAGTTTGGTAAAGAAGCATTCAAGAAAGCCAGAGAAATTGAAAAGCTCCAAGAAAAAGCCAACTTCGAAACTGTGTCATACACTACTCCTTTGCCGGAAATAGAGTCATCTTCCTCAACCAAAAATTTCACAGCGTTTGAATCCAGGAAGTCACTGGTGAAGGGAATTACGGAGGCTCTAGATGATGAGAACACCAGCGTGATCGGGATATGTGGGATGGGAGGAGTTGGTAAGACAACAATAGTGGAAGAAGTTTGCAGACAAGCTAAAGCAGAGAAGAAATTTGATAAGGTTGTAATGGTGGTCGTGTCACAAACTCCAAACTTGGCGAAGATCCAAGGAAAAATAGCCCACGAATTAAACCTGGTTCTTGAAACTAGGGATGAGTCGGAGAGACCGCAAGCATTGTGGGCGAGAATCAAGGCAGAGAAGAAGATTTTAGTAGTACTGGATGATATTTGGGACAAACTTGAACTGATTGAGAAGGTTGGTATTCCTTTCGGGGAGGATCATAAGGGTTGCAAGATCCTGCTTACCTCTCGAAGAAAAGATGTCTACAACAAAATGAATGCTCAAAAGATTTTCTCCATAGAGGTGTTAGATGAAGAAGAAGCATGGATACTTTTCAGTGGGACAGCAGGTGAAATTGTTGACTCTACTGATTTGAATCCTATAGCCAGAGAGGTGGCTAGGGAATGTGGTGGCTTGCCAATTGCCATTGTAACAGTTGGAAGAGCTCTCATGAAAAATCGAATCAAGGACGTGTGGATTGATGCAGCTCGACGGCTAAAAAAGTCTGTCCCAACAAAAATTGAAGGGATGGAAGCATATGTATATTCTTCTCTAAAGTTGAGTTACAATTATTTAGAAAGCGAGGCAAAGTCATGCTTCTTACTCTGCAGCTTGTTTCCAGAGGATACTGACATTCCTATGATGGCATTGGTGAGATACGGGATAGGCCTCAGGTTGTTTCAAGATGTGGACACTATAGAAGATGGTAGACATAGAGCACTTGCTCTTGTGAGTACTCTCGTATCATCTTTTATGTTATTGGAAATTGATGGAAAAATTAAGATGCATGATGTTGTCCGAGACTTTGCAATACATGTTGCTTGTAAAGAAGAGGCCAAGCATATCGTGAAAGCTGGTATTGGACTGCCATACTGGCCAGACAATGATACTACATTTCAAAATTACACGAGGATCTCGTTGATGGAGAATAATATTTGTGAACTTCCGGATGGACTAGAATTCCCAAAACTAGAGATTTTATTGCTACAATGGAATTCATATAGATCTCAAATGCAAATTCCTAACAATTTCTTTCAAGGAATGAATGATCTTAAAGTCTTAGACATGAGTGGCAATATTATGTTTGCTGTGCCCCCATCTATTCAATTGCTCACTACACTTCAAACACTCTGCCTTGATTATTGCCAGTTGGGTGATGATATATCAATAATTGGAACACTAAAAGGGCTCGAGATTCTTAGTCTTTATCGATCTAATATTAAAGAGGTCCCGAGACATTTCACCCAATTAACTCACCTCAAGTTATTTGATTTGAGATTTTGTCATGATCTCACACAAATATCGTCAGGTGTCATATCGAGTCTTCATAAATTAGAAGAGTTGTACATCGGAACAGCTTTTACTCATTGGGCAGTTGAAGGAGAAGACAATTCAAGAAACAATGTTAGCCTTTCAGAGCTAAAATCCTTGTCTCAATTAACCAGTTTGTGTCTTTCAGTCCCAAATGCCAACATGATTCCCGATGACTTGAGATTTGAAAAGCTGAGAAGGTTTGAGATAACAATAGGCACAATTGCCTATGGTGGAGAATCATTCCAGAAAACCTTGAGGCTCACATATGATACGAGATTGTGCGGGCCGGTAAAGGTTTTGCTAAAAAGATCAGAATTCCTACTTTTAAGAGATTGCAAAGGTTTGAAGAATATTCTAGAGGACCTAGACTGTGACGGTTTTGATCAATCGAAGTCTTTGGACCTCCACTTTTGCCATGAAATGAAATATCTCCTAGACATGATTGATGGAGCTCCAAGAGTATCGGCTCCCTTCCGCAATTTAGAAGAATTGACGCTTTGTTGTCTTGCCAATTTCAGTGAAATATGCCATGGCCAACTCCCAAATGAGTCATTCAGTAACTTGAGATCTGTCAATTTGTCTTTTTGTCCCCAGTTAAGACTATTATTTCCACCGTCACTGATACGACGGCTTGTCTACCTCCAGCGTCTGGAGCTCCATTATTGCAGTAATCTAGAGGAAATCTTTGTAATGGAAGGGAAAGAACAAATAGGAAAGAGTCTCAGCACAAGTAACAACTTGCAAAGCTTGACTGACGTTACTTTCTGCGAATGTGATAGGTTAAGAAACATTTTCTCCCTCACCATTGCTAAAGGTCTAGTGCAACTCAAACAACTCTCTATAAGACGTTGTGCAATGGTGGAAGCAGTAGTCGAAGATGAGAAAGGAGAGGAAACAGTATTATCAATTGATAAGATTGTGTTCCCTCACCTGTATGAGATACATCTTGACAAATTGGACAGTCTCACTTGTTTCTTCACAGGTTGTTATGCTGTCGAATTTCCATTATTGGAAGAATTGCTGATATATGATTGTCCCAAAATGGAGACTTTTGGTCATGGTGTTCAAATGACACCCAACCTAGAGAAAGTGTATGGTGAATATGATGATGAAAGGATTTGGATGGGTGACCTCAATGCCACTGTCCAACACATCTTCAACCGAAAGGTAAATTTCGTCAACTGGAGAAACTAAGATTTAATGTTATTACTACTAATTTTGTTGATGATAAAAAAAATTAAATTAAATTAATCACAGGCATATGTATGACCTGCTAGTGTTACAATGGTAGTGTAAATTACTAACAGCTGAGTTTCTGATGCAGGCACTCTTCAGAACAAGGTACCCAATCGCCCCATCTCCACATCCTACCTAAAATTTGAGTTATTGTATACTTGGCACCTATCAGGTTTGTCTTTTGCCATTGTTGCAATCTTTATCTTGAAATACAGTGATCCATTGACTCTCCAATCCATCAAAATTTTCAACAGTTTAAACTCAAAGAAAAATGCGATTAAATCACATTATAGACTACACTAAATCAAATTACTATGAAAGAGTACAGATTCATTTAATAAATTTACACCTTCGTAATTTAATCACAATTTCTAATCATTTTAGATATTTGTTGAAAAAACTGTATATATTGATCAGGTGCACAAAATTATTCAATAATTTTGACCATTTGGGGTTCCATCTGCATTTCTATCGAACACAAACTAACAATATTGTTGGGAAAAAAATTTCAGTATTGTTATTGCAAAATAAGCACTCCTTATTGTTCCTTAATATTGCTGTTTAAATTGACAGTGTGTTCGCGGTTTCTAGAGACCATATATGTATGGTGCGCAATTTATCGCTGGAAGTGATTGTTCCATACTACACATCTTCCTTGGCGTGTGGTGGGACATTGCTTTGGGCATAATTAGCATGATATTTGTGCTACCTAGAAATTTTAGGTCAATACATAAATATAGGCAGAAAAAATAGTGTGTTGCTTAATGTATATTCCATACTTGTATTTGTATATTTGCTGCCATGGATATTAGTTCTGTATGTATTGTATGTACTGTGATGAGTGTTTTTTGGTACTAATAAATTTATCTTGTGGTGTGGTGTGAACATGGTATTTTTATTTGAGAGAAGGAATAGACATGTAGGAAATAAATACTCTGAATTTATTTTTAAATACAATGTCTGAAATTTATCGACACTACTCAATAAGAAAACAGAATATAATTACACATAATTCTAACACACGATGGTGTGGTTGAATTAAATATTAAAACGGATTATAAAAAAGAAGATTATATGAATATTTTATGCAAAATATAACCACCAAAATCGACATGTTAGCACCAGCAGTAACAATATGAGAGTGATTACTTTCTATGCAATCTCAAAATCATAGCAGTGGGGTGCATGATCATATTCAGAAATTTATAAAGTAAAAAAAAAATAAAAATAAAAAATTGTATAACATTTTAAACCATGCTCAAATAGTCATGTCCACGCAAGAACAGAGCTATGGAACAATTTCTACCAGTATAGTCCCACTGATGAAGCTCAGTGGAGATAGAAAATTAAGACTCAAACGCAATACAGCGTCTGATGAAGTGCTAATAACTTCTAAATGATTGAATGAAACAAGAAAACAATAAAAACAGAGCAAGAATTCCATATCGGATTAAGGCCATAAGAAATAAAACAAACATCCTACTACAATCTTGGTCGTGGTAAATTCATAATTGTTGGGTTGGGTTCATAGTTATCAGAATCCTGATCCGGATCTTACGATCCTATGATCTTACGATTCATTTGAGTACAATCGATCCGGATCATATAAAAAATTTCTTATAGGTAGGATCTTCCGATCCTGGTAATGGGATCTTATAGGATCGTGAAATCCCGATCCGAATCCGATCATATCCGATCCAATTTACAAGTCTTGTTTTGTATTATATGACATATTTTATTATATATTTTATGTTTGTTGTCTAAATAGTAATTTATATGGTCAAAATAAATAATAAAAATTAAGTAGTATTGAATCAAATAGACAAAGAAAAACAAATTAGGAAACAAATATTCAAATATTGCGGGTAGAAAATTAACTAGTCGGAAAAATAAACTTAGCTTTTGCGGAGTCTAAGGAAGGTAAGATAATTGCAACTTTATCCTAATTTTTGGAGAGATTATTTTTGTGACTCGAATCCGCTCCACCAGGGATGCTAACAACAAACCTTGTCATTCGGTTAAGGTGCTCTTTTGAGTTCTTAATCTATTTTCATATCTAACTTTGTTAAATATTTTTTCTTCACTTTTTATGCATTATTGTAGATTGTAAAGTATTTTGTTATAGAATGCTTCTTCTTCACCTTTTTTTTGATGAAATACAAAAATTTTATCATCGAATTTTCTATTATATAATATTATATGTACATTTTATATGGAGTATTATATTTATCACAATATCTTCACTTCTTTTTAATAGAATATAGACTCATTTTGTGTATACTTTTTAAGAAATATTTATTTAAATTAAATTATTATGTAATTTGTCTTTTTCAGTAGGATCTTACGATTCTCGATCCGATTCTACGATCCGATCCTATAAACATCTCCAACGATCCAACATAGGATCTCGATTTTAACAACCTTGGTTGGCTTTCCCTCCTCTGTGGAGGATGGCCCAAAACATTTAGTAAAACCCATGTGAGTTCCAAAGCCCACATGGAGAGGTTATGTTTTTGAAAAGATCTGGCCCATGAGTTTAGAATGACAAACCCTTTCTCTGTAACACAGAAAGAGATGTAGCAGCAGCCACCAAAACAGAGAGGAGAGGAGAAATTCTGTCCAGCAGTGATCAAGCTATCTGATCAACAAGCATCTGTAGTCCGATTGAGCTGAAATTTGGTAGGCGAGTTCACAACTCAAGACTCTAAATTCTGGACGGTGGAGATCAGATTTGGAGTATTCTACTGCTGGTTTTTGGCCCGTGAACAGTACCCATTTTTGGTGAGATTTTTCCTAAACTTTGTATTTTGATCTTTGGTTGCCAAGGAAGCTTATTTGTAAGTTGTTCTTGATTGTTTGCCTCTAGTTCTATCTAGAGAGAACTCTTGTATACCCATTATTTGTTGATAGTGGAGATATTTGGTGGACTACGGTCCCGTGGTTTTTCCTTTCCACATCGGGAAGGTTTTCTACGTTAAAAATTGTTGTCGCCTTGTTATGTGATTGTTGGATCATCGTTTTCAGATTATTTTCAGAATATATTATGCTCTATTAAATTGCTTCCTAATAGGTTCACACAAAGAGGGAGAATAAACTACTTTCGCTATTTTTGTGCCGGATTCGGATATTTCGAATTGGTTTTTTGTTTTGTTTTCTCCTAACATAGTGGTATCAGAGCCAAGTTCATATTGTTGTGTGTCTTGTGTTGAATAATGGAAGCAAATTTAAGTAGAATGGTTACTTTGAATGGTTCTAATTATCACACATGGAAAGGAAAAATGGAAGACCTCCTTTATGTGAAGCAATTTCATCTACCAGTGTTTGCTACTGAAAAACCAGAAAATAAATCTGATGAAGAATGGACATTACTACATCGACAAGTGTGTGGGTACATTAGGCAATAGGTGGATGATAATGTTTTGAATCATATTAGTGGAGAGACACATGCACGTACACTCTGGAACAAACTTGAACAATTATATGCTCGGAAGACTAGAAACAATAAAATGTTTCTAATAAAGCAATTGATGACCTTGAGATACCAAGATGGAACCCCATTGACAGATCACTTGAACACTTTTCAAGGAGTAATTAATCAGTTGGCTGGAATGGGTATCAAGTTCGACGATGAGGTACAGGGGTTGTGCTTGCTTGGTACATTATCGGACTCTTGGGAGACATTTAGAATGTCATTATCTAACTCGGCCCCAGATGGTGTAATCAATATGGATCTGGCTAAGAGCAGTATTTTAAATGAAGAGATGAGGAGGAAATCACAGGGATCTTCTTCACAGTCAGAGGTTTTGGTTACAGAAAGGAGGGGGAGAAGCAAGAGCAGAGGTCCGAAGAACAGAGATAGAGGTAGAAGCAAGTCCAACAAGTTTGCTAATGCTGAGTGTTATCATTGTGGCATGAAATGGCACATCAAGAAACAGTGTAGAAAATTGAAGAAAGAGAACAAGGAGAAAGGGATTGAGCATGATGGAAAGGATAATGATCAAGTTGCCACCGCTACTTTTGAAGACTTTCTCATTGTTTATGATGAAGATGTTATTAACATAGCATGCCATGAGACCAACTGGGTGATTGATAGTGGTGCCTCTATTCATGCTACGTCTCGAAAAGATTTCTTTACATCCTACATATTTGGTGACTTTGGTTCGGTAAAGATGGGTAATGATGGCTTGGCCAAAATTATTGGTGTTGGAGACGTGCACTTGGAGATGAATAATGGCACGAGGTTGGTTCTTAGAGATGTAAAGCATATTTCTGATATCCGTATGAATTTGATTTTTGCAGGTAAACTTGATGATGAAGGGTATTGTAACACTTTCAGTAATGGTCAGTGGAAGCTCACTAGGGGTGCTATGGTTGTGGCTCGAGGCAAGAAGCATTCTACTTTGTACGTAATGCAGGCAAGGCTCCCCAAAGAAGTTATTAATGCAGTAGATGATGAGTCTACAGTGGAATTGTGGCATAAAAGGCTTGCGCACATGAGTGAGAAAGGCCTGGCAACATTGGCTAAAAAGAATCTTTTGTTTGGAATGAAGAATGCACTTTTGAAAAGGTATACTCACTGTTTGGCAGGAAAGCAGAATAGAGTTTCCTTCAGGAGTTCCCCTCATGCAAAAAAGCCAAATGTACTTGATTTGGTATATTTAGATGTTTGTGGTCCTATGAAGACAAGAACACTTGGTGGCTCCCGTTACTTTGTGACCTTTATAGATGATTATTCAAGGAAGTTGTGGATCTACACTTTAAAAAGCAAAGATCAAGTGTTGGAAACTTTTAAACAGTTCCAAGCCTTAGTTGAGAGACAGACTGGGAAGAAGCTCAGGTGCATCAGAACAGATAATGGAGGAGAGTATTGCGGTCCTTTTGATGATTATTGTGGACAACAGGATATTCGACATCAAAAGACACCCCCGAAGACTCCTCAGTTGAATGGTTTAGCTAAAAGGACGAACATGACACTGGTTGAAAGAGTTAGATGATTACTTTCACAGGCACGGTTGCCAAGATCCTTTTGGGGTGAGGCTTTGAGCACAGTTGTACATGTTCTTAATCTCACACCATGTGTTCCTCTTCAGTTTGATGTACCAGACAGAGGTTGGACTGGCAAGGATGTTTCCTATGATCACCTGCGTGTCTTTGGATGTAAAGCATTTGTTCATATTCCCAAAGATGAGAGGTCTAAGCTCGATATGAAGACCTGACAGTGCATTTTTCTAGGCTATGGCCTAGATGAGTTTGGCTACAGGTTATATAATCCAGTTGATAAGAAACTAGTGAGAAGCCGAGATGTTGTGTTTATTGAAGATCAAACTATACAAGATATTGAAAAAGCAGAGAACAAAATGACTTGGCATAGTGATGGTCTAGTTGACTTGGATCCGGTTCCTTTGACAGATTTTCCTGCACAGGTTGAACATGATATTTAGGATGACCAACAAGGTTTAGGTGATGGAGATGATCCCTTGCAGGCTGAGACAGGTGATGAGACTCTTGAGTAGTTGGCAACACCAGAGATACCACCAGATGTTCCAACCATGAGGTCAGCTAGAGACCGACATCCTTCCACTTGGTATTCTGCAGATGACTATGTGTTAATGACTGATGGGGGAGAGCCCGAGGGGTATGCAGAAGCCATGGAAGATGATCATAAGCTGGAATGGGCTGATGCGATGCAAGATGAGATGTAATCATTGCATGAAAATCACACTTTTGAGTTGGTAAAGTTGCCTAAGGGAAAAAGAGCTTTAAAGAACAAGTGGGTGTACAGGGTGAAACATGATGAACTCACTTCACAACCACGATACAAAGCTAGACTAGTTGTTAAAGGGTTTAGTCAGAGAAAAGGCATTGATTTTGATGAGATCTTCTCACCAGTTGTAAAAATGTCTTCTATTCATGTGGTTCTTGGCTTAGCCGCTAGTCTAGACTTAGAGATTGAGCAAATGGATGTGAAAACTGCCTTCCTTCATGGTGACTTGGAGGAAGAGATTTACATGGAACAACCAGAGGGTTTCAGGGTGAAAGGAAAAGAGGATTATGTGTGTCAGCTAAAGAAAAGTCTTTATAGTTTGAAGCAGGCACCCAGACAGTGGTATAAGAAGTTTGAGTCAGTTATGGGGGAGCAAGGCTACATGAAAACTACTTCTGACCATTGTGTATTTGTGCAGAAATTCTCTGATGATGATTTTATTATTTTACTGCCCTATGTTGATGACATGTTGATTGTTGGCAGGAATCCTTCAAGAATTGACAAATTGAAGAAGCAACTAAGCAAGTTCTTTGCCATGAAAGACTTGGGGCCAACAAAGCAAATTCTTGGTATTCGAATCTATCGAGACAGAAAAGAGAAGAAGTTGTACATGTCACAAGGGCAATACATTAAAAAGTTGCTTGAAAGATTCAATATGAACAATGCTAAAGTGGTTGGCTCACCTCTTGCTACTCATTTTAAGTTAAGCACTTATCAAAGCCCTTCTACAAATAAAAAGAAGGAAGATATGGAAAGAGTTCCATATGCCTCAGCTGTGGGAAGCTTAATGTATGCAATGGTCTGCACAAGGCCAGATATAGCTCATTCAGTTGGTGTGGTTAGTCGATTTCTTTCAAATCTAGGAAGAGAGCATTTGAATGCGGTAAAGTGGATAATGAGATATCTTAGAGGCACTTCCAGGTTGACACTTAGTTTTGGAAATGGACAACCAATTTTAGTTGGCTACACTGATGCAGATATGGCAGGAGATGTGGATACCCGTAAGTCTACTTTGGGTTATTTGATCACTTTCTCAGGTGGAGTTGTTTCTTGGCAGTTGAGGTTGCAAAAATGTGTTGCACTCTCTACAACAGAGGCAGAGTTTATTGCGGCAACAGAAGCTTGTAAAGAGTTGCTATGGATGAAAAAGTTCTTGACGGAGCTTGGTTTCAAACAACAACAATATGTGTTGTTTTGTGATAACCAAAGTGCTATTCACTTGGCTAAGAACTCTACATTCCATTCAAGGTCGAAGCATATCGACGTGAGGTACCATTGGATAAGAGAAATTCTTAATCATAAGTTGTTGGAACTTGAAAAAATTCATACTGATGATAATGGTGCTGATATGTTGACAAAAGCTCTAGTAAGGGAGAAGCTTGAGACGTGCTGCTCGATTGTCGGGATGGAGAATCCCTCCACCTAGTCAGAAAGGAGGAGATTTGTTGGGTTGGGCTTCCCTCCTATGTGGAGGATGGCCCAAAACATTTAGTAAAACTCATGTGAGTTCCAATGCCCACATGGAGAGGTTATGTGTTTGAAAAGATCTGGCCCATGAGTGTAGGATGACAAACCCTTTCTCTGTAACACAGAAAGAGATGTAGCAGCAACCACCAAAACAGAGAGGAGAGGAGAAATTCTGTCCAGCAGTGATCAAGCTATCCGATCAACAAGCATCTGTGGTCCGATTGAGCTGAAATTTGGTAGGCAAGTTCACAACTCAAGACTCTAAATTCTGACGGTGGAGATCAGATTTGGAGTATTCTACTGCTGGTTTTTGGCCCGTGAACAGTACCTGTTTTTGGTGAGATTTTTCCTAAACTTTGTATTTTGATCTTTGGTTGCCAAGGAAGCTTATTTGTAAGTTGTTCTTGATTGTTTGCCTCTAGTTCTATCTAGAGAGAACTCTTGTATACCCATTATTTGTTGATAGTGGAGATATTTGGTGGACTACGGTCCCGTGGTTTTTCCTTTCCACATCGGGAAGGTTTTCCACGTTAAAAATTGTTGTCGCCTTGTTATGTGATTGTTGGGTCATCGTTTTCAGATTATTTTCAGAATATATTGTGCTCTATTAAATTGCTTCCTAATAGGTTCACACAAAGAGGGAGAATAAACTACTTCTGCTATTTTTGTGCCGGATTCTGATATTTCGAATTGGTTTTTTGTTTTGTTTTCTCCCAACAATAATTGCATATAGATTATAGTGTAATTCATCTATCACACTTGTACCAATCTCAATGATTTTCCGTTACTTATCGAGCAACAATAAGTTCTATAAAATCAGCATTACTGTTGTCTGATGGCATCAAAATTTTATAATCGGCAGTGAAATTGTATGGCTCCCCAATAGCTCTTAGAAGCTGGAAGCCATTTCAGAAGCAAATTCCTTCTCGGAGTGTTTGAATATCCTGTAACATCTTCACCATAAAGCTCAATCAGAAGATTCAGAACATGAAGACCAAATACAAAGAGCAAGAAATCAAATTCATCGATTATCAACCTCCTTTTTTTTTTATTTTATTATTTTATATTAGAAATCTTGTTTATGAGGAAATCAGGCAGTAATACAACCAAGATCGTACTAATTCAACTACAAATACATTGATGTTTTTATTTGAACTCCCACCTTCATCAGCAGACTCTTTTGCCAAATTTTTCCATTTGATTGCATTCTTTTTAAGTCTTCTCAGCAATTTTAACCCAATAAGAAACATGATACATTAAAATTAAAACAATTTGAGAGAGAACAATGAGTCAAAAACAACACTTGGCCATGACATTATTATCTTAATTATAGACAGTGATAGGGAAATGCGCGTGCATTTATGATTTTTAAAAAATTTATTTGGTTGAATTACATTTACAATCATTTTGGTATTCATTTGGATTCATAGATAAACCAAGTAGAGGTTTCAGGGCACTTGGATTTGAAGCGTACTGGATTTTTTGTTTCAATTATTATTTTTTTTTATTTTTTATTTTTTATAAAATTTTTTTGTTGAGATTCTCGTTATATATATTGGGGGTGCTCACAGATTTGTTCAACTGACTAGAAGTAAAAGTTTATAGATATGGCGAAATGATTGAAGGCCAAGTAATTTGGATGGGGGGCCTCAATGCCACTGTCCAGCACATCTTCAACCAAAAGGTACACATCATTAGCATGGCATTTTGGAGAATGTAAGATTGATTACATGGAACTAATTAACATGTTTAGTTTTAATTTTCTGAATTTAATTTTTTAAAAATTGAGTTTTTTTTTGTTTTTGCGTGTTTTTTATTTTTAGTAAATATTTTTAAATTTTTAAGTAATTTTTTTACTTTTTTAAATGTACCTTACTTAGATGTATCTAAATAGTAAAATATTTATGAAAAAATATTTTAAAAAATTAATAAATACACAAAAATGTGAAAACTGCACTGAATTTTTGTATTTTTTGGTATTTAGTGTATTTTTAAAAGATTTTTTTCACAAATATTATACTTTTTAAGTGTATTTATGTTAGGTGCGTCTAAAAATTTCAAAAAATTACTTAAAATATTAAAAACAATTATTAAAAACATTAAAATACAGAAAATAAAAAAGTAGAATTTTCTAAAAAGTATTTTTTGAAAATTAGAACCAAACAAACTGAATAATTTTGTTGATCATTAGTAGATAAATAAAAATAATCACATTCATATGTATTATCAGAAAATTAGGCTCGGGCGCAAGATGTATTAGGGCCTCGGGCGGACCTAGGCGTGGGCTCGGGCTTGGGGTAGGTCTGGGTCGGACCTGACTATTTATTTATATTTTTTTTCACCAAAATTTTATTTCTTTCCACCAAAAATTATGCTGGGCCTTGGGCCTGGCCTTGAGTGGGCCGATGGGCCGGGCTTTGAAATAAACAGCCCAATCTAGGGTCTCGGACTGGGCTCGGACCCAAGCTTGGACAAGCCAGGTCGGGCTGTACTAGACCACAGGCGAACTTCGGGTGGGCCGCGGGCTGATGGGCCAAATTTACATCCCCAAACCTGAGTTTACTTGCCATCAGCTGCGTATTGTGAGGTCACAAGTCCGGAGTTGGCTAACACTATTGAACCCACTCTCGTTGGTGTGCAAACACATGCCCAGAGAGTGATGCAATTGAAATTTAAAATGTGAAAATGCTATTTACTACAATATTTTGAAGATGAAAAAAAAAAAAACACAGCTCCTTACTCACCAAGGTCTCACTCAAAATTTTCAATTTGTGTAAATTAGTTGAAAAAAAAATTAGATTAATCTAACTATGTTTATTTCTAATATATATATTTAAAAAAATTACATTTTTCATCTACTTTTTTTAAAAAAATAAATGTATTAAAATCATATGTTTACAATTATTAAATTAATTTAAATTTGTTTAGAGTGATCCACCACACACTAAGTCCTAAAAGACCGAAGTGTCAAATTATGAAAATAAGGTATGTAGTGGCTCACAAATTTGTCCAGTCCATTACGGTGGATAGGAAACAAACCTGTCTCTTTGAAAATTTATTAAGTAGTTTTGGATTATATCACTACAAGAAAAATGACTTTTGGCGACTAAATTTTTAGTCGCCAAAAGTCTACTTTCAGTCGCCGAAAGTCCAAATTTCACCTTCTCCGACGAAATTTTTTAGTCGCTATATTAGTCGCATATTTGTGGTCGGCGTAGGGTATTGGCGACTAAAATTTTTTTAGTCGCCAAAAATAGGTCTTTACCGACTAAAAAATTAGTCGCCAATAGTGTTTTTGAGTTTTGGAAATAATACATTTAGCGACTAAAAATTAGTCGCCAATAGTGGTTTTTTTAGTCGCCAAAAATAGGTCTTTACTAGGGGTGCAACTCGGGCGGGTTCGGTCGGGTTGGGGGTCTGCCCAAGCCCGACCCGAATTGCCCAGAGCAGTGCCCAAGCCCGCCCAAGCCCGAACATGAACCCGAGCTTTGCTGCCCAAGCCCGGCCCAAGCTTTGTATTTTGAACTCGGGTTAGCCCGAATTGCCCGAATTGCCCGAATTGCCCAGAAACTTATAAGTAGATTTGTTTTGAAACCTATAGGTAGAATTGATAATTAACAAAGAATTAAGAATTATTCAAAGTTATTTTCTGGTCACCAAAAAATAAAAATTAAAAATTAAGACTAACTCTTTTACTTAATTTATATATATTATATAATTTATTAAATTATATATAAATATTATATAATTTATATAATATATTAAATTCAATTCGGGTTCGGGTTGCTCGGGTTGGCCATTGGTTCTGCCCAAGCCCGGCCCGAATTACAATTCGGGCATCAAAAATCTGTCCAGGCCCGTCCAGATTACAAGATACAGTTGCCCAAGCCCTAAAAAACTCGGGCTGGGCTCGGGTTGCTCGGGTTGAGCCCGCCCGAGTTGCACCCCTAGTCTTTACCGACTAAAAATTAGTCGCCAATAGTGGTTTTCAGTTTTGGAAATAAAGACTTTTGGCGACTAAATTTTTAGTCGCCAAAGGTGTTTCCGACGGAAAAAAAAAAAGTCCACTTTTTTTTTGCTTCTGCTGAGTTTCGAACCCCAACCATTCACATTCCACGCCTTTTTGGCAACACCCGCCCTCCACTATGCCACCATAACTTCACATGTACAAATACGCAATATATATTATTTATATATTATATTATTCGGATTAATATAAAATAATAATATATACAAATATAATTATTTTAATTCAATATAATTAATTAAAAAATATATTATTTATTAAAAAAAAATTCTGGCACTTTTGGCGACTAAAGTTAGGTTTAGTCGGCAAAAGGCCTCCATTTAGCTACTAATTTCTGTTTAGTAGCCAAAAAAAATGACTTTTAGCGACTAAAGTTAGATTTAGTCGGCAAAAGGCCTCCATTTAGCTACTAATTTCTGTTTAGTAGCCAAAAAAAATGACTTTTAGCGACTAAAATTAGGTTTAGTCGGCAAAAGGCCTCCATTTAGCTACTAATTTCTGTTTAGTAGCCAAAAAAACATGACTTTTAGCGACTAAAGTTAGGTTTAGTCGGCAAAAGGCCTCAATTTAGCTACTAATTTCTGTTTAGTAGCCAAAAACAGAACTTTTAGCGACTAAATTTAGGTTTAGTCGGCAAAAGTCTCCATTTACCTACTAAATTTTTTTTAGTAGCCAAAAATACCACTTTTGGCGACTAAAGTTCGGTTTAGTCGGCAAAACCCTCAATTTAGCTACTAAATTTGTTTTAGTAGCCAATAATCTGCACTTTTGGCGACTAAACCATTTTAGTCGCCGATTGTCCTACTTTCAGCGACTAAATTTCATTTTTTAGTCGCCAAAACCCGATTTTCTTGTAGTGTATTGTCACATTATTTATATGATATTTTCAATAAATAAAGAAACACACAATATATTAAAGTGGCTAATCTATTATCTTTTAACTGTCTAATAAAGATGGAAATATTTGATGTAGAATATATCAGGATACTTTGAGATTATTATATATTTACTTTCAAAATTTTTGACAAAATCAAATAACATTACAAAAAATTAAAGTTTTAGAGACTAAAATTTAGAGATAAAATTATTTTTTAGGAACTAAATATTTTTGTTACAAAAAGTGTCATTATATTTTTAGCAACAAAAATTATACATTAGTGATGAATCATTACTCTTTTTGGACCAAATTTTTTGTCTAAAAAATAAATCATTTTGAAATCAAATTATTTTGTCTTTAAAAGTCTATTTATTAGTGACATTTTCAAAATTTTGTCGTTAAAAACCTTGTTTTTACTTTTCGGGACGACATTTTAGTTACTATCCTCATGACGATAGAAATTGGTTTCTAAATGTCTTTCGCAACAAAATTTCCACTTTTAGAGACTAAAACATTTGATCTTTAAATCTCTTATATGTTGTAGTGTTAGCAGTGACATTTTAAAAAATAAAAAATGATATACAAATCTACTTTCTAGATTAATTTTCTAAACTCAATAAAGTGTAAGTGATATGATTGGTTGATAATTAGAGCAAATATGAGACAAAGTGTTACCTAATATCGTAATTGACTGGATTTAAAAATTAAGTCTAATTTTTTGTTTTAAATAATAATGTTCCTAAAAAATATTAATTACTTTGACGTAGTCACGCCATTTCCTATATATGTATTTAAAATTTGAATTTTAAGTTAGGTTTTATCTCCTCTCTTATCTAACTTCCCGTCTTGTACTGAAACATCATTGTTCAAGTTCATTTTTTTATGACAATAAAACCAAATTTGCTTACCAAAGCAAAGAAACATGTCATTGCTGATCAGCTTCGCAGACTAGGTGTAGTTTCTCCATGGAATTCAGTATTAATGCTTGCACTAGTGCCTCTCTCCAAGGCCAAAAAAAAAAAAAAAAAAAAAAATTGAGACTAGAGTGAGTCACTGAGTTCTGAGAGTTTGTGTAGAGAGAAATTAATGGAGACACCAAACAAAGCCCATGTACTAGTCCTACCCTACCCTGCCCAAGGCCACATCAACCCAATGCTTCAATTCTCCAAGCGTTTGGTAGCCAGAGGTGTCAAGGCCACTCTTGCCAACAGTGTTTATATCTCCAAGTCCATGCACAAGGACCCAATCAGCACCATCGACACTGACACGTTTTCGGATGGACACGACGTTGGCGGCTACGACTCGGCCGAAAGTCCCGAGGCCTAC
This sequence comes from Camellia japonica, assembly GCA_030407325.1. Lineage (NCBI taxonomy): Eukaryota > Viridiplantae > Streptophyta > Magnoliopsida > Ericales > Theaceae > Camellia > Camellia japonica. The sequence goes on along the minus strand of JAPPVO010000003.1, from coordinate 44,633,771 downwards.
CTGACCAAATTACGCGACGTTGGGTCGCGGACTCTGGCCAGTCTCATAGAGAAACTCGATGGGCTTGGCCGACCAGTCGACGCCCTAATTTATGATGGGTTTTTGCCTTGGGCTCTTGATGTTGCCAAGGAGTTTGGAATACTTGGAATCGTGTTTTTCACTCAGACTTGTGCTGTCAATAGCATATATTATCATGTGCATGAGGGCTTTCTTTCACTCCCACTTTCACCAGATTCAACTATTTTGTTGCCTGGATTGCCACCACTTGAGCCCTGTGAGATGCCGTCGTCTGTGTATACTTACGGGTTGTATCCAAGTTTCATTGACTTGTTGGTGAATCAATTCTGTAACGTTGATAAAGCAGATTGGGTCCTTTTTAATACTTTCTACGAATTGGAGGAAGAGGTATGCATATCAAATTTTTACTTGGTGTAATTAATATTTCAAAAAAAAAAAAAAAACCCTTAAATTATCTAGAATTTTGTTTCGAAAACATTTCAGATATGGTAAAGTACTAAAAAAACAAAAAAAACATAGAATTTGAATATGGTGTTAAAGGGTGTGCAAAAACCCACCAGCCTGCCTTCACCCAAATCAATTGATCAATTCAAATCAATCCGTGTGGTTCAAGAAGATGAGTGGGTTTGATAATAAAAATTAGCCAATTGATTTGTCTACTTTTAAAATTTATAAACCTGCCTATGAATTAACCAAAACCGTGTATATATATGTACGTAAAATTATCTTGCATTTGCTTGCAAACAATATCTCACTAAATCTATCATCATTAATTGGATGACACACATCTCTTATTTTTATTGCATATTTCTTTTCAAATTTGATTATTTTGTATTTTGATTCGTGAAATATAATTTTGAATAAATACCATGCATTCAATTATTTTGTGAATTTTGTGTTGGGGTTTGGAATAAGCAATAAATTTTTACTGATATTATGAAAAAATTAAGATTTCATGTGCTTTGATTTTTTTTTTTTCTTTATTTTGTGTTTATAACCCACCTAACTTGCTCGAATCATCCTTTTGAAACCGCCAAAATATTCAACCAATCCACAATTTTGAGGATGGGCATCTTGAAAATTTCTCAACTCAATGGTGGTTTGTTGGTGATTTTTCCACATAGCCTAGTCAAACTAACTAGTGCAAACAACTATTTTGTTTTTTTTTTTGATAACTCAGGTATCCCCAACCTGCTGATTTTAAGGGAAGCCAGAACTAATCCTGAGGGCCCTGAAGTTAACGACCGGGCAAACCTCCAGTGGCCCCAAGGGGTGACTCAAACAACTATGTGATGTAGATTTAAACCTAATAAGATGTAACACTTAGATTGAATTTAAATTATATATTTTAATTTTTTTAATTTGTTTTGTGTGTGCATGTGGATATGTATGTAAAATTTATTTTAGTGTTAGTGACATCATACCAAGTCTAAATCTAATCTAAAAATTAAATATTTAAATTCTGAATACATTTTTAAGTGTATTTTTTTTTTCTAAGTACATAATATTTTTTGTTAGATTTTAATATGAATCAGTATTTTGTAACATATCATTGTGGTTTTGATTAAAATGTCTTATGTTAGGTGGTAGATTGGATGTCAAAACTATGGCGGGTGAGAACAATAGGCCCAACACTTCCATCCATGTACTTAGATCAGAAACTCAAAGATGACACAGATTATGGCATCAATCTCTTCAAGCCTCACTCTACTGTGTGCATGAACTGGCTAAATGCCAAGCCAAGCGGCTCTGTCGTTTATGTATCCTTTGGAAGCATGGCCGAAGTTGAACCCGAACAAATGGAAGAAATAGCATGGGGCTTAAACCAAAGCAATTACAACTTCTTGTGGGTCGTGAGGGCAACCGAAGAAGCCAAGCTACCAAACAACTTCATCAATGACACAGCCGAGAAGGGCTTGGTGGTGACATGGAGTCCACAGCTAGAGGTGTTGGCACACGAGTCAATGGGTTGCTTTGTCACACATTGTGGGTTCAACTCTATTCTTGAGGCACTGAGCTTGGGCGTGCCAATGGTTGGTGTTCCATATTGGTCGGACCAAGCTACGAATGCTAAGTTTATGGAGGATGTTTGGGGTATAGGAATTAGGGCTAAGATGGATGATAAGGGTATTGTCAGGAGGGAAGTGTTGGAGGCTTGCATGAAGGAGGTGATTGAAGGAGAAAAGAAAAATGAAGTTATGATGAATGCAATGAAATGGAAAAAATTGGCGAAAGAGGCGCTTGGTGATGGTGGGAGTTCAGACAAGAACATTAATGAATTCGTAGCTGAATTAGCATGATCCTAATCTCATTAGTGCTTGATTTCATCTTAGTGATGATTAGTAAAATTAAAGTAGGTTGATGATTGATTGTATTTCCTTATTTGGCAGGAATATGAAACATGATTAGGAAATTACTTTGTTAAGAAAGTTTGTTACATCGTGAACATGATTTATAAATTTTAAACATTTTTAATTAAATTTTTTGAGCATGTGATATTGTTGATTAATCTTAAGAATCACAATGAGTTTGAACCTGACAAACTTGTCCTAATGGTGATATCTTCCCCCATCTATGAGATTTCAAGTAAATTTTGATTAATTCTAAGAAAAATAAAATAATAAAAATATACGGGAAAATTTTCTAATATAAGATTAGCCATTAGTGAATATGTATATCTTCAAATTCACTAGAGACTCTAAATTTTAGCAAATTGGATGATTAGTTGGGGGAGAAAATAGATAAACTCACCTATCAAATTCTATAATCATTACAAGTTAAAATAAGGGTCCAAACCCAAAACACAAGGATGGAAAGTATTATTTATTTATTTATAATGATTATAAAGCTACCATGTCTTTTTCATATGTGAGCGTAAACATAAGCATACCTATATTTTTTTTAGCAAGTTGTGTGACTAACTACTAGAGAGTAAGATTGGATAATTTTATATGTGAACAAGTCATGGTCTTGAAAGAATGTGTCTGTGATATTTCAACTTTGAACTTATGCAAAAATATCAATTTGCGTAGTAAATTGTTAATATTCTATTTTATATAAAAATAAAATAAAATAAAATAAAAATCATAGGTTTACTACACCACCTAAATCAGTATGTGTTTCTCGGGGAGCTCATTGTTCTAAGGATTTCAAATGCAAGTTCAAAACCAAGTCGTGGCCAAAAAAACAAAAAAGAAAAAAAAGAAGAAGATAAATTACATTAGTAGTTCTTTGTATTTTGTTTATTATATTATTTTAATTTTTTAAGTTTTAATTAATTCAATTTTGATTTGTAATTTTAATGTTTCTGTCAATTTAATCCAATTGGTAATATCGATTAAGATTTTTAAAGGAAAACATAGTTATAGAGTTGGTTGAGATTAACTAATTGAGTTAAACAAGTTTACAATTTTGTTAATAAAAGCATAATGCATGTTGCTGATGTGCATATTTTCTTTATCAAAAAATATTAATAATTGTAGTCAATTAGAGTAAATTAAAAAAAAAAAATTATAAATTTAATATTAAAAATCAATTAAAATTATGAGATCAAAATGATATAATTTGCCCAAAAAGAAAACAAAGAGAAGACAGAGTAGGGCAGCTTTGACCCTCCTCTTCATGAGTGGCCCCTTACTTGTCCGGCGACTCCCAGCAACCCCTTAGATCGTCGTTGAGTCTCTTCACCTCAGGTTCCTCTTTCCTTCTCTCTTGCTTATGATTCTTCTCTTACAACCATGGAAATTAGAGCATGATTTGCATTGGTTTTTTAGTTTTCTATTTCTGAGTGCAAGACTGAATTCAAATCATGTAAAAATACCTTGACCGTATGTATATCACTATATCTGTATTATATGATATTCAATTCAAAATTTATATCTATTCTATACTGTATATATATAAGGAAATGTATTGGAGTATGAGAATTCTCCAAATTCTTAATACTAAACTCTTGCGAATTCTCTCTCCTACGTGTCACCTCTAAAGTCTCCCCTCCCATCTTTCCCGTCAGACCCCGAAAATAATACAATAATTCAACCGTAAAGATTAATATAAAATGACATAAACAGAGTATTAGACTTTCATTAATCAAAGTCCATTTACAAAAAGGCACATGCATTATACATTCATAAGCTCTACCCTAAATCTATAGCATATGGTACCAAACTACATTATCAATGAAATAAATGCCCCACGGGCTTACATCTTTCCAAGACAGTTCTTGGTTACAACAAAAGTGAGCCTAGCTTAACACAATTTAAAGCCCTTGGCTATACAAAAATAAATATAACATAATAGAAGCTCTTGCTTCCAATCCCTCCAAACTACTGCTATGGCGGAGGCATATCACCAGTACCTAAAAATGATTTTTCCCAAATAGGGTGAGCTAAAGATCAGTAGAAACAATCTAGCACAATATATGAACTTTAATAAGGTTATAAACATGATGCACATGGCAAATGCTCAAAATAAAATCATTTACAACTCTTCTTCCCAAATCCATATTATGCCAAGTATGATATCCCAATCCATTTTATATCAATTCGTTTCATGTCATTTCATATCTCTTCAATTCATGAGTCATATCCATTGTTATCCAGACAACCAAACTGAGATTACAACTCAGTGGTTTTCTTACCACACAACCATTACACACAAACACTTCAATTTGTCATTGTATAGAAATTTCGTCCGCTGGAATCGATACCCATGTATGCCCAATGTTTTCAAGACTTTCACCTTGGACTCACAGGTCAACTTAATTCAATGGAGTCCATCTCATTTCTCCTCCCAAACATGGAGTACATCCTCTTTCTCCTCCCAAACATCATACATATACAATGTATTAAACATAGTCATATTCAATGACAATCAATAAGAGATTGGTTTTAATTCACCTAATCCTCATGCAATTTATACAACAATCATAACTATCCTTCACTGATAGCCCAAAACAGATATTTCTAAACAGATATACAATCTTCTCAACAGATAAATTATTCAAATTTCCATAGGTGGGAGTTGATATACATCCAACATCACCATTTATATAACCATTCATCTAATTTCATATTTCCATTTCCAATTTCATTATTTATGCAAAATAATTACTTGAACATTTTGGGGCAAAACTCCATTTTTTTCCAATTTCATCCCAATCACCAAAAATCGACCATTTATAACATAACCCAAGATCATATCCATTCCCATAACCATTTCTAAGACGTCCATTATAAAGCCCCTCTTTAGAATTGAAACCCCAAACCCTAGGTTTGTTAAAATTACTTCACAACCTAATGTTTCTCACACATCAAGAAAATGACCAAGTTAAAACTCATAGAGAGTGTAAAGAGTCCCTACCTCAAAGAAAGAAGACAAGCAAAGCAAAGGAGGAACTCCAAAAATGCCAAAATCAAAGTCTATTCGGATCAAAACGATGCCCTTGAGGTGTTCTACCTTTAGAACAAAGGCACACGGGTAGAGAGATCACTAGATTTAGGTGAAAATGTAGAGAGAATATGAGTTTTAGAGAGAGAGAGAATGAGAGTCTCAATCAAGGGTTTTGGTGGAAAAAGATGTGAAAAAGTGATGTAAAAAGGTGCTATTGTGAACTGATATACGCACAGTCTGCTCGAGCGTTAGACACAATAAGTTGTTTTGCTCGAGCCGCTTGAGTGCAAAATACACACATCCAGTAGTTTTGCAGACAGAAGAACATCGCTTGAGCTCAAGAATGGCCGCTTGAGCGCATGCCCGCTTGAGCGTAGGAAATGCCGCTCGAGCATAGAATACACTTTCCTACTAGTTTTGCAGACCTGTGAAAGTACTGAGAGTTTGCAAAGTCCGTTCGAGCGTAAGAATTGTCGCTTGAGTGGAGGAGCGAAAATCTAGACAACAAAGGTTTGAAAATCAAGCAACTAACCTGTTCCAAACACAACAACTACATTCCAACAATCAAGTTTAAGGAAGAATAAGGGAAAAAAGACATGAACAACCATACAAGGTTATGAATCCCGAGTCCATAATACAGAATGGATAGTGTCTAAACTAGAAACGTTATGACCTCCCCCCCTTAAGGAATTTCGTCCCTGAAATTTCAACGCAAGTTTTCAAACTAAGTTAAAATCCATTTACCACAATGATAACCATTCCATTCCATCACTATGACCCACTTTCCGGTCATTCCCTCTTATCAACTCGATACACAAGTTCCAAAATTGAAAGTAAAATCCACATGTCGCAAAACATTTACAATGTTTACATTAAGTTCATATTTCCAAAACATACACAACATATACAATGTTCTTATATATCCAAATATATAAAATGTTTTCAGATTTTATTAACATAACAATAGTACAATACATGTTTAAATACTAACAAACAAGTCTGGATACTTCTCATGGACTTCCAACTCACGTTTCCAAGTTGTTTCCTCAACCCCGTGATGTTTTTAGAATACTTTAACCAAGGGAATTGTTTTACCTCGCAAGACTTTGTCCCGAGTATCCAAGACTCCCACCGGTCTCTCTTCATACGAGGCATTCTCATCTACCTCTAAATCGGTCCAATCCAACATGTGCGATGGATCCAGCTCATACTTCCGAAGCATGCTAATATGAAACACATCATGAACCCCGAAAAGCTATGGCGGCAAGGCCAAACAATAAGTTATTTCCCCAATTCGCTCTAGGATCTCAAAAGGCCCAATGAACCGAGAGGACAACTTCCCTCTCTTTCCAAACCTCATCAAACAACAGACTAATGGAGCTGTTGAGGCTACTAACAAGAATATCAAGAACATCCTGCCGAAGATGGTGGAGACCTACAGAGACTGGCAGAGACTTCTCGGATAAACCGTCGTTTGCTCTCTAGGGCTACAGAACGTCGATTCAGACATCCATAGGGGCAACTCCCTATTCTATGGTGTATGGGATGGAAGTCGTTCTGCCAATTGAAATTGAAGTATCGTCGATGCGGATTATGGCCAAGTGTCAGATAGCGGAGGCAGATTGGCAATAGAGCAAATTTGAAGAGTCGATGTTGTTTGATGAGAGAATGCTGAAGGCATTGTATCACGTCCAGGGTTACTAGCATAGAATTGCTAGGGCTTTTAATAAGAAAGTTAAGTCCAGGAATCTCAAGGAAGAAGACATGGTGCTTAAGGACAACCGGGCTCCTATCTATGACCCTAGAGGCTTCAAACCCAATTGGACTGATCCTTATATCATCAGGTCATTCTGGTCAGGAGGGACGATTATTCTTATGGACCTAGATGACCTGGAGTTTTCACAATCGATCAATATGGATAAGTTAAAGAAATATTATCCTTGAGAGGCTGGCTAGGCTGAAAACCCAAAAGGGCGACCTAGGCAAAAGTTAGAGCATGAAAAATTAGAAATGAAGAAAAACTGAGCTTGCAAGGTTGAAAACCCTAAAGGGCAACCTTGGCAAAAGTTAGAGCGCGAAAGGAGAGAGTTAATACTCGAGCGAACCAAAACCGAACTACGTAAGGCCTGATTCCCATCTTTGGGATACGTAGGCAACTTCATCCTGAAGTTCAACTGTAACCATTTCCAACTCAACTATCCTTTTCATTTATTTGATCGGGCCATCTTTCTCTACTATTAGTTAGCTCGATTGTGTGATCTTCATTTTGGCAGAAGGACTGCTATGGTGAATGTAGTTATAGGTAGTTGTGACCTATTGATTCAGGGCTGTACATCTTGAGGACTGATTCCGCGCGTGTCAGGTAGTGATCATTTCTGAAAATTTCTTTGAAAAGTTTTAATAAAAGTTGATTTTTCTCAAACTTTTACCCTTTACAACATAGACCATTTTGGCACCAAAAGGAAAATTTTAAGTGCTCACAACTTTAATTTTATTGACTTCAACACAAGTACATTCTCTCTAACTTCTGATTTAAATCAAAGTTGCTTGTACTTCATAAAACTTGAAAAGAAATATCAAAGCAGTAAAACTAGGGGCATAGCTAAGTCAAGTGGCTCTATGTCTCCTGCCTGCACTCGAGGAGGTTTCTGTAGCTAAAGATGGCCCAACTTGTTCCTCGTCTTCAAGCCAAGCAAAACACTCATCAGACAGGACATAACTAAAGCTAACAGTAGGGGCCAAAACCTCTCTCATCCTCCAAGCAATAAGATACCGAGGCAAGTGCAAGGCATAAACTGAAAATGAAGTCGGGTATTCCATCCCTTCATCTGGACGAGTCTAATCATGCCCAAACTGTCGTCTAAGCCGAAGAGGGAAATAGAACACACAGTGTGTGAGGCCGATTAACTCTATACGTGACTGTTGGGACATGTTGTAACTCATCTCAGTTTCATCAAGCCAGGGGCAATGCCAAGCTATGTCAGCTGCGGATCGGCTACACATCCAGTCACAAACACATCCAGTCACACCACAACCCCTCTGAAGGGAAATCCACTGGCTGTTGGCGAAAGAAGTAAGCCCTAGCAAACTACTTGGGTCAAGGGTCGACCACTTTCAGCTTGTCCATGAGCCATACTTGGGAAGGGATGAAAATAAGAGAGATTAAAGAATAGAAAGACGTACGAGGAGAGAAAAGTAAGGAAGAGGCTTTGAGAGGAACAAAAAATAAAGATTGAGTGTTGAGTGATGTGAGAATCATAAATAAGAAGGGTGGGAAACAATACCTAGAGAAGCAGCGGACTCCCTGTCAATCGAGTAGTCTCTCGCTGACAGAAAGCATCTAGACCCATCAAAGTCTTAGCTAGTGCCAAACCCATGCAACTCTTGCCCTCTTTTAGACATTGGGCCACTTCGATCAACCTAATGCTGGCTCCACCATAACTAGGGACAAGTAGGAAGTGTGCGAGTAAACATAAGCAAAGGGCGTGTTGGTGGTAACCTCGCCAAAGAAGGTTGCCTCTGTCTTCGATGGCAGAAAATCGATGCACTAAACCTGGAAAGTCTAACTCCGTATCATAAGCAAGGGACCAAGCCTCGTGTAATGAAAGCCCACATATCTGACCAAGTGCCCGTGCATGGCCAAAATGGGGTTGCGTATGATCTCCTCATCGTGCCGAGACTCCATCAATGCTTGAAATTCTTTGAGCGTCAGACACATCTCTTGTGAGCCGAAGTAAAATACATGTGTAATCGGGTTCTAGCATCAAGCTGCAGCATGAAGGAATGGAAAGCAAAGCGAAGTGTGGCTCAAAGGAAAACGAGCGTTTATGCCAAAATCACAAAAATTCACCTTTTCTGAGCCGTCTAAAGTGGCAATCCAGTCTCGGAGTCTATTGTTGAGAAGAATGTCCATCTTGAGAGCAAAATATCAAAATTTTGTCGTTCTACCAGGAAAACAACTTGGGATTACCTATTATAAACTTTGAGAAGGATCAGTGCATGACATCTGGATCCCACTGGCCGACATCAGTTTTAGAGCCGGCCGTACCTCATTGGAGCCCGGCCGTGCCTATTTGGACCCGGTCGGCTCTTAATGGCTGCCCAGACCAGAGCAGTTGCAGAGAAGGTAGGTCCTCACCTCGGCAAACTAGAGCTGTGTTTTGAGTGTTGTCTTGTTTGTATCAGGTGGTGTTTAGCAGTTTTAGGTTATTTCTATTTCTTTTTCTTGTTATCGAGTTGTATTTTGCATTGTTTGGTTATAGGTTGTTATCGATTCAAGAATAATCCAAAAGCAAGCATTTATAGTTCTAAAGCCTTGTACAATATTATCATGCAAACGGTTGTGCCATTTAGTCATCACATGTTATGCAATACAAGAGAAATCATACAAAGTAGTCTTTTCATAAACAGAAGGGTCCAACCTCGATCATTGTTTTACAAAAGCAAAACAAAAGAAAAATCTTCAAAAATAAAATACAAGGGTCTATCTGATGCTAGTTTTTACCTACAATGCAAAAGAAAAGAAAAGCAAAATATAAAATCAACCCGTCCTCGCTCTCTTCCTCTTTGACTGCGGAGGAAGTGAGTCACTGTCATCACTGGGGCTACTGGACTACATGTCGACCTCGTCTCCCTCTTCCTCGGGGATCGTGTACCTGTAAAAGTAATCCTTAGAAGGCGAGTGTTGTCTCGCTCTGCCTTTTCCTCAGTCGGCCCACCCTCTGCCTCTCACTGGGCCCCGTCTCCTTCCCACCTCGGTAGGAGGTCTTGTAGGTGCAGGTGGCGGCGGCTCAAGCTAAAAATAACACCAATATCAATATAGACTCAACAGAATGGTAGACAAGATTGTAGCAAAAGTGAACTATAAACGAAGTATACCTCAATCCCGTGAGTGACCAGAGCAGTCTACTTCCTCCGTACCATGAGAAGCAGTCAGTCAATCGTCCGGAGAAGGTCATCAACATACATTGCGAGTACCTGCAAAAGGGAGAGAATTTGTGGATTGAGAACCAAATAACCGAGCATAGTGAACAAAATAGCAGATTACAGTAGGAATAAATGAGAAAGTGTAGCGGACAGAAGTATAAAGAAGTGTGTAACAATCACTAACCTGTTGTTCCTCTCCTCGATATGCTCAAGAGGGATCTACGCGATCACTCCATCCGGTCACATGTACACGACCTCGATAGGAATTGTGGGAAGCCCGGGAATAGGAGCTGCAGTGGGAGCACCTCCGGTAACGACAGCAGCAGCTTCGGGAAGTACGCGGGCCACACCTTTGGTAAGTGGAGCCATCACCTGAGTCTGTAAGAATGTGATAAAGTCGCAGGGCTCGTGGTGTTGGTCATTGTCCTCTCCCAACATAAAGAAGTCAATCTTGGGTGATGGAATTGAAGAAGCGGCGGAAGGAAGAGAAATCTCGATCTACATGCCGACGCCGCTCAAACTGAGAGTTGTAGTACCGAGAGTGAGGTACTGACAACTCAACAGGCTGTATTGGGACCGGGGCTAGGGAGGTAAAATATGTGTAAACCCATAGCTGCATGAATAAGAAATGCAAGTGAATGAGTAAAACATATAAGCATATATAAGTAAAGCAGATGAGCGGAAATAAGAACTGCAATAAATATGATATGTGGAGCAAAACGGGAAAAGATATGTGAGTTGTACCTCCTAAACTCGCCAGTAGCAGTTGAGTAAATCCTCCTTTCGGTAGGGGGCCGAGCTCATATAACAGTACAGGGTGGCCAGGTTAGCATCACCCCAGTCATACTCCACCACCCGCGACAGATGTACCATTGCCCCCAGAATGTACAGCCTCAAGGTATTTTCCTTGTTTGCAAACAGGGTAGTACGAGGAGATATAGGAGAAACTCGTGGGTGTACTGGGTGACCTCCTCCAGAGTAGCTGGCTGAAGGGCAGAGAAGTGCTCCCAGAGCCAACTATACCTCACCATCCTAGGACTAGCAGTATTAAGAATCGCTCCAAGGAGGTGAAACTGTGCAGCTCTCCACTGTGCCATGTCGAGATCAAAAGGGATCGGGCCGCCAACCCCGACCCGCAGGCCGGTAAGCATCGAGAAATCATATAGGGTCAGAGTCATCTCCCCGATCGATGAAAAGTGGAATGAGTCTGTGGTGTCCCACCATCTCTCTACCAGGACCCCGTGTAGTAATGGTTCAGCCTTCATCTGCACCAGTCCTAAACAAAAAGGCCTGAAGCTAGTCGCGCCGGCCAATGTGCAGATCTCTGAGGAGAGCCCCTCGTACTAGTGCCCAGGGCCAAAAATAGACCCATAACCTCTAGTCCTCCTGGCTATCACCTGCAGTTTAGGAATGATGTCAGTATCCAGTACATTTAAAGGAATTCAACTATGCTCAAACAAGGAGAAGAAATTGCTTACCGTGGAGGCATCGGCGGACAAGTGCTCTGCAGGCTCTCATAGTAGGATGTCCTTGTCAATCCAGGGATAAGACCCTTAAATTGCAGAATGCTGCTAGGGGTCAGAGAATGTGTGCATAGCTGGTAAGTGGCCACATCGAAAGGCCTATCGGCATGGGGAGGCAATACGGGCTCAGGAATGGGAGGGACGACGTCCTCGGCCTCTATGTCCTCACCCAAGGCAACCCCAATATCAACAGTCGGGTTGGGAATGGGAAGTTCACCGCTAGCCATGAGGGAAAATAGTGGGAAAAGTGAGCGAGTGGGTGAATCCCAAAACCTAAACCCTAGGAGAGAGAAAAGAAAGAGGGAGGTGGATCAAGGGGAAGATGGGGGAAGTGTGGGTAAATGTGTGAGGATCTAAGAAAAATAAAGAGAAAACTCAAAACTCAACCAAATCACCTTTTAATCGGTTCAAAACGTGGAGGAGGAAAAGGGTTTCAAGAAAAAAATTAGCGAGGGTTGGTGGGTTTTGCGGAAAAGGGGACAATCTAGAGAGAGAGGAAGCTTGGAGAGAGAGGGATTGATTTCGGATGTGGGTGTGGGTAAAATAAGGGTTGGGTTTGATTTGAACCAACCATGAGTCGTGTTTTACCGATTGTGCCCCATGGCGCCATCGCAAGCCGGCCGGCTCTTTTTGGGCCCGGTCGTGCTCCATTGAAACCCGGCCGGCCCCAAGTGCAATCCAGGTTTTTTCTGTGTTATGTGTTGTCTAGCCTTGCCTTAGGTCTGGGCAAATAGTGAAGGAAAAAAAAGAGCAGAGAAAAAGAAAGGGAAAAACAATAAAGGAAAAAAGAGTAGAAAAAGAAAAGCAAAAAAAAGCAGAAAAAAAAAGAAAAAAAGAAAAAAAAAAGAAAGGGAAAACAGTGAAGAAAAAAGAGTAGAAAAAAAGAAAAGAGAAAAAGGGAAAAGAAAGTTTTGTTACTTTGCTTTGTTTTAATCCATTCAATTTGTTTAATCCATATTTGTTTAAATCCATAATTGTTTAATCCATAATTTGTTTAATTCATATTTATTTTAAATTAATATTTTGTTAAGTCATAGTTGGTTAACTTCGTAATTGGTAATTGTTAAATCCATAATTTGTTTAATTCATATTTATTTAAATTCATATTTTGTTAAGTCATAGTTGGTTAACTTCGTAATTGGTTTAATAATTTGTCTAAATTCATAATTCGTTTTGTTTAAGTGGTTTTGTTAATTTATAATTGCCTTAGTCATAATGTGTGCTGTTATTTCGTTGTTTGCCCCATTTTGTCCCGTTAATTCATTTGTCCCGTGGTTTCATAGTTGTTTCAGATTTTGTGTATTACTTGCCCCATTATATCATTTTCCCGTTATCTGATTCTTCTGAAGTGTAGCACATTCAAGCTAAGCCCAATCGGCAAACTTAATTCAAATTTCGAAAGTACTGATTTGGGTTACTTTGAAACCCACGTTTAAACTTGGCATCTTGAATTTATTCTCCGAGGCCTTCTGGTCTCGCCGTATTGAGTGTTCAGCTTTCGTCGATCAGCCCTTCCTCCTCTCTCATGAGACGTGTTAGGATTGTTTTCATTCGATTAAAAATAGTAGGTTCGCCTGTTGTTTACACCGCCCTTCCTCCTCTCGCGTGAGATGCGTTAGGATTGTTTTTATTCGGTTAAAAACAGTAGGTGTGCTTGTAGTTCACACCACCCTTCCCCCTCCCACATGAGATGCATTAGGATTGTTTTCATTCTATTAAAAACAACAGGTGCGCCTGTTGTTCACACCACCCTTCCTCCTTTCGCGTGAGACGCGTTAGGATTGTTTTCATTCGGTTAAAAATAGTATGTGCGCCTGTTGTTCACACCACCCTTCCTTCTCTCGCGTGAGACGCATTAGGATTGTTTTCATTCGGTTAAAAACAGCAGGTGGGCCTGTTGTTCACACCACCCTTCCTCCTCTTGTGTAAGACATGTTAGGATTGTTTAACTCAGTTAAAACATTAGGTGCATGTAGTGTTCACACCATCTTTCCTCCTTCTGTGTGAGACACGCTCGGAGTTGTTCTCCTTGGTTAAAACATCAGGTGCACCTGATGTTCACACCATCTGTCCTCCTGTCGTGTGAGATGTGTTAGGATCTCGAGTTCCTCCCCGGTTAAAAAAAATCAGGTGTGCCTGACGTTCACACCATCTTTTATCCCCTCTGCGTGAGATGCAGTTTGGCATGGAACTTTTCACCCTTCTTGCATGAGACGTAGTTAGGCCTATATTTTCTTACATCCTTTCTACGTGAGACGTAGTTTGGTTTGTAGTATCTTTGTTCCTTTCACGTGAGGCGTTCATTAACTCACTTCTTTCCATTTGAGACATGGCTGGATTTATTTTGCTCTGGTTTATACTTCCATTCAACGTGCATTCTTGTTTTGATTGCATTGTTTTTTTATTCAAAGGAACAGGGGAGTACATTGGGAGTCGGCCATGCCTTTTGGGCGAGAAACACTGTTCTGGGCGAGAATCAGCCAGCTGTCCATTTTTAAAGATATTTTTGACCTATTTTGCTCAAATTCTATAAATACGAGCTGATGTCTCTGTTTTGAGGGTTGAAAAATTTTCTAAGAGCTTAAACACACACTTGAGAGCTCCTTCTTCCTTAGCAAGCTATCTTGAGAAAACCTATTACCCTTGAACCATATCTATACACCATATATATCCTAAAACCTTAACCTTAGAGCCTTTGTTGAGGCTTGGGAATCACAATTCAAACTTGAGAGGGCCTTTAGATTGAGTTTTCTTCAAGAGGTATAAGCTTACCACCTTTCTCTTTGCTTTCATTTCTGTCTCTTTCTATCTATTTCTTGGGTTTTTGTATTGCTTTGAATCTATTTCAAGTGTTAAACCTTGGGGTTGAATAGCTACCAAAGGTAGAGAGGGTTAACACCCTTTCTTACACCTTACTTCATAGCTCATCCCCTTAGTTTGACTACTATTTTTCTTGGTTTTCAAGCTGATTTTCAGAATTTAAAAGGGCTGAAAAATATGGTTTAGAACTCTCAAAAGTGGAGAGGCTAGCCACCTCTCATTGTTCTTGCTTACTAGTTTGGTATTCCTTTGTTATTTCCTATCTTTTGTTGTAACAACCCTGACCCATGATTAACTGTTAAGCCATGATTAAGTTTGCCTAATAAGTAATTAAGATGAAATCTTGAGTTAATTACATGTGCATTCCATTATTTGTATTTCTATCTGTCTCTCGTAGAAATATATGTTTGTGTTTCTATTTCGGTTTGCAAATAGAAGGCCTTATCGGCGTCCGATTAAGAAATTAACTTGGTTTATGTGTTATTTGGAATTTTTAGAATGTTATGGTAGGTTTGATTGAAATTAGATTCAGAACGATTAAATTAGAATAATTATTTTCAATTAATTAACCAACTCTTAATTAAGCCTATATAAGGCTAATAGGACTCCACGAGTTCATTTTTGCACCCTCATTTCTTTATCTTGAAGCTTGCCAAAATGAGAGAGAGAGAGAGAGAGAGAGAGAGAGAGAGAGAGAGAGAGAGAGAAGATGAGAGAAATTGGATCACAAGCTTGAGAAAAGGAGGATTGATAGGAATTGTTTGGAGAATTGAAGAGAATTTAGAAGTTTAAGCCTTTACACTTGTGAATTCAAGGTCTAAGGTAAGAAATCAAGCCTTTGGTCTTGCTTTTGAGTTGGTGAGTTTATGAATACAAGGGAATTAAGCTAGAATTAAGCTAGAATGAAGGAGTATAGATCCTACATGCATTGATTCCAAGAAGTTTCTCATGCATGTGTCCATATATCTTTGTTTTGGGAATTCATCAAGATTTATGTCATTTTACCTTGTTTGATCATGTTTTGGAAGGTTGAATTCATAACAATTCATGCATGTTCTTCATAAATACAATTCAAGTTTGATTTTGAGCAAAAGGCATGCTTTTGGGCCTTGATTCCATGAAATGATCTTTAATTCCTAATGTTTTCAAAGTTTAGACTTGTTTTCTTAAGTTTTGGGGCCCAAAGGTTGATTTTAATGGCTTTGAATTCGAGTTTTGCATCTAGTGAAGTAATCTAGAAATTCCAGATTCTGCCTTTTCGCTTGAGCGATAGAACCTGCGCTCGAGCGACCACTCTGTGTTTTGCACTTCCGTTTGAGCGACCAAAAGTTGGCTCGAGTGTAAAATGCATGCTCTCAGAAGTCTACATGTTTTACAGACCACTCGAGCGACAAGAGTTGCTCTCGAGCGAGGACCTTAGTCTCACACTCGAGCGAGCGTCGAGTGGAAAAATCAAGCAACCAGTACTTTTGCAGAGTTATAGACCGCTCTCGAGCGACAGAAGTTGCGCTCGAGCGACCACTCACATTTTAGAACGTCCGCTTGAGCGAGACCCCTATTTTCAGCAAGTTTTGTTAAGTGTTTTCGAGTCCATTTTAGCATCCTCATTGCATCCTAGACATTTCTAGGCCAAGATTAAGACATAGTAATGAGGAGAAGAAGTAGAAACACACCAAGATAAGAAAGAACTAAGCTAATGATTTCGGGTGTGTAATTCAGTACGCATTTTGTTTGTATCTATGTAGGTCACGTGCCACAAGATATCTGATTTGCCTGCTCTGTTTGTTTGCTTTGGAGCCAACTATGAGTAATAACTTAGTAAAGCTATGTTCAACTTTATTTATTTTCTGTATGATGCAATAAGATCTATTTTTATAGAACAATTACATTTTGTATAATGAATGATAGTCCATATATTGAAAAGTATTCGTGGCAACAATTCCGTGGCTCAAGTATGTTATCTGTACCTGGTATTGGAGGTTCCTTTATGGAACTGACAAGTATGTTATCTGTTCCTAGTACCGGAGGTTCCTTTATGGAACTGACAAGTATGACCTTAATGCTATGTATTTGATCTGTTAGCACTATTGGATGTACCAAGTATACCCAAGCATGAATTCTGATTTCTGTTATGATTCAATCAAGAATGTGAATATGAATCTGTTTCTGTTTACTGAACTTGTTATGGGACATCATTCATTTAACCATTTACTATGTTATTATTCACTGGGCTTTTGCTCACTATTTATATTATGTATGTAGGTGAGCAAGCACGTGACCAGGCCTAAGGTACTGCTTGGAGAGTTTTAAGTTAGCCAACCACCATGCCTCCCGGGGAGGTTCCCTTTTAATAAGTCAAGTTGTGAATCTTGGGAAAGATGTTTTTGTTTGTTTTTGTCTATCTGTACATTGGGTTAAGTACCTTTTTGGTTGTATCTGCATGTTGCCATAAGCCTTATGTAATATGATGTCATATATGTATATTTTATATAAAGATTCAAATTTCTGTCCCATATATGTCAACACAGCTCAATGGACTATGTATATTTTGTATATTTGCTTCCGCATCCCCTAATTATATGTTATTTTGTTAAGAGGCCTTTGGTAATCCAAGGACTACTGGCCGGTTACGACGTTAAACCTATAAGGATGAGTTTGGGTCGTGAGATTTGTGTTCTCTAGCTTTTATTTTAGCCACTGTTTTTCAATTATTAAAGGCTGTTTAGGGTTGTTTAAATTCCATTAATTAGTCTATGCTTTGAATACTTTACTTGTTGTGTTGTAAGTCCTCATGGCTTCAGTTGTTTAGGCCTTAGACACCGAGTCATTCGAGTTGATAGTTTTTCTTTACTTAATCTTTATGTCAAGAGTATCATTCTAATAATCAATTTTGCATAAGTCATTTCTGCAACCCCTCTCTTTTCTTCTTTTCTTTTTTTGAGAGTTATTTCAAAAGATTGATGGTTATTCAAGGCATAGGAAAGAGATATATGCTCAATGGCTTAATCTCTATGGAGGTTCATCATCAAGGTGTAGTCTCCCTGTTATGCTATGAATCACTTCTCGTTTGACGTTTCTTCTCATTTGCTGGACTTAAATAGCACTTTTGGACAAATTGATTAAAGAATCGAAAGGATTAATAAAATTGGTTTAAAATGAATGAAACCGACACAAAGAAAATGTTTAGATGGTTGGATTTGGCCGGACGTTATGCCAAGTCCATTACTCTGAGAATCGTCACTTATCAATCCATGATACGTTGATGAGGCTTAGAGTGTGTCTACTTCCCTTATTGAGCCTTCATGATAGGAGGGAGATGTGGTGGTTTTGCATTACATTTATTCAATTTTGTCCAAACATGCTCGAGATCATCAACAATCAAATTGCTATCGTTGATGGTTTGGGACTCGAATTTTTTCGGACTCGAATTTGTTCTTCTCTTGAGTTTAACATGACAGAAAGGAGCAGAAGGGACAAATAGGTCCTAGAAAGGCTCTGTCTGTAGTGTTCTCACCTTAGAGCATAAAACCTTTTTTGGCATAAAATTAGGGCATGACCGGTTGTTCTTAGACTCGGCGGGGTCTCATTTGGGGCTGGCCGACCCCTAATGTTTGGTAAATAGTGAATTCTGGCAGAAACAAAGGCAGTGGCTGAGGGTGAAATAGAGAAAATATGGGCAGACAGAGCAGTTCCTGGACACTGCGCATGTGATCGTTGTGCATTCTTGTGGTTGCTTGGATTAATATTCTTATTAGCATTATTGTAATTCTCATTTTTGTAATAATTCTTATTGTTCTAATTATTATACTATCGTTGTTGCAATTATGGTTGTTTATTAGAAAAACCCTCGTTGTAATAACTTAGATAGCTAGTTGATAATTTAGATATCTAGTTAGTAGTTAGTTTAGTTAATGTAATTAATTCATCCATTTGAAGTTGTAATAGTTAGTTAATCCGGACACTTGGACACCCATTCGGACCCTTCTGCGTGAGGGCAAAATTATAATAATGTGTATGTCTTCTAACCTCACGTCTTTCTCTCTTTTATTCACCCACTTATGATGGATAGCATAGAGCATCATGTTTTAATTAGCATTTTTCATGACTTGCATCCATTCGTCTTGCATGCATAAGGGTTCGACTTATCATACTAATCAATGTCAATTTCAAAATTCCTTAATTGAATACGTGCTCTACGCATGTCTTGATTTGACTTACATGCCATGCTAGTAGCCGAACCTATTAATTACATGTTGTATTCATTGCATTAGTCATCCCGCATCATTAGGATCATGCATTCTTACTTACTATTTTATTCTTTTTCGCTTGCCTTGGAGTACCAGGTAAGCATTTATTGCTTTAGTATGTCGCATTTTTATGTTTGCATTGTCATATAGAGCATGATTACCATGAGGCTAAGTGCTTAAGTGCTATACCTGTTTGAATGCTGGTGGATGAAAGCCATTTTACTTAAAGTTGGAATAATTTGATTAATGTAAATACGAGCTCGCTTTTTCAAGTGACACGTATGCAAAACACTTTTTCAAAACAAACATAAAATCAAGGCATTCCAAATTTTATGAATTGGTTTATACTTGTGTGCAAACACATAGTAAATTAGCTAATAATCGAAACAAGAGCATATAATGTAAATAAAAATCACATCATGATTAGTAGAGGCCGATTTTTGATCGGAGTGAGTGAGGTGCTCAATTCATGACCTTCCCCTCTCATACCTAAGTTCCTGAGCCGAGACACTTTGGTGAAGACGGATAAGTGGCCTTTGGCATGAGTCATAGGTTTCCTAAATTTCTCAAAAATATTTAGGTGATGACTTTGTAATCTAGCAAAGCAGTCCATTTTTGGCATTTTGATTCAAATCGATTTTCCAAAAGAAATTGCCGGATTTGGACTCTTTTGTATTTGTCTATTTCACACTGCCTTTGTGAACTCAGATTCAGAACCATGGGAGTCCGAACTGTAGGGCTAATCGTATCTGAAATGAGCATGAAAAGCAAGCTACAGTAGGCTCTGCCACAACTGAGCCGTGAAACGTAGATCTCTATCCGAAACAATCATCATTGGTACCCCGTGTAATCTCACTATGTCCCTAATGTAAAGGTCGGCAAGATGATCTACCGAGTCACTCACACGCATAGGAATAAAGTGAGCTGACTTCGTTAATTGGTCAACTACTACCCAAATGGCATCACTACCCCGTTGAGTCCTTGGAAGGCCCACAACAAAATCCACCGTGACATGCTCCTATTTCCACTCGGCTATAGGCAAGGGTTGTAACAAACCCGCTGGCCTCTGACGCTCGGCCTTCACTTGTTGACAAATAAGGCATTTTGACACAAACATGGCCACATCCTTCTTCATACCCCTCCACCAAAACTGGCGACTAAGCTCGTGATACATTTTTGTGCCTCCTGGATGCACCGCAAGGCGTGAATGGTGAAACTCTTGGAGTATTTCCTCTCGGTAAGACTCCGGCATGAACAAACGGTCACGGTATCTCACGCTCAGGTCGGGATACACGTTCAATCCTCTCTCTACCTTCCCACTGGTGATCTTCTCCCCAGAGGGATTTTGCCTCAAGGTCACCCTTCTGTGCTTCTAACACTCGATTCACAAGTGTAGGTTGTGCAACTACCGAAAACAAAGCAGTAGACTCAACAGACTCGCCAAGATGCAAGTCAAACTCCCCGATAGCACTCAACATCTCCCACTCCTAGATGGCAATACAAGCTACATTGCTAATTGATTTCCTACTCAAGTCATCGGCCACAACATTGGCCATTCCCGGGTGATAATGTAGCTCGGAATCATAATCCTCTATAAACTCCATCCACCTTCTCTACCTCAGATTCAAGTCTTTCTGTGTAAACAGATATTTCAGACTCTTATGATTAGAAAATACCTCAAAGTTCTCACTATACAGGTAATGCCTCCAAATCTTTAACGCAAAGATCACCCCCGCTAACCTTAGGTCATAAGTAAGGTAGTTCCTCTTGTGTGTTTTCAACTGTCATGAGCCATAGGCTACTACATTCCCTTCTTGCATCAAAACACAGCCCAAGCCTTCCCCTAAGGCATCACAATACACTGAATAGCCCAAACCCCTCTCCGGAATAATCAATACTGGAGCAGTGGTGAGTGGTGAGTCTAACCTCAACCTCCTGAAAAGACTTCTCACAAGTCTCATTCCATACAAACTTAACTCCTTTCCTCGTCAATCTAGTCAATGGTAAGGCTAATCTAGAGAAATCCTTCATGAACTGAAGGTAATACCCGGCCAATCCCAAGAAACTACGGATCTCAAAAGCATTCTTAGGTTGTTCCCAATCTTGCACTGCCTCTATCTTGGATGAATCTACAATCACCCCTTCCCCGGATACCACATAGCCTAAGAACTTAACTTCTCTCAGCCAGAATTCACATTTCCCAAACTTAACATATAATTTATGGACTCTAAGTAGCTCAAGCACTACTTGCAAGTGTTGCTCGTGCTCCTCCTCACAGGGTAAATCAGGATGTCGTCCACAAAAATGACCACAAAACGATCTAGGAACTCGCGGAAAATCTGATTCATCAAGTCCATAAACATAGCTGGTGCATTGGTTAGCCCAAAATGCATCACTAGAAACTCGTAATGGCCATATTGCGTGCGGAATGCCGTCTTCGGGATATCCTCCTCCCTTACCCTCAACTGGTGATAACCCGACCTCAGGTTTATCTTAGAAAAGCAACAAGACCCCTTCAACTGATCAAACAAATCACCTATACAAGGCATTGGGTACTTGTTCTTGACAATACCCAGTTAAACTTCCGGTAATCTATACAAAGTCGCAAAGCACCATATTTCTTTTTGGCAAAAAGAGTTGGTGCTCCCCACGGCGAAGTATTAGGGTGGATGAAACCCTTATCTAACAATTACTGGAGTTGAATCTTTAACTCACTCAACTCGACAGGTGCAAATCTATACGGTGCCATAGAAATCGGTGTCGTGCTAGGCACTAAATCAATAGAGAACTGTAGCTTGACTTTTCATGCTCCTTTCGGATATGATAGCCCTACAGTTCGGACTCTCGCAATTCTAAATCTGATTTCACAAGTGCAATGTGAAATAGATAAACACAAATGAGTCCAAATCCGGCGATTCTTTTGGAACATCGATTTTGAATCAAAATGCAAAAAATGGACTGCTTTTCCAGATTACAAAGTCGCCACCTAAATATTTTTGAAAAATTTAGGACACCTGAGACTTGTGCCAAAGGCCACTTATCCATTATCACCAAAGTGTCTCGGCTCGAGAACTGAGGTACGAAAGGAGAAGGTCATGAATTGAGCACGCCACTCACTAGATCAAAAGATCGGCCTCTATTAATCATGATGTGTTTTTTTTATCTACATTATATACTCTTAATTTGGTTATTAGGCTATTGTCACTATGTTATGCACACAAGTATAGACTAATTTGCAAAAGTTGGAAAACTTTGATCATATGTTTGTTTGAAAATTGTTTTGAATATGTAACCACTTGGAAAAAGTTATCTCACACGTACATTTGATCAAATCATCCCAATTTGAGCAATTAGCCTTCATCCACAGGCATTCAAGAGTTATATCACTTAAGCACTTAGCCTCATGGTAATCATGCTTTACATGGCAACACTAACACTCATGCAATATGCTAAAGCAATAAGTGCTCACCTAATACTCCAAGGCAAGCCAAAAGAAAAGAGTTAGAAAAATGCATGCTCTAACTATGTAAATGACTAATGCAACACATGCAATATACAATTTAATAGGCTCAGCTACTAGTCATGATATGTGAATCAACTTGATAGCATGCATTTTGAGCACGTTTTCAAAGAAGTAATAAATAACAATGTGAGTTAGAATGATGCGTCAAGCCTGCTACATGCAAGACAAATGAATGCTTTATACATGGGAAATGCTAAAAGAAATATGATGTTCTAAGCTACCCATTATAAGCAATTAAATAAAAGGGAGAAAGAAAGGGGGTTGGAAGACATACACATTATTACACATTGGCCCTCGCACAAGAGGGCCCGAATAAATAGCCTAGCTAAGCTAATTAACTAGCTATTACAAACCAAAATAAAATAGCTAATTATTACAAATTGAATTTAACTAATAAATTACACTAACTAATGAGCTACAAATGGGAATTCACTAGGATCAACTAATTTAATTAACAAATTAACAACTAATTGAAATCGAGCGGGGTAGTGAACCATGCATGCCAACGCTAACATCCTCTCAGAAACACTTTTGTTTTGCTACTAGGATTGTTCTGCCTGCAGCAAAAACTCCTATTTTGCCTCTGCTTCTGCTCTGCCTAGCAAGAAAACAACACTGCCTGCTGACACAAAAGTGGTCGGCCGGGAAGAAGTAGTGTATGATAGGCTGCAAATAGTAGTCGGCTGGCCAACCACTAATGTAAGGGGATATTCATCCTCTCTACCTCTCCCTATCATGAAATTGCTCAAAGAAGGGGCATAACCAAGTCGCAAATCATCAATAATTGCAAAGTTATTGCATGATGATCTATGGTTCGATTGGACAAAAGCTCAATGAGGGAAACCAAATGACCAACAAAACCTCCTCCCTACCATGAGATAGATCAAGGGAAGCGATTGACATTTGACTCTCAAACCATTATCATCACAAATAAGTATGAAATGGCCTAAGACTTAGTGGGTTCAACTAATGTCCGGTTGAACCCCAAACCATTTTATTGTCTTATTCCATTTTAGCCCCAATTTTGTTACTCCATTTTAATTATATTTCCATTCATTAGTCAATTAAGTCCAATAATGAAGATTGAGTCCACTAAAGGAGAGAAGTATCAAACAAAGGGCTATTTTGGGCATGAGAGAGATGTCATGCCATTGGTAATGAACCTCCGAGGAGATTAAACCATTAAGCACAACAATCTCTATCTCAAGCTTAAATAATCAATCGGTTGAAACAACTCTCAAGGCAATAAAAAACCAAGAAATGAGAGAAGTATAGAGGTGCTTTAAGATGATCACAAGTATGGAAAACACTAAATAAATGTTATCGACTCAAATAGGTTGGTGCCTAATGCCTAAAACACCAAACCTATGAGGACTATTAAACTACAAGCATGCTATACAAAGCTCAAATGCAATGAACAACTAAAAATAATCCTAAAACAATCCTAGAATAGTAAAAAACAGTGCTGGAATTAAGACAAAAACAGCTAAAACAACAAGATAAAATATTGAGGGATTAAGCTAGCACACAAGCATAAGGAGAGGAGGCTAACCCCTCTATTTTTGGGACTTCAAAACAACATTTTTAGCCTCTGAAAACCTCTAAAAATCAATGGTAAAAAGCTCAAAAAAAAGTTGATAAAAGGATGGGAAACACAAGAGAAAAAGCTGGGAATGCAAGGTACAAAGTAGGGTGGTTCACCCCTCTACCTTGGGTAGCTTTTAGCCACAAGTTTTAGCCCATAAACACAGGTGCAAAACAGCCCAAAAACAACAAAAAAAAAATGATAGGAAAGAAATAGTGCAAGGGAGCTAGGATGTATACCTCTTGAAGAGGGATGACCCTTTTGAGTTATAAACCACCAATTTACACCCTCAAGAGCTAAGATACAAGCTTAAACACCTTAGCAAAGAACCCTCCAAGTTTGGTTTAGAGAGTGTAGATAACGAGTATGTAAGTTGCAAGAGAGAGAGAGAGAGAGAGAGAGAGAGAGAAATGTAGAGAGATAAATATTTCCAAAACTTTTCTCTCCAAAATTTTCTAACTCCATATCATAAGAGTGGGTTCTCTATATATGGAAATATATGAAAGACTCTCAGAAATATCCAAACAAATACAACTGGTATGGTGCATGCATCTCTGGAGACAGCTGGCCAAAAAATATTTGGTTTTACATAAGTGGCTGGCAGGCCACTAATACGGGCAGGCCGTAGACCATTAGTGGCCGGCCGGCCACTAGTGGGCCTGCAGGTCTCAGATAGTCAGGCTTGAAAAGCTGTTGTTTTGGTCTAAAAAAAAATGGTGCAAAGTTGGCATGTTTCTGAGGCTCAAAGCTGAGGCTTCCTACTTAGGAATTCGAGCATTTGACAAGCATATACAAATTCATCATCGGGTGATCACTTGGTGGCGCCTAAGTCATAAAGGCAGTCAAAAATAGGGTGTCTATAGTTGCCCCGCTTTCAGAGAGCTTGAAGTCATGAAATGACGTGAGTAAATGTCAAAACCTAGAGATGACCCATTTTGACAAGGCCGTAAGACTTGGGCAAACAATCAAGACATAAATTAAATTTGGTTGGGCTCAAAAGCTGCCTGCGTATCGCTTTGCAAGGAATCAAACCAGTGTAGTTCAAGGGTAAAATGCAAATGATGTGCACAGGCACAGTAAATGTAGTTGAAAGCTGGACTTACACACTTCGTGAAGCCGGTTATTTTGAAGAAAAAAAAAACATGACCATGCAAGACAATGCAATAAGAAATAACAAGATAACAACATATGAATGAGCCTCAGGCTTAAATCAAAATAGGTTTCATGCAGAAAGAACTAAAAACACACACTCTCACCATGCTGAAATCGTGAGAAGAGGAGAAAAACCGCTTAGGATCGCGTTTCACGCGTCCTGAGATACTATACCCATGCTGAAATCGTGAGAAGAGAAAAACCACTCAGGGTCACGTTTCACGCGTCCTGAGATACTCTACCTACGTTGAAATTGTGAGAAGAGGAGAAAAACCACTCAGGGTCACGTTTCATGCGTCCTGAGATACTATACCCATGTTGAAATCATGAGAAGAGGAGAAAAAACCGTTTAGGGTCGCGTTTCACGCGTCCTGAGATACTCCACCCACACTGAAATCATGAGAATATGAGAAAAACTGCTCAGAGTCACGTTTTACACGTCCTGAGATACTCTACCCACGCTGAAATCATGAGAAGAGGAGAAAAGCTGCTCAGGGTCGCGTTTCACACATCCTGAGATATTTTACCCACGCTAAAATCGTGAAAAGAGGAGAAAAACAGCTCAGGGTCATGTTTCACGTGTCTTGAGATACTCTACCCATGCTGAAATAGTGAGAAGAGGGAAAAACCGCTCAGGGTCGCGTTTCATGTGTCCTGAGATACTCTAATATATGCAACGAGTAGGAGATTGGGCGATAGATGCACAATATAATGAAAGTGTGCGATAAATGCACGAAGTGACGTGATGTGCGATAGATGCACAAAGCATGTTCTAGGCAAAGTAATTAAAAGCATGCAACCTCTATGCCAGACAATAGATAACAAACAAATTCTATGCAGGAGAATAGAAAACAAGAATAAGATGTAAGGCACATTCCATGCGTACAGGATAAGCATATGAGTTACGATACAATGTGCACATGCAATGTAAGAGATACGTGAGAGTGCACATTCTATGCAACAAAAAATATGTAAATTGACGAGATGAACAAAGTCAATACTTGACAACAATCTCCAACTTACTCCTCGTAAGCCCTACAACATGCACATGCTCGAAAAGGATACAACTGCTTACATGTGAAATCGGGGCAGATTCTTGCACTGGAGACACAACGGGATTTGAAACGGCACAATCGGAACACAAGTTCGAGGTCCGCGAAAACCAAATCCACTTCAAATACCTCAATCCTTCTTTTTTGACCCAGCAAAGGACCTCCCATACACTAAGGACCACAAAACCAACACTGGGCCAAAAAGTGGTCGGCCGGCCGCTAATAGTGTACGGCCGGCCACTAATGTAAAGTCAGGGGCAGTTTTGACATTTTGGCATGGATCTCTTTAAATACACAACCAAACTTCATTTTGCACACACACCCAAGTCTGAAAATCCCATATCTCTCTCTCTAGGTGTTTTCCCTCTCTAGATTTGTACTTTGTATGTGTTTTCCAACGCCCCATGCAAACTTTATTTATAAACTCTCTTTGGCCATCTACACTTTGAACCGATCATAATTTGTTTTCGTTTATTTTTCTGAGTTTTTATCACTTTGGGCTTGTTTCCCTCGAGTTTCTCTTAGGTTTTGTGACCCTCCCCGAGTTTTGACTTTTTTCCTATTGTCTCTCTCCTAGGGTTGACTTTTTCCAAGTTTTCCTTCTTTTTTCACATTTTTTCCATTTTTCACTAGTTTCCACCCCACTTTCTAGATAAAATATGACATTTCTCATGATGACGCCCCTCCCGAGGTTCCACCTGCACTTCCACCCCATGAGGAGGTTGAGGAGCTGGCGGTCGCCGAGGCCGACAAGGCGACAGAGGACATTGCTGTTGATTTCGAGGCAGAGTTCGCTCTAGGGCTCGAGCCTAAGTTACTTCCATTGAGGATGAGGCCCTTTGATCTAGCCACTTACCACTCCCCACACGCACACGATGGCTCCTAGAGGCATGATGAGCTTTGATGATTTCGTCGATCGTGTGCCGGAGGATACTTTGCTGAGGGAGTCAGACTCCCACATCTCCTCCAGCACTACTGAGGTACAAACTTTACTTGCATTCACTTGCATCTGAATATCTCCTAACCATTTTAACACTGCCTTTATCTGTCTAACTTGTATTATTGTCTTTCATCTAATTCGTTCTTTCTTTGCCATAGGAGGACTCTCGCTCTTATAGGGGTTACGGGACCGTGACTGCCAGGGACTGGTACCATAAGCTTCCTGCCCGGGTCCGTGAGTTGGTCGATGAGGTGGGCTTTGGCCTTTTCTGTACTAGGCTCCCACGACATATGGCTAGTCGGGCCCTACTTGGAGCGTTGGTGGAGAGGTGGTGGGAAACCACCAACTCCTTCTACTTCTCTTCTACCGGGGAAATGACGATGACTCCCTATGACTTCTCCATGATCATAGGCTTAGGAGTAGGAGGTGATCCGATCCCTTTTAACATGGACATGGGCTAGTGGGAGGCGGCTTGGATCTACCTGCTCAGAGCGAGCTCGCCTCTCTCCAGGCCAGTTATGGTCAGATATAGCTGGTTTCTTGAGCGCTTCCGCGAGAGTCAGCCCGAGACATAGGAGGAGGCAGAGCAGTACACCCGGGGCTTTTTGATATACCTTCTCAGTACCACTTTGTTCGCGAACAGGTGGAATACCGTGGGTTTGTACTTGTTGAGCGCACTTGTGACCTTGTCCCGGGTCCGGTTTTACGATTGGGGTGGAGCTGGCCTCGCCACACTCTACGGTTACACAAGCTCTAGTTCTCGCATGAGGAGGAACAAGGTCGGAGGCTACTGGAGAGCCTGGGAGGTATGCACTGTGTTTTTAACTCAATTTGCTTCTTTTACTTTTTGCTTTGCAATTTCTGTTTATATCTGTTCCTGTATTGTACTTTCTACTTTGCACTTTCTCTTTGATACCTCTTCCTGCCTATTGGTTCACATTACTGATCTTTTCTTGTAGCTATGGGTTTACGTCTATTTCCCAGCCCTTGCCCTAGAGCCTATGAGATCCCTCCAGCCATGCCTTACTCACGATGATATGACAGCCGGTGCCGGCGCCGGAGCCACGAGGACAAGATATTCGCCTTCTACTATCGATACTTCGATACAGTGGTTGCCCATGAGGTAATCCGAAACTCACAGCCATTTCTACTTGATTCCCATTGCTATTGTTCTAATTCATATTCTGACAACTGACAACAACTAACAACTTGTGTCTCCTCTATTTGCAGATAACTTGGCAGCCCTGGGCAACGATGCCAACTAGAGTCAGGGACTAGTATGATGGGGCTTGGGGCACCTCCCAGTACCGGATCTTACTAGAGGGCCATTCTGCCGAGCCTGGTTCTTGGGGGAGCGATTTGTCTGTCAGACTTTGGGTTTGCCTGCCCCAGTTGTTCCTATGCCACCCCCAATATCCGTGAGGATAGCTGATAGCCTCCTAGCTGAGGTGATTATCTAGTATATGGTGGGGCTAGATGCCGACTACTTCCGAGGGGACAGAGATTACACGACCTTCATCTGGACTCATCTTATGCCGCCCTTGACCAGAGTTCGCGTGGGCGACGCAACAGATGTTCCTCTGGCTGGTGAGGCTGCTCAAGAGGCCAATACCGGTACTAAACGGGCCCCTCCCGTTGTGCAAACTGTCGTTTGGCTAGCGATTCCTACTGTGCTTACATGCTGGCGGCCAACCAAGACAGCCTATCAGATTTCGATAGAGCCACCAGAGGCAGGGCAGAGATATGTCAGAGCCCCAGGCACACCTCAGGTATGAACCATGCTTTACAACTTGCAGCCTGTACTTTTCCCTTTTTAGATACTAATTACTCAAATTCACTTGCAGGTGTCCACGAAGTACACAGAGGGCCTCCTCTAACTGGTCAATTGTCTAGTTAGCATGGTGCAGAGGAAAACACTACTTGGTCTCTACGGTATTCAGGTATATTTCCCTTCCTCTCGTGCATTGCATTGTGTAGACACCCCATTTTTGACCGTCCTCAAGACTTGGACGTCACCGCTCGAACACTCGGTGATCATCCATGTTCGTGTTCGTTCGGAGTTCCCGGAGTTCTCGGCTACGCGCCTTGCCTCAGGACCTCCGAACTCGACCGTTTTGTGTCTGGTTTTGCACCAAACACTTGTGTTTTGCCTTGGAAGGCAGAGGATGCCTTGTGAGACATCCCCACACACCACCGGCAGTGGCTAGAGGCCACCGGCTGTTTGGTGTTGCCATCGGCACTGTATTGTGCCGATCGGCACTATTTTGTGCCGGTCGGCACTCTTTTTGGCAAAATGACCATTTTGCCCTGCCGATCACTTTACAGCTGTTTTTGGAGATATTTTCAGACAGCTTTGTAGCACTTGTTTCCCCTCCATACACGTGTATGGAGGGATGAGCCTTTGGTTTACTTAGCTTGTAAGCTTTGATTCCTATAAGAGAAGACTCTCTTCTCTTGGCTCAAAGGTTGAAGAGGTTAGACATTTTAGAGAGAAAATACAGAGAAGAAGGTCTGGTTTTAGGTTAGAAATCCTATATCTATCCTATCTCTCTTTTCCTTGCTCATTTTGTATACTAGGTGCTTTAGTTCATACTATTGCACACAAGCACCTAGTGTTTCACCTTCCTCTTGGAGTTGAGGTTCTAAGAACTTATTCTTGGTGTTCTTGACTGGTTTGAGGCTTAAGGAGACATCAAGGTCACCATTGTTGAAGAAAAGCTCCAAGGGTAAGAAACTAGTCATTTTTACCCCTTTCTTGCACCTTGTTTTTACCTAGTTTAGGACTGTTTTTGTGCTTGGTGATCAACACATAAAAGTTCTGTTTTTTAGCCCTCTTGATAGTTTATTAAGGGTACTTTGTGCTTTGGGGAAGTTTGGCCCCTCTTAGGCCTTGAAAGGCCTCTTTTTTGTGCTATTTTGTTGAGCTCCGGGATTTTGGTGTTTGGGTCTCTTCACCACTGAAATCTTGAGGGATTTCAGTGGTGTAGATGATGCCTTAAAGTCCTAAGAAGGAGAGGGCCACCCCCTCTCCTTGATGTCCTTGAAAAGGGCAAGTTTTGGTCTCTTAAGGGAGCATAGTTTTGAATGTTTGAAGAGCATGTCTTGGCTGCATTTTATGTTTATTATGCCCTAATATGACATTGATAAGTGTTGGTTTTAGCACTCCTTGTATGTTTTGCATAGATGCTTTGTAATGCCTTGTATTGCCTTAACTTGCTCTAGGTTGTTAGCCCTAGTTTGAGCATGCTTTAGGCTTAGATCCATGAAGCTTGTATGCTTATTTTGCCATACCTTAGGTCTGTCCATGCCTATTTTGGTCGACCATGGCTTGTATCTTGGGTCCCCTTTATGTTTGGCTTGTTGGCCTTAAGAGTACAAGTGTGTAGCATGCCTTGCTTGCTTTATTTTCAATGGTTGGGAACCATTTGGCATGTCATCTCAGTCCATTTAGCATGCTTGTTTGATTGCCTTGCATGCCTCTTTGATGCTTTGGAAGCTTGTGCCTTATGCCTCTTGTCTTAGCATTTGTGCATGCCTTTCTAGTTGAGCCATTTAGATGCCATCTAAGTGGTCCTTTGGGCTTAGTTTTACATGCTAAAAGTCTGTTTTGGGTTGTTCAATGCATGCCATATTTGTTTTGCATAAGTGTAGTTCAATGCCTCATTGGCCTACTTTGAAGTGTTGAACCTATGTGCGCATGTTTTGTTTGTCTTGTTTAAACATGATTTGGCATCATTCTATAGCGTGATTTCAAAGCCTAAATTGCATGCTAATGGTCCATACTTGTGCCTCTTAAACGTGTTTAAGAGTTGCTTTATTATGCTTAAGTGTTGGTGCTTTAACATGTGCATGCGTGTATATGTGTTTGGCCCTCATGTCTTAGCATATGGCTACTGATTTTAGGCCTACTTGGAGTTGCCTAGGTCATGAGTAAGACCATTATTCACTTACTTGTATGCTACCTCATGTTTGCTTGTACGCTTGCATTGTTTGTCTATATGCTCATGTTGCATCCCTAGTTGACATGCTTAGGATTGCGCACATAGGCATGCATGCCTTGTTCCTTGACTTGATGATGGGAATTGGGCCTCACTTTGTTTGATTGGTTTGCATGCATTTGAAATTCAAGTTGCACATTTGATCCTTTAGGCCACCATGCATGGAAATGCGTGATTTTTTTGATCGAATTAGTTAATTCATTTGTTAATATAATGGGTTTGTAATATTTAATTAGCTTGCGTAGTTAATTAATTTGTATTATTATTTTGGTCCCTCCGAGCGAGGGCGAATCTGTAATAAGTGTGGGTGAGTGTGTGTATGTCTTCCAACCCCCATCTCTTTCTCCCTTTTATTTACCTGCTTATGATGGTAGATTAGGGCACGTTTATTTTAGCATACCTTATGCAATGCATGCGTGCATCCATGCATTTGTCTAAACACGCACCGGGCTCGGTACATCATACAAACTGCATCGTATTTTCAATTCCAACTTGAATACGTGCATCAAAATAAAGTGCATTTCACATGCCATTTTTAGGGTTAGCCGAGCCTATCCTAATTGCATGCTGTATGTGTTGCATTAGTCACTTAACATGAACTAGGACATGCATGTTTGCTAACTAGTTTCTTGTTTTGGCACGGAGTACGATGTAAGTATTTTACGCTTTAGCATACCACATGCGTGTGAATGCTAACATGACAGTATGCTTACCATGCGGCTAAGTGCTTATATGAGATAAACTGTTTGAATGCCTGTGGGTGGAGGTTGGATTGCTTGAGTTGGGAAAACTCATTGAAATCCGTGTTTTAGCCTACTTGCGAGTAGCAAATTCCGAAACATTTTCAAAACAAACGGATATGCAATGTTTGTTTCCAAATTAGGCAATCTAGTCTATACTTGTTTGCTGCGCGCATAACATAGTAATTCTAGGTTAATAATTGGAATAAGAGCATGTAATGTTTTCAAAATCGGATATCACGGTTAGTAGAGGCCGGTCTTCGGACCGGGCGAAAGGGGGTGCTCATAGCTGACCTTCCCCGATCGTACCCAAGCTCCCGAGCCAAGACATTTGGTGATGACGGACACGTGGCCTTCGGCACCGAGTCAGGGTTTCCTAAATTCCCCCATTAAAAAATATTTAGGTGGCGACTCTGTAATCTGGCAAAGCAGTCCATGTTTGGCACTACTTTTCAAAAAATCTGTTTTTCTTCAAAACGATTTGCCAGAGTTGGACTCTTTGGTTCAGATTTAGAACCGCAACACAAAAGGGGAGTCCGAACTGTAGCGAGGTCCCCCGCGGGCGCTGTTACAGTTTCTGGCGACTCTGCTGGGGAGTTTAGAGAGCTTGACTCGAACTCGTGATATCCTGTTTTGACTACACTTATGTGTTTCTTTGCATTGCATGTGCATTGGTGCGCCTAGGACACCGTGTTGGCCATCTGCTATTCCTGAGCGGTTTGCCGGAGGCTTGTCTTGTCAAGGCATGACCATAAGGCTGACCGGTTGCGGGCTCTGCCAGTATGGGAACACAAACCCCGGTTTTCCGGGGCACCCTTTTTTCGACCTAGTGCATATTCGGATCCATAGTGACCATTCCAAACTAGGACAGGTTGCTTACCCGTTTATAGGTTGTTTGAAACCGCTGTGTGCGTAGTGAAACCCTAGCTCCTGACAAAATAGGACAGGGAAACCCTACCCCAACATAGGGGTGTATTGGCTCCCTTTTACCTGTTATGTGCTTTCAGAGGGTATCTCTGCAGGGAACGCATATATCAGTTCGCAAAGTTCGAGCATCCGGCCTGAGGGCACTGGTATCAGTATCATTGAGAATCAGTTGTGTCTGTGGGTATCAGTTCAGTTCTGGATAGGGATTCTGGGGAACAGTGATAGAGTACAGTTGCTCGGCTACATCCGTGTTTGATCTGTCTGGGGCTGAAATACTGCTTGTTTTCCGTTTCAGTTCAGAGATTCAGAGGGCTAATCCAGAACAGTTAGTGTCTTCTCCTTGCTGCGGCAGGACTTAGCATGACACAGAATTCAGAAGAAATCGTGGTCATGACGGCCGCGTTGGATCCAGGAATCACCTTACACGATGAGACTACTGTTGATATGCCGCATCCACCTAGGTCGCCGGCTGCACACCCAGTTTGGGCCCCTCAGCTATATCAGGCTCGCGAGCCCACTACATTTGAATTAATGGGGATGATAGGTGACCTTCAAAGATCCGTGACGGATCTCGCCTATGGAATGTCAGTTTCGCCGCCAGCCGCACCATATGTCGGAGGCTTTGTACCCCAGGAGCCCCCGTTGTTGGGGCGAATTGTAATTGAACTCAGCCAACCGGAGATGGCCTCCAGCTATGGCAACGACGCATCAAACCAAGTTCTAAATCAGGCCGAGGCCAGAGATAAAGGCAAGATGAAGACAGATGCCGACCCTATCGAACAACTGCTGTGGGCAGTAGAGGCTTTGAAAGCCGAAGGAATGAACAAGCAACAGGTATCCGCAGTTATGTCAAAAGCTGTGGAGGATGCTTTCCCCACTCCGCCTGAGGGCAGTTCCAGTCAATCAGAGAATCGGGAGAGGCCCCGTCATGCCAAAACAGTTCTTCCCCTCCCAACCCTGCATCCGGAAGGATCAGAAATCCAAGACCGCACCCGCCGATCCGTTCGCTAGTGCATCTAGCAAGAGTGCTCAGGCCCCAAAGTACCTGCCCCGAGGGCGCAGGGTCTTCCATGCTCTTTACATGCCATTATCCAAGGCACTTCAAATCCTTGCCGAGAGGGGACACCTTAAACCCCTGGAGCCCCGGCCCCTCCCGAAGAATCTCCCTGCCACACATGATGCTGCTCAGTACTGTGCGTACCACCAGCAGACAGGCCATGCTACCGACAATTGTTTTCGCCTCCGGCATGAGGTGCAGGATTTGATTGACAACGAGGTTATCCTCCCGCCTACTTCAGCAAAGTCCGTCACCACTCAGTTGTTGGATTTTGAGGACACAGATACTGCAAGTATGTAATCAGAAGGTGAACCGCCTGTGGGCAATGCTTGGCGCATTTTTTGATGTGGCGTTTGGCACGCATTTTTGGGCATCTATTAATTTCTGTAAATTCTGACTTGGGTGTCGAGTCAGTCTTCTGTTTTGTCTTGAGCCTGTCTCATTGTTTTGAGACATTCCTTTTGCTTAAGGGTCTGTCTAATTGTAATGAGTCAGTCCCTCTTGTATAGAGTACCATGGTGATTTCGGGGTTGTTGCCTCAAACACCGTTTTGTCTTATAAATAGTTGTTTTTGCTTTTTCTTGAGTTTGTTTCTGCCAAGGAACCAGTTATGCCAACAAATCTGAATGAAACAGCCGTGGCTATCATGTGCCGTATTTGTTGCTATTCGAGTTAGCCGTGCCAAAGGGTGTGAATGGAACGACAGTACATACCGCCTACTCTCTCGTGCCTTGAACATCGTT
Organism: Camellia japonica; assembly: GCA_030407325.1. Lineage (NCBI taxonomy): Eukaryota > Viridiplantae > Streptophyta > Magnoliopsida > Ericales > Theaceae > Camellia > Camellia japonica. Next base: position 44,599,129 of record JAPPVO010000003.1, on the reverse strand, counting down.
ATGATGACCTAAGCTTTTCATAAAACCCTTTTCAAACACTGCGGTGATGAAAACGAAGGGGAAGTAATTCCTCGGGTTTTGTAAAATTTTGATCATTTTGAGAAAAAGGAACGCATGCTAAGCTTTTCATGAATGAAATCATGCTTGTCGGCGTGAGTACTGAGAAGGACCCTGGCCTGATCCAGACTGGTTCCACACTATCTTCAGCACGAGCGATTTGTCGCTTTCTTAAAAACTTTCAAAAACAAAATATTTTGTGCAGTCTGCGAAGACTTGTGTGGAATCGCTCTTAAGATTGTGTAGCCCAGGATCGCTCTCGGCCTCAAGATTCGATTTTTGTTTCGAACCGGAATCCGTTCAGAACATTCAACGGCCATGAAACGCCTGTATGGCCCATTTTGAAGCAGCCCTCGAGCAAGAGGCCTCAAAGTCAGATCAGGAGATCAGATCCCACAGCAACTTGCGAAGCAACCAGAGCACCCGAACTGGATCCTTCTGCAAATCAACCAGCAGTCTTTTCCGGATACAGAGGGCTTCAATCTCAAAACCATTTGGCATGGGCTTGCTACACTTTTACCCTTTGAGAGGCTCGCTGGGCCGAAAACCCGAAAGGGCGGCCCAGGCAAAAGTTAGAGCAAAGAAAAAAAAAGACAAAAAAGAAAAAAAAAGAAAAAAAAAAAAGAAAAAAGAAAAAAAAAGCAAAAAAAAAAAAGAAAGAAAAGAAAGAAAAAAAAAAAAAAAAAAAGAAAAAAAAAAGAAAAAAACATAGCTCGCAAGGTCGAAAACCCGCATTGGGCGCCTTGGCAAAAGTTAGAGCCTAAACAGTGAAGGTTAAAATACCCGAGTGTACCTTAACCGGAACTACGTAAGGCTTGATTCCCATGTTTGGGATACGTAGGCAACTTCATCTAGAAGTCCAGCCCCCAACGCTTCCATAGCGTCTCAGTCCATGACATGGTTTTGATCACTTTTGCCTCCTCCGAATCCAATACCTTGACTGCAGCAACCTGGAATCACGTGACCAACTTCATCATGAAGCCCGAACCACCCACACCTTCCAGGTGACTGTGTCCATATATTGATTCAAACCGTCCTCGTCTCCTCCGCTTCCGAGAGACCGATCGTCGTCAACAAGGACTGGCTTGCAACGTGCCGCAGCATTATCCAAACAAGGGGCAACTTTCCGTTGCCATACACTGCCACAAGTTGCCCTGAGTTACCATCCAAACTAGGGGCAACTTTCCGTTGCCTTATCCCCCTCAAGCCAGGGGCAATTTTCCATTGCCTCCGATCCGAGGTTGCGCATCTCGAGGGTAAGTTCCGTGTTTGTTTGAGCATTGATTGTTTGCAAAAATAGTTTTTGAAAATTTTCACTGAGGTTGACTTATTTTCTCGAAAACTGTTTCATTTTCAAAATAGGACCATGTTTGGACCCAGAAGGAGAATTTTCAGTGCTCACAGCCTGATTCGCATGATTTTCAAATCAAGAATCGAATAAGTGTGTTAATCCAACTCTCATTTTGATCAAAACTGTTTTAGAAAACGTAAAAAATGGTCAAGATGACGAACTAGGGGCACAGTTGAGTCTGGTCTTCTGTCTTTCTCCCGTCAACATACTCGCCAGAAGGGCACCCTATTCACCAGAAGAAATAGCCGTGAGCTAACAGTGTTGGGCGTGAACCCACAACCTCTCGTTTACCTATCAACCACTCTGGGGAGGGATGAAAAATGAGAGAATAAAGAATAGAGAGGTGTAAGCAGAGAGAAAAGCGAGAAGAGGGTTTTGAGAGAAAAACCGAGCCTGAGGGCCGAGCGATGTGAGTATCACAAATCAGAAAGGGTGGGGAATAATACCCGGAGGAACTGGCTCCCCGAGATTCGAGGTCTCTCCTTGTGTAAACATGTCCGTGTGTCGTGTCTTTTGATTTGTCGGCTTCGGCTTTAGCTTTGAGTCTTTTCCGAGTATGTCTCGTTGTGTTCAGGTCGTGTGCCTTTTGTTTCTCTGTTTGAGTCTGTCTCGTTGTGTTCTGTGGTAGGCTTGATACCCTGGTTGAAAACCCTTCTTAATTTCAAAAAAAAAAAAAAAAATCGTTTGTGCTCGGAATGCTGTGCCATTCTCCACATTCGTGCGAAGCAAGAGAAGAAAAGGAAATTTGGGACATCCGGGTGTGTTCCGACTTCAACCGTTTCAGTTTTCTGATCCGTCTTGTCAGATTGGGTTATTTGTTCAAGGTTTGCCGTGTGCAGAATGAGCCGAGAGCTGTGTTATGAGCTGTATGCAGATCAATCCCCAGTAGAGTATGGGCTGTATTTAGTTCAAGCAGTGGTTTGTATGAGTTGTTTGCTGTTAGTTGGTTGGTTATCCGATTATCATAGTACAATTGCTCAATTTTCAGACAAACAAATCATTTTCACTTACATTTGAGGTGTAACATGATGCAATGCAGTGCAAAGTATGAAATACGCAGATATATACAGATATAACATTCTTTTCAGAAAAAAGTTTGTTTCATATCATCTCTTTCAAGTACATCGTTTTGGAAACAAAAATCTGCTCGTGGCAGTACAAGGTAATCCAACTACCAAAAAGAGAAAAAGTACAAAAAGAAAGAAAACAGCAAAATCTGTATCAAATGTCAAAAGGGCTCCGGGGCCGTCAATCTGTCCTGGTCCTCTTCCTGGACGAAGGTCCAGGAGCGTCATCAACAGGGGCATCACCATCTGAGCTCGAGTCCGAGCCATCATCAGTCTCCTCCGCCTCTGTCTCTGCCTCAGACTCATCATCCGGAACCGGAGCCCGCGAGCTGCTCCCGGCGTAAGTATGCCCTCCTCTGGTGCGGGGATAGGCTCTGCCATCCCGAGTAGAAATGGGAGGTCCAGCTGGAGCGCCGCCCACCGGAGGAATCTGGAAGGGAGGCTGAAAAAGCATGAAAGGTGAACACATCAGAATACTGTGAATGCCGTGAGCAGTGAATCAGTGCAGAATGCAGTGTATGAGTACAGTGTATGTGAATGCCGTGAGCAGTGAATCAGTGCAGAATGCAGTGTACGAGTACAGTGTATGTGAATGCTGAGAACAGTGAATCAGTGCAGAATGCAGTGTATGAGTACAGTGTGTGAGTGCCGTGAGCAGTTTATCAGGTTTTGCGCAGTACATCAGATTGCATGAAACAGTCAGAGAAAACATACCGGAATGCTGTAAAGAGCCAAGATGTCGAAGGTCCGCTGCAACATCCCCATCATGGAGGCATTCAACTCCACGGACTGCCGGGTGTACTCGGAGGACGCCTGCAAAAGTATCAGATGCATCAGTATTCTGTGGAATATCAAATAAACTGAAATGGAATGACAATGCAAGATACAAAATGAAGTGATACATACCGGAGGCAAGTCGGGAATACCGGCCAACTCATGACCAGCCGGGGGAGGAGCAAAGGGGATCTGAAAGGTCTCCCCACCCTGCCCTCTGTATGTCAGCATAGTGGGCAGAGCAGGCCAACCGGCCCCCCGTCCTCTCTGAACCCCGCCTCTGCCGCGAACTCGAGCCCTCCTCGGCGCTCTCCCTCCAGCTCCTGCTCCAGCCGCTGGCGCCGCAGGTCTCTCTCTCTCTACTCGGCGGCCACCACTCAGCGGCCGCATGATGAAGGTCCGGACGTACTCTGAGTAATCGCCCTCGCCTCTGAAGCCGTCCGCCTCCCAACCGATGGTGTAGTCCGCCATCTGCTCAGCGGTGAAACGCTCGGTGTCCCTCATATGCTCAGGAGGATGCACCGGGACTATCTGCTCAGGTAACCCTAAGGTCTGACGCAAGAAGCGCTCGCCTAGGTACCAAGCCCGACAGACCGGGCCCTCCAGCAAAATCCGGTAACGCGAGGTCTCAACGGCGCCGGCAAACCGATCCCGCACCATCGCTGGCAGAGGAGCCCACGGCTGCCAGGTGATCTGAAATTGAAATACAGTTTGTTACCTACTGGTATTGCAAATATACAGTGGAAAAGCGAGGCTTAAATGAACTGCAAGTAAAACATACCTCGGCAGGAGTAATGGTGTCGAAGTAGCGACGAAAGAAGCTGAAAGTCTCTCGCGGCCTCCGGGCGCATCTCCCGTCATAGCGGCGTGAGAAGGGAATGACTAGAGGAGTCTCCGTCTCCGGCACTGGCTCCAGCCTGGGAAAGTAGGCGTAAACCCATAACTGCAAGACAGATGTCGGAACATTTATCAGATAAAGCAGAATACAGAATAGAGCAGAAATAATAAAGCCGTGTGTTGTGCAGTGTGTTGAGCAGAGTATACCGTGTGAACAGTGTACAGTAGAGTATGTGTGTGCCGTGTGTACAGTATACAGCAAGTGTAAAGCAGACTACAGTGTGTGCAGTGTGCAGAGTACAGAAAGTACAGAACAGAAATGTAAAGCAGAGGAGAAGGCGTACCTCCCAAGCTCGCCAGTAGCCTCCGAGCAACTGCCCGCTGCCACGGGAGACTGAGCTCATGTACCCGTAAAGAGTGGCCAGAGCCGCACCACCCCAATCAAAACGCAAGATGTCTCGGACGTCCACCAGTGCGCTGAGTAGGCAGAGAGGCACGGTGTTCGCCCGGTCGGCGAAGAGGGTCGTCCCTAGCAAAAACATCAAAAAGCCGCGTGCGTACTGCTCTACAGCCGCCTCGGTCATCGGAGCCGTCGCCACCAACGCAGGCTGCACTCTGAACTGCACCTCGAACCAGGAGTAGCGGACAAAGCCTGGACGAGCAAGGGGTGGCGCCTCGCCAAGCAAGTAGATCTGAGCGGCGGTCCACTCGTCCATGTCGGTGTCGAAGGGATCGGATCACCCCCTACCCCGATGCCGGTGAGCACCGAGAAGTCGTAGGGAGTCATCGTCATGTCTCCCGCCGCGGATAGGTGGAACGAGTCGGTGGTGTCCCACCACCTCTCTGCCAGGGCAGCTAGAAGAGGCCTGCAAGTAGTAAGCCGGGTCAGACCCCTGCAAAAGGAACTGAAGCCCGCATCGTCCACGATGCGTCGAACCGCCTCGGGAAGCTCCAAGTACCAATCTCGAGCCGCGACATTCCCATACCCGCGGATGGCATGGGAATCTCCCTGTTTTCAAACAAATAGTTGCAAAGCAATATGAGATGTACAGTTTTGAGGAAACATGTTAAAGTCGATACAAATCTAGCACGTGTGCACATTTTTCAGATCCAAGCGGATATCAGGTTTCAGTGTACTACGGTAAACTACAGTGTTTGATGCATCAGCGGTTTTGCAATCATGTGCACGTGTGCACATTCTTCAGATCCAAGCAGATATCAGGTTTCAGTGTACTATGGTGGACTACGGCCTGTGATGTGTCAGTGTGTTTGCGAGAGTCAGCATACAGATATAGTGCATGTGTGCACATTTTTTTTTAGATCCAAGCAGATGTCGGGTTATAGTGTGCCAGTAGGTGAACTACAACGTATGATGCGTCAGCGTGTTGTGTGTGGTTCAGTTTAAATACAGCATACAATATGTTTTCAGATTCGAATAAGTGCCGGGTGTCGGTAAGTTTGCAGTGAAGTACGGTGTGTGCCGTGTGTTTGGGTGATTGAGACTAGTGCAGTGTGTGTGCATGTGTCCGTCTTAAACAGATATCAGTTGTAAGCATGATTGCAATTGACTACAGTGAACAGTATATCAGAACCAAGCAGTTAAAGAACGGAAACAACTTTGACAGTTAACAGTTCTACATTGCAGAAAGTAAAACAGAGAAGAGTGTTACCTCGGAAGCACCGAAGGATAGGTGAGAGGTCGGCTCGCGCAGGAGGAGCTCCGGGTCCAGCGCTCGGTCAAAGCCGCGGAAATGGCGAAGACCATCCAGAGGTAGCACATGAATCGCGGGGTGGTATGTCGCCGGGTCGAAGAGACGCTCGCTCAATGGGAGGAGCTCGACCCCGGGATCCATCTCGTGATCCGGGGGAGTCCCGACGTGTGGAACATCGTCAGCCGTGGCGATGGTGGTGAGAAAATGTCCGGAAGAGCTGGAATGTGAAAAGTCAACCGAAAAAGTCAACCCCGAGCGGACCGAAAATGACCGGGAAGGCCGGAAGATGCAAAGGCACAGAAATGAAGAGAAAATCAAGGGGAACAAGTCCCGAAAAAGTGGAAATAGCAAAGGGAGTGCCGAAACGAAATTTCGATCGGTCGAAAATGTCCGAAACGCGATGAACTTCGCGAATCGAACGGCGAAAATGTCGCGAAAACGCAAAGAAATGAGCGAATGAGGAGGAAAAGAGACTCTAGAGAGAGAGGGAGAAGTTTTTCGGCGGTGGGGGAGTGAGGAATAGGGTTTAAAACCCTATTTTAAAAGACCCGAGGTGAAATGTCAAAACTGTCCCCGATCAGCAACTTTTGGCCGGTCGGCACTATTTTGTGCCGGTCGGCACAATATTGTGCCGGTGTAACTTTTATGCAGCCGGTGGCCACCTAGTCCAGCCGGTGATGTTCCCACAGCCTTGTTTAGGCCATGTGAGTAGTTTTGGGTCTTCACAGCTCAAGAAAGTGCAAGAAAGTGTACTTCCGACGCTCAACCGGCCTCCGTTTTGACCTCGGACAGTGTCTTCTGTGCGTGACACTCAAATTCAAGCAAAGATTGTATCCTTCTGTATCCTTTTGTCTTTTACAAGATTCAAAAGTTGTCCCGTGTGCATTGCACGCATCCATTACATTGTCTGGTACGTCGCATCGCGCCGTATTGCGCGTCCCTTGCGACTTGCGCCGTTTTGCATTTTCGTGTAGCATGTGTGTCACACTTGCATTGTTCTGTATCTCCTTTGAGGCATGTGTACCTCATTGTACTCCATTTTCCATCTTTTGGGGCACACGTACCTCATTGCACTTCATTTCTCATTCGCATCGACGTGCATGCCTTATTTACATTGGCATGCGTGTCTCACATGTGTTATGCACCGTTTAGCACACACCGGTCTGGCGAGACCTTAAACACGCACGGTCTAGGAGACCTTAAATCCTCGGAAGGTGCAAGACCTTCGGTGCATTTCAAAAGATGTGCGTTGTTACGCACTTTAGTTCATTCGCATTGTCATGCATCTTTCGATCTACCTTTTAGTTCAAATCTTGGGGTACGCGTGCCTCAATTCCTTGAGGCATGCGTGTCTCGTTTACATATCGTTTTCCATTCCTTCATGGCATGCGTGTCTCACTTGCATTATACATCGCACTGTTTTGTTCCCGCACGGGTCTGGCGAGACCTTAAACACGCACGGTCTAGGAGACCTTAAATCCTCGGGAGGTGCAAGACCTTCGGTGCATTAAGGTGTGCACCTCATCGCATTTGGCATGCATTGTATCGCACTTTCCTGTGCACTTGCGTTGTCTAACGCATCGCGCTATTTTGCGCATCTCATCGCATTTGGCATGCATCGCATCACGTTCTCTTACACATCGCACTGTCTTGTGCACCACATCTCAATTCATGCATTGCCCCACGCACGGTCTGACGAGACCTTAAACACGCACGGTCTTGGAGACCTTAAATCCTCTGAAGGTGCAATTCCTTCGGTGTTTGTCGTGCCCGAACGACTTTCGGTGGTCTGGTAAAGCCACCTGTCTGTGTTCGCGGTGAGTTCCTAGGAGACCAACTGGGACGGTGAAAACTAGAGTTCGAACGGCTTATGCCTAGAACGCAAAGGTTCGGGATTTCCGAGACTAAAGTCTGGTTTAAATACCCAGGGGTGTACCCTCGGCTTGAAATCTGTATGGAAGCCCCATAGGTTGAGGCGGCGTGTTTACGCCTCAATTCTGGATACTGAACCAACCTAGTATATCGCCTTGTTGGTAAGATAGGGAAAGCTGCAATCGTAGTCGTTGCATCATAGTACATATCTCATGCATCATTTGTAAATACTGCATATGTCATGCATTTCAAAAAACAACAAAAACAAAAAAACACATGCATATGTCATGCATTTCATTGTAATGTAGTGTATATGTCATGCATTTCAAAAAACAACAAAAACAAAAAAACACATGCATATGTCATGCATTTCATTGTAATGTAGTGTATATGTCATGCATTTTCTGTAAAACATCCAGTGCATAGTGCATCGTAACTTGCATGCATCTACTGCATCATCTTCCATCTATGGCTTGCGCCTTTCCAGGTTGAGCTTGGTCTGGTATGTGCCCTTACTTTTCACGTCGAAGCACGGTTTTTGTGTACGCGCCTATTCCTTGATGAGCTTGGTTTGAGGGTTGCGGCACATTTTCTGTGTTAGACGCGGTTCGTATGCGTACATGCCTTTCCTAGGCAAGATTCGGTTTGGCCCGCGTGCCATATCCATTGTATCCATATCCATTTCTATTGCATCGTAATTTGCATGCATCCATTGCATCACTTCCATCTATGGCTTGCGCCTTTCCAGGTTGAGCTTGGTCTGGTATGTGCCCCTACTTTTCACGTCGAAGCACGGTTTTGTGTACGCGCCTATTCCTTGATGAGCTTGGTTTGAGGGTTGCGGCACATTTTCTGTGTTAGACGCGGTTCGTATGCGTACATGCCTTTCCTAGGCAAGATTCGGTTTGGCCCGCGTGCCATATCCATTGTATCCATTTCCATTGCATTGTAGTGTAATTGTTGCATCCGGCATTAGGATCATTGTTCTTTCCTCAGCGGGTCGTTACCTCACTTATGTCATTCCACCCAATACTTGTTCTTATGTCCGTGCGAAGTACTCATAGATCAGACATCGTTCTATGGGAGACGGGCTCGTTACCTCCATCAATCTATTTGACATTTGTGTGGTTTTGAACCGCTCATGATTGGATCATGATTCAATTGCATTGCATGTTACATTGCATATCATTTGCATTGCATATAGTTTCAATTGCATTGCATATTAGTTGCATTATTCATACATTGTTGTTGTATATATTGCATATCATTTTGCATTCATTTTGCATTGTCATGCATATTGCTAACAATATTGCACCTGCTAAGTTTGCTTTCTTTGCAGGCACGATATTGTATGTACGGCTCATTTGAGGCCGGTACAACCGGACGAGCCGCACAGGTATTGTATTCTCCGCGTGAGACGTATTGAGAATTGCATAATTCTCTTACATCCTTTCTGCATTGTAGTTTGGCGTATGCTAGCTTATAACTGTCGCATGCGTGCTTCATTACAGCTTCCTTTACATGATCATAAGTTATGCTCGGCCTTTTGCATCGTCAGTTGCATCTTGCCCCCGCCTACGGGCGCATACCTTATCTGCGGCTTGTATGCCTGTGCCTGAACTACGCTGGTTTGATTCCTAAGGGATACGTAGGCAGCTTGCGAGTTCAACCATTTGCGCTTTGTATGTTTGTCCAAGTCTTCGGCCTTGTCAAAAATGGGTCGTCTCTGGGCTTTGACATTCACTCCCGTCATTGTTATGACTTTCGAGTTCTGTCAAAGAGGGGCAACTGTAGACACCCCATTTTTGACCGTCCTCAAGACTTGGACGTCACCGCTTGAACACTCGGTGATCATCCATGTTCGTGTTCGTTCGGAGTTCCCGGAGTTCTCGGCTACGCGCCTTGCCTCAGGACCTCCGAACTCGACCGTTTTGTGTCTGGTTTTGCACCAAACACTTGTGTTTTGCCTTGGAAGGCAGAGGATGCCTTGTGAGACATCCCCACACACCACCGGCAGTGGCTAGAGGCCACCGGCTGTTTGGTGTTGCCATCGGCACTGTATTGTGCCGGTCGGCACTCTTTTTGGCAAAATGACCATTTTGCCCTGCCGATCACTTTACAACTGTTTTTGGAGATATTTTCAGACAGCTTTGTAGCACTTGTTTCCCCTCCATACGTGTATGGAGGGATGAGTCTTTGGTTTACTTAGCTTGTAAGCTTTGATTCCTATAAGAGAAGACTCTCTTCTCTTGGCTCAAGGTTGAAGAGGTTAGACATTTTAGAGAGAAAATACAGAGAAGAAGGTCTGGTTTTAGGTTAGAAATCCTATATCTATCCTATCTCTCTTTTCCTTGCTCATTTTGTATACTAGGTGCTTTAGTTCATACTATTGCACACAAGCACCTAGTGTTTCACCTTCCTCTTGGAGTTGAGGTTCTAAGAACTTATTCTTGGTGTTCTTGACTGCTTTGAGGCTTAAGGAGACATCAAGGTCACCATTGTTGAAGAAAAGCTCCAAGGGTAAGAAACTAGTCATTTTTACCCCTTTCTTGCACCTTGTTTTTACCTAGTTTAGGACTGTTTTTGTGCTTGGTGATCAACACATAAAAGTTCTGTTTTTTAGCCCTCTTGATAGTTTATTAAGGGTACTTTGTGCTTTGGGGAAGTTTGGCCCCTCTTAGGCCTTGAAAGGCCTCATTTTTGTGCTATTTTGTTGAGCTCCGGGATTTTGGTGTTTGGGTCTCTTCACCACTGAAATCTTGAGGGATTTCAGTGGTGTAGATGATGCCTTAAAGTCCTAAGAAGGAGAGGGCCACCCCCTCTCCTTGATGTCCTTGAAAAGGGCAAGTTTTGGTCTCTTAAGGGAGCATAGTTTTGAATGTTTGAAGAGCATGTCTTGGCTGCATTTTATGTTTATTATGCCCTAATATGACATTGATAAGTGTTGGTTTTAGCACTCCTTGTATGTTTTGCATAGATGCTTTGTAATGCCTTGTATTGCCTTAACTTGCTCTAGGTTGTTAGCCCTAGTTTGAGCATGCTTTAGGCTTAGATCCATGAAGCTTGTATGCTTATTTTGCCATACCTTAGGTCTGTCCATGCCTATTTTGGTCGACCATGGCTTGTATCTTGGGTCCCCTTTATGTTTGGCTTGTTGGCCTTAAGAGTACAAGTGTGTAGCATGCCTTGCTTGCTTTATTTTCAATGGTTGGGAACCATTTGGCATGTCATCTCAGTCCATTTAGCATGCTTGTTTGATTGCCTTGCATGCCTCTTTGATGCTTTGGAAGCTTGTGCCTTATGCCTCTTGTCTTAGCATTTGTGCATGCCTTTCTAGTTGAGCCATTTAGATGCCATCTAAGTGGTCCTTTGGGCTTAGTTTTACATGCTAAAAGTCTGTTTTGGGTTGTTCAATGCATGCCATATTTGTTTTGCATAAGTGTAGTTCAATGCCTCATTGGCCTACTTTGAAGTGTTGAACCTATGTGCGCATGTTTTGTTTGTCTTGTTTAAACATGATTTGGCATCATTCTATAGCGTGATTTCAAAGCCTAAATTGCATGCTAATGGTCCATACTTGTGCCTCTTAAACGTGTTTAAGAGTTGCTTTATTATGCTTAAGTGTTGGTGCTTTAACATGTGCATGCGTGTATATGTGTTTGGCCCTCATGTCTTAGCATATGGCTACTGATTTTAGGCCTACTTGGAGTTGCCTAGGTCATGAGTAAGACCATTATTCACTTACTTGTATGCTACCTCATGTTTGCTTGTATGCTTGCATTGTTTGTCTATATGCTCATGTTGCATCCCTAGTTGACATGCTTAGGATTGCACACATAGGCATGCATGCCTTGTTCCTTGACTTGATGATGGGAATTGGGCCTCACTTTGTTTGATTGGTTTGCATGCATTTGAAATTCAAGTTGCACATTTGATCCTTTAGGCCACCATGCATGGAAATGCGTGATTGGTGGTCCGAGAATCGAGGCACATCTTCCTTTGAGTCATTAGTATGATAAGGAGTGTGTTTAGTGCATACATGCTTTGAATTGCATTGCCATGCCAGTATTTGCCCTCTGCTGCTGTGAGTTGCAGGTTCTGCAGGCATTCAGTGCCGGCCGGCAGTTTTTAGTGCCGACCGGCAGTCAATTTGCAGCCGATGGATCAATTTAGTGCCGATGAGCTCAATCCACTGCCGGTGGAAGTTTTGTGCAGCCGGTAGTGATCTCCAGTACCTAAGGAAGTATTCCTAAGACTGTGGCAGTCTTCTGAGATGCAAATCAGGGAAAACAGAGGCAATCTAAGTATGGCAATGCGATTCCGAGCAAGTCCCGAGCGTGCGATGCGTCTGGCCCTCTTCCCGAGGCGACTTATTGTTTTGATCGAATTAGTTAATTCATTTGTTAATATAATGGGTTTGTAATATTTAATTAGCTTGCGTAGTTAATTAATTTGTATTATTATTTTGGTCCCTCCGAGCGAGGGCGAATCTGTAATAAGTGTGGGTGAGTGTGTGTATGTCTTCCAACCCCCATCTCTTTCTCCCTTTTATTTACCCGCTTATGATGGTAGATTAGGGCACGTTTATTTTAGCATACCTTATGCAACGCATGCGTGCATCCATGCATTTGTCTAAACATGCACCGGGCTCGGTACATCACACAAACTGCATCGTATTTTTAATTCCAACTTAAATACGTGCATCAAAATAAAGTGCACTTCACATGCCATTTTTAGGGTTAGCCGAGCCTATCCTAATTACATGCTGTATGTGTTGCATTAGTCACTTAACATGAACTAGGACATGCATGTTTGCTAACTAGTTTCTTGTTTTGGCGCGGAGTACAATGTAAGTATTTACGCTTTAGCATACCGCATGCGTGTGAATGCTAACATAACAGTATGCTTACCATGCGGCTAAGTGCTTATATGAGATAAACTGTTTGAATGCCTGTGGGTGGAGGTTGGATTGCTTGAGTTGGGAAAACTCATTGAAATCCGTGTTTTAGCCTACTTGCGAGTAGCGAATTCCGAAACATTTTCAAAACAAACGGATATGCAATGTTTGTTTCCAAATTAGGCAATCTAGTCTATACTTGTGTGCTGCGCGCATAACATAGTAATTCTAGGTTAATAATTGGAATAAGAGCATGTAATGTTTTCAAAAACGGATATCACGGTTAGTAGAGGCCGGTCTTCGGACCGGGCGAAAGGGGGTGCTCATAGCTGACCTTCCCCGATCGTACCCAAGCTCCCGAGCTAAGACATTTGGTGATGACGGACACGTGGCCTTCGGCACCGAGTCAGGGTTTCCTAAATTCCCCAATTAAAAAATATTGAGGTGGCGACTCTGTAATCTGGCAAAGCAGTCCATGTTTGGCACTACTTTTCAAAAAAATCTGTTTTTCTTCAAAACGATTTGCCAGAGTTGGACTCTTTGGTTCAGATTTAGAACCGCAACACAACAAGGGGAGTCCGAACTGTAGCGAGGTCCCCCGCGGGCGCTGTTACACATTGATTTCCCCACTGCATTGACATGCCATACTCACACTGGTAGACTGACATGCATTCACACCACCCCACACTATACTGACACACTGTACTAAAACACATCTGATTTCTGTATCATACTCATACTGCATATCCATTCTACAACAATACACTGTATCTGATATGTTGATGCTTGTTTTTCAAATTCCACCTGCACCGAGGGCACCGGTGGCAACAGTAACACCGGTGGCACCTCCTCCAATGGCAGAGAGGTGAGGTAGATAGTGCCTGTTTGGTGCAGCTTAAAAGCTGCTTATTTCAGCTTTCAGCTTAATTTAAGCTATTTTGATGTGTTTGGTTTAGCTTATAGCTTATAGCTTATAGCTTTTTGGAAGTCAGAAATCATCTTATTCTTTGAATGGGGCATGAGATGCTTAATTTATAAGTCAGAAATCAGCTTATGTTCATAGTTATAAGCTATAAGCTGTTTAGGCATAAGTTATAAGTACTTTCCCACAGTTCTACCAAACAGGGCCATAAGCTCTAGTACATCACTGAGATGAGCGTCGAGGACGAGGCAGAGGTAGAAGTGCTCGGGGTCGATCCCAGACAGAGGAGACTTCTTCTTCCTTAGAGCCGATTTTGAGTGGCGACGATGTTGAGACCAGCGATACTGAGGAGGCTATGAGCCGACCTTCTGATTTGACTAAGAGCGGGGATGATGATGTTGGTTCAGGGTTTGAGAGCGAGGAGGGCGCCGAGACCAGCTCTAAGTCAGGGAGCGAAGATGACAATACTGGCTCTAGCTTGGAGTCTAATTCTTATAACGGCGCTGACAGAGACAGTGTCCCTAAGTCCCTCTGAGGAAGAGAACGAAGAGGGCATTTCGAGCCTGAGGCAACTAGTGCAGATTTTTGTACTCTTGTGCTTAGCTTCTTTTATTTTGGTAGCTTAGCACATGTAGAGCTCCAGTTAGTTTTTTACTTTTGCTTTTGAAAAGACTTGTACTTTTTTTTTGTAAAAACCATGATCGGAGTAAAACCTCGCAGTTTTTATAAAAACAATTATTGTTTTTGTATCATGAGCACCACATTTGCATAGAATGAAAATGGTGTTGGCTTTGAAACCAAGAAGGCTTGAATTAGAATGGTGTTCTTAACCAGATAATGAGCTAACCAATGACCAAAATACAAAATACAACTCGATAAAAGAAAAACAAAGTAAAAACAACTTAAACACAACTATTTATACTTGCTAAAAACCAAAAGACTCAAAACAAGACCTTAAAACATGAAGACCAGAAAAAAACCAAACTGCCAAAACCACCAGGCCTAGAAGTGGACGATCGGCCAATAAAAGTGGACGGCCGGCCATAAATAGTGTACCGCCGGCCACTTGTGGTGAGCCACCAGCTAGTTGAAAGATGGCTTCTACTCATAGCCCTATCTTCTACAAAGGCCTCCTTTCATGATTTCTTTTCCAGAACCTTATTTTAGCTGCTGTTTTCTTGGAAAATGGAGACATTCCTTGCCGAGAAACTCAAAGATTGGATTGCCACTTTAGACGGCACGAAAAAGGTAAATTTCTAAGGTTTCGGCATAAACGCGCTTTTTCGTTGAGTCGCACTCCACTTTGTTTTTTGTTCTTCCATGTCTCAGTTGGGTTTGGGACCCAATTACACATGTATTTCGGTTCGGAACACAAGAACTGTGCCCAAATTTTGAAGAGTTTCAAGCGTTGCTAGAATCTCGACACGACAAGAAAATCATGCCTCAGCCCCGTTTTGGCCATGCCCAAGCTTTGGGACGGATGTGCGGGCTTACTTTGCACGAAGCTCGATCTTTGGCTCATGACGGGGGAGCTAGACATACCCGGCTTGATTCACTGATTTTTTGATATTGGACACAGAGGCGACCTTCTCTGGAGAGGCTTTTTGTAACATGCCCTTTGTTTATGTATGCTCGCACATTTTCTTCTTGCCCCTAGTTACGGCGAAGCCAACATTCGATTGATCAAAATAGCCCAATGCCTGAAAAAGGGTAAGAGTTGCATTGGTTTAACACTTGCCAAGACCCTGATGGGTTTGGATGCCTTTCATCGATGAGAGACCACCAGGTTTGCGGGGAGTCTACTACTACTCCAGGTATTGTTTCCCACCATTACTTATATATGTGATTCTTACGTCACTCGGCACTCACGCTTTATTTTTCTCTCAAAGACATTTTCTTACTTTTCTCTCAACATACACCTCTCTATTATTTAATCTCTTTTCTTTTTCATCCCTTCCCAGGTATGGCTCATAGATAAGCTGAAAGTGGTGGACCCTTGCTCTGAATATTCAACCCGAGCTTACTTTTTCCACCAGTGACTAGTGGATTTTCCCAACGAGGGATGGTGGTGCAACTGGAAGGGCAGCAAATCTGTAGCCGACATTGCCTGGCGTTGCCCCTGGCTTAATTTGACTGAGATGAGCTATAGCATATCTCAACAACCGGCCATTCAGTTGATTGGCCTCACGCACTGCGCGATTTTTTTCCCTTTCCAATTCAGACGCTAGTTTGGACATGATCAGACCTGGCCAGATAAGGGGGTAGAATACCCGGCTTTATTTCCACTTCATGGTTCACACTTCCCTTGATACCTCATTGCTTGGAGGACGAGAGAGCTTCTGGCCCTTGCCCCTAGCTTCAGTTATATCCTGTCTGGGAGTGCTTGGCTTGGCTCGAGGACGAAGCATAGGTTGGGCCAGCTTTGGCTGCAGAGATTGCCGCGAGCACGAGCAGAGGACGTAGGAACACCGGACTCATCTATGCCCCTTGTTTATTGCTTTGACTTTTCTTTTCAATTTTTATGATGTAAAAACAACTTTGATTTGCAATCAGAGAATTAGAGAATGTACTTGTGTTAAAATCAATGGAATTAAAGTTGTGAGCACTAAAATTTTTCCTTTTGGTCCCAAAATGGTCTAATTTGTGAAAAGTAAACTTTTTGAGAAAGAAAAAATCAACTTTTATTAAAACTTTTCAAAATAATTTTCGGGAATAATCATTGCCTGACACACACGGAATCAATTCTCAAGATGTACACCCCCAAATCAGAAGATCATAACTGCCCACAACTACATTCGTCCTACCGGCCCTTCTGCCAAACTAAAGATCACACAACCAAGCTAACTAATAATGAAGATGGCCTCATAAAAAATGAACGAATAGGAAAGTTGAGTTGGAGATGGTTACGGCCAAACTTCAAGATGAAATTTCCTACGTATCCCAAAGATGGGAATCAGGCCTTATGTAGTTCGGTTCAGGTTCACTCGAGTATTAACTTTCTCCTTTTGTGCTCTAACTTTTGCCAAAGTCGCCCTTTAGGGTTTTCAACCTTGCAAGCTTAGTTTTTCGTCATTTCTAATTTTTCATGCTTTAACTTTTGCCTAGGTCGCCCTTTCGAGTTTTCGGCCTAGCGAGCCTCTCAGGGGTAGTATTTCTTCAACTTGTCCATATTGATCGGCTGTGAAAACTCTAAGCCATCCAAGTCCATGAGAATAATCACCCCTCCTGACCAAATAGATTTGATAATGCAAGGACCAGTCTAATTGGGTCTGAACTTGCCCCTAGGGTCATGGATGGGAGCTCGGTTGTCTGTTAGTACCATGTCTCATTCCTTGAGATTTCTGGACTTGACCTTCTTGTTAAAAGCCCTAGCAATCCTGTGTTGGTAGCCCTAGCAAACAACATCAACTCCTCAAACCTGCTTTGTTACCAGTCTGCCTCTACTATCTAACACTCGGCCATAATTCGCAGCAATAGTACTTTAATTTCAATTGGCAGAACGGCCTCCATTCCATAAACAAGAGAATACGGGGTTGCCCTGTAGATGTCCGAATTGACGTTCTGTAGCCCCAGAGCGCGAACGGTAGTTTATCCAGCCAGTCCTTATAGGTCTCAACCATCTTCCACAAGATATTCTTAATATTCTTGTTTGCGGCCTCAATGGCTCCATTGGTCTATAGTCTATAAGTCGATGACTTGTGAAAGGCCAAGTTATATTTTTCAAGCAAATCCACCACCTCTTTCTTGAAGTATGAGCCGTTATCTGAAATGATTTCATTCGGGACCCCATACCGGCAGATAATGTTGTTTTTGATAAACTTGGCTACATGCGATGCCTTTAGCACGGCATAGGATTGAGCTTCCACCCACTTTGTAAAATAATCAATTGCCACCAGAATGAACTCATGCCCATTTGACCCCTTTGCCGTGACTGCGCCAATAACATCAATTCCCCAAACTGAGAAAGGCCATGGCGAAGTCATGTTGTAGAGCTTTGACGGCGGAATATTCATATGATTGGCATAGATTTGACATTTGTGGCATTGCCATATAAAACCAATGCAACCCTCCTCCATAGTTGACCAATAATAACCTTGTCTGAGGATCTTCTCGGCGCCCCACACTCTCTCCCATGGATGGCTTCCATGAGGTGCTTCGATTCCTCTTCTTCAACATACAACTTGTGCATTCCCAGATGGCCTCTTTTGTACAGTTTACCCCCGCAAATGATGAACTGGATGGCTAGATGCCTTATCCCTTGTTAGTCTTTGGCATTTGCCCCTGGTGGATATGTCTCATTTTCTAGGAAATTCCAAATATCATAATACCAAGGGTTTTTGTCCTGAACCTCATCTATCACGGCGATGGTTTCATAGGTCGGTGTGTATTTTTGCTCGATGATGATCGAACGCATTTTGACTCCAAGCGGGATATCTACCATGGAAGATAAAGTTGCTAAAGCATCAGAGAACCGATTGTTCTCTCTAAGCAGGTGTGTGAAAGTCAAATTTTCAAACCTCGGAATCAGCATATCCAGAGCCTGATGGTAAACCTTCATCTTCTCTTCTTTGACTCTCCAGTCTCCGTTTGCTTGAGAAACAACAAAGTTTGAGTCCCCAATGACATCCAACCTTATTGCCCCTAGTCCTAGGGCAACTTCTAGACCAGCAATACATGCTTCATATTCTACTTCTTTGTTGGACACTTTAAACCGGAGTTTGAAAGCTAAGGGTATATAGGAGTCGTCGGGTGCTATTAGCAACACACCAATCCCATAACCGTACTGATTAGACGCTTTGTCAAAACACATCGTCCACGTTTCCTTTTCCACTTGTAAAACATCTTCGTTTGGGAACAAGTATTCCGTTGCCTCATCCCTTTCTACCAGATGGTCTCCCTAGAATTCCATTATAGCTCTTCCTTTAACAAATTTGCGTGTAACATATTTGAGATCAAATTCAGAGAGAAGAAGCAGCCAACGAGCCAGCCTACCCCTAAGCGCTGGTTTCTTAAAGAGATATTTAATGGGATCTAATCTCGAAACCAAGATTACAAAGTGAGCTAACAAGTAGTGCCTTAACTTCCTGGTAGCCCATACCAAGGCTAAGCAAGCTTTCTCCAAGAGGGTATAGCGGGTCTCGTAGTCTAGCATCTTCTTGCTCAAGTAGTAGATGGCCTTCTCCACTTTATCTTCAGATTCTTGAGCTAGCATGCACCCCATGGTCGACTCAGTTATCAACAGATACAAAATCAGAGGCTTTCCAAGCTCTGGTGGTGACAACACAGGCGGATTCTGGAGGTACTACTTGACCTGCTCAAAGGCAAACTGACATCGATCATTCCATCAGAATTTCTTCCCTTTCTTCAATAGACTAAATAGTGGTTCACAAGTCAAGGTTAGTTTGGAGATAAACCGTCTTATGAATTGCACTTTACCCAGAAAGCCACGCACCTCTTTTTCATTCTTTGATGGTGGCATTTCTAAGATGGACTTGATTTTGGAAGGATCTACTTCAATTCTCCTCTGCGTGATCAGAAAGCCCAGCATTTTCTGGGCCGTTACGCTGAAGGTGCATTTCTACAGGTTCAACCTCAATCTGTATTCTCTAATCTGTTGAAAGAATTTCTCCAGCACAGTGTTGTGGCCTTCTCGCTCTTTAGACTTGACAATCATGTGGTCCACGTACACCTCAGCCTCTTTGTGGATCATGTCGTGTAGAATGGTGGTCGTAACCCTCTAATAGATAGCCCCAACATTTTTTAACCCAAACGGCATGACTCGGTAGCAGTAGGTCCCCTACGGAGTGGTAAATACTATCTTTTCTCTATCCTTGGGTGTTATTAGAATTTGGTTACACCCGAAAAACCCATCCTCGTCACCATGGTTGATCTCTAGCACTGGCGTAGTCACCTCCGGAGGTGGATGGATGGGTGGGTGCGTTTCCAAAAACAATTGCTACTCCTCCCCCATGAGGATACTTCAACATTTGATGGAGGGTGGAGGACACAGCCTTCACGTGATGCAACCAAAGCCTCCCTAACAGCAGGTTAAAGGTAGCTGGTACATCCACGACGTGAAACTCAATCTCTTCCTCAACCAGGCCCACCTAGACTCGTACTTTCAC
This sequence comes from Camellia japonica, assembly GCA_030407325.1. Taxonomy (NCBI): domain Eukaryota; kingdom Viridiplantae; phylum Streptophyta; class Magnoliopsida; order Ericales; family Theaceae; genus Camellia; species Camellia japonica. Next base: position 44,579,515 of record JAPPVO010000003.1, on the reverse strand, counting down.
CGTGCCCATGACCTCTCGGCTTGTGTTATCATATGCCCGTATCACCTAGGTTGTGGGAACAAAGTTCGCCGGTTTAAGATCAATTGCGTAAGCAGTACAGGATGGACAGACGCTAATGGCAGAGCCAGTATCCACAGAAATGTATAACGGCTTGTTGTGAGCCGACCCTTTCGGCGACAGCTCTTTATCCGAGAAAGTGAGCATTGGCTTGGCACCACTTGGAAAGACTAGGCCCACAAGTTGCTCAAGCGTAGTATCAATAGACAATTTAGCTTTGTCCATTGCCAATAATACGGCCTGCCGGTGCACTCGTGAGGCCATGAGAAGACCCCAGATAGAGATGTTAGCTTGGATTTTCTTGAGCTGTTTCAGCACTGATTCTTCTTCTAGTTACTTCTCCTTCTGTTTCTCGGCCTCTTTGTCCTTTCCAGATGCCTCTGCTTGATACAGGTGTGGTGACTTAAAATACCATCCACTGTGAATAAGATGGTCTATTTCCTCAGCATACCATGTATTATCCGAGAGGCAACCTCCCCAATCTTCGTCGGTATGGGCCGACACAAATCATTGTCATCCCACCACTTGCTGTCAACTACCGACAAGTAGTTGTCTGGCTCACCTGATTCATCTTCACAGTATAAGTGCTCCCCTCAGGCTGACACATGGTTGCAGTTTTCTGACTGTCCTAAACTCTTTCTCTCTTGAACTACCTCAATGTAGCTTCCTGTTCAGTGTTTGTGGTGTTCACAAGCCCCACTTTTTGACTCGGGTTTCCCGCATACGAATCCTCCAGTAATTTTCCTTTCTTATCAGCCTTTCCGGCCACTGCAACTACCTCTACCTCCTTCCCCTCTTGTTTTATCCTAGTTTCTTCCTCTTTGTTTGGCTCATCACTCAACCATCCGGTGTTATCAGTTGATCTGTTCAGGTCGAACCACCCAATCTGTACATCTCCCCGATCATGCTCATCAAAGAACTGTAGGTTGTCTAAATCTTCTTCAAGATCTACCACTTCGGGTCATACACCCTCTTAGGTAAGTCCCCAGGACACTCCGACAACAGACTAGTACCTTCCTTGGAGGTCAAAACCCCCTTTGCGGTGGATGTTGTCACCACTGATCTAGAAAGCTTAGGTTGTAGGTTAGACGTATCCATCATACACAAGTCTATGCCCTCAGAAATGAACAGCATCGGTCTTGGTAGATGGGAGGGGGTAATATATATGCTAGGGTCATAAGAGGTGGTTAGTGTATGGATCAGGTTAAGATTTTGAGGTGGGGGCCTTGATTGTGGGCCGGGAGTGGATTTGTGGTCACATTTGGTTTCTAAGGTGGAGCGATCATTTTGTTGTCAATGAGAACCTGAATCTTATGATGTAATCGGAAGCACTGGTCGGTGTCATGACTATGCTGTTGGTGAAACGCACAGTATTTTGCGGGGTTACGTTTGGGTGGAAGGGGATCAGGAAGTGGGCGAGGTTTTAAGGGTTTTAGGTGCCCCTTTTTGACTAACACCTACATGGCTTTGGACAGGGTCATGCATAGTTGGTTAAAAGTCCTTTGAGGTCAGGTAGGATTGGATAATGTTTGTGGGCCTATACTGGCGAAGGGGTCGGCGGTTTTTGTTGTGGTGACAACACTTACATCCGATGGCCTTCTAGCTATGTTACCACTACCAGCATTGGAACTGCGAACAAACGGCCTTTTTGCCGGCTCTTTCTCATCTATAATAAGCCCCTACTTCATGGCATCTTCGATTTGCACTCCCATTTCATGAAGTTCTATAAAGGTAAATAGAGGTAGAACAATCATCTTCTGCAGCAACTTGCCATGCAAATTCCGGACAACCATTCTTATCTAATCCTTTTCTGAAGGTCGAGTGGTCATCATCGAGGCTTTGGCCCTCCATCTTGTCATGGACTCAGAGAAACCCTCCTTCGGCTCTTAACGTGTCACCTCGAGATCACGAGTTGTGACCTTAATTTGCGTGTTGTAAGAGTATTGAGCAATGAAAGCTTCGGTCATCTCCTTCCAATTTTGTTTGACGGAATCTTCCAACTTAGCATACCAAATGGCCGCTATACCCGACATGGTGCTACCAAAGAGAGACAGCTTCTGTAGTCTGGTTAAGCCCATCGGACGCAAGATATCAAAAAATAGTCGCAAATGAACCATTGGGTCCCCAGAACCATCAAAACGATGAATGTGCGGCATTTTAAACTGATTCGGCAATGTAACCATAGAATTAGTGTAGCCATCCTCTATGTCCGGGATGGAATTAACCCCGTGCCCTCTTCTAAATAATTTCTACAGTTTGTTGACCTTGAGTGCAGTCGGGTCAACCTTGAACTTGAATGGTGCCTCGATCTGATAAACTGGGGCTTTCGAAGTTTGTGCTGGGATGGGTTCTGTTTGAACTAGGAAAATTGAATTGCCATGAGCTTGCGAATATTGAGCATTGGCAATATTAATAGTGGCACTAGGCATAGGAGTAGTCGTGGTGGGCGCATGGGATGTAGAGACCGCAACCAGCTGTGGTTGCTATTGTTGTAATCTAGTTATCACCTCTGCCTGACGGACGGCAACTTCGGCCTGGCAGGCCTTATCATGCTGTAATGCTTCCACTATTTGCTGTAGTTGAAGTATCAGTTCCTTTATATTGGTCGGGAGATATTGTGTCATTGGAATGGGTGACCTTTCTTGAGCTGAACTGGAAGTAACTGACTGTTCCCGAATAGGACTGAGCACAGGTGAGTTGAAAGGTGATTTCTATAAGAATTGGACTGGCAAACTCTGTGTGATTGTCCTCCGTCTTGTAACCAGTGAGAGTGAGGTAAACACAGGTTGTCTGCGAACAAGATCCTCGGATTTGCAAAGTCTTCCAACTCGGGTCCAGAGTACTTGGGAGATATCTGAACTTTCTGAAGCTATGGTTTTAAACTACCTAGCAAGAGAAATAAAGCAAAAGAGTAGTAATCAGAAACCACACAGTACCTTAATGTAGCTTGACTTTTCCGCGCTCCTTTCGGAAGGCGAATAAGCCCTACAGTGTCAAACTCTCGTGTTTCTGGATTTGATTTCACAGGTGCAATATGAAACCGCAAAAGAGTCCAAATTCGACAATTCCTTTGGAAAATTGATGTTTTGAATCAATATGTCAAACATGGACTACTTTGCCAGATTTACAAAGTCGCCACCTGAATATTTTGTTTTGGGAAATTTAGGAAACCCGTGACTTATGCCAAAGGCCATTAGTCCGTCATCACCAAAGTGTTAGGGCTCGGGAACTTAGGTACGAGAAGGGAAGGCCATGAATTGAACACCCCACTCGCCCAATCAAAGATCAGCCTCTACTAATCATGATGTGAATCTTATTTACATTATATGCTCTTGTTCTAATTATTAAGTTAACTTTACTATCTGATGCATACAAGTATAGACTAATTTTGCAAGCATTAGAACACTTGATTCATGTTTGTTTTGAAAAAGTGTTTTGAATATGCACCACTAGAAAAAAGTGATCCCATATGAATGTTATTCAAATTATTCAAATTCAAGCAAATAGCCTTCATCCACAAGCATTTAAGCAGTTTATCAATTAAGCATTTAGCCTCATGACAAGCATGCTAGACATGGCAATAATCACACTCATGCAACGTGCTAAAGCAAATAAAAGCTTACCTTGTACTCCAAGCCAAAACAGAGAAAATAGTTAGAAAAATGTATGATTCTTATGCGACATGTCTAATGCGACACGTGCAATATGAAATTACTAGGCTCAACTACTAATTTGACATATGGATCAATAGCATGCGGTCTAAGCACGTATTCAAAGAAGTATAAGCAATAACAATGCGAGTTAAAATGATGAACTGAGCCTTAATGCATGTAATACGAGTTGATGCAAACATGAAGTATGCTAAACGAAACATAATGCCCTAAACTAACCATCATAAGCTAGTAAATATAAGGGAGAAAGATGTGGGGTTAAAAGACGTACACAAATTATTACATATTTATCCTCACGCAGGAGGATCCAAATCAATGTCTGATAGTCCAAATTAAACTAATTATTACAAACCAAATAAATTAATAAGTAACTAAATAATAAGCTACCAATCCGAAGATGCACAATGCTCGTATGCGCAGCGTCCAGAAGCTGCTCTGTCTGCCTAGATTATTCTATTTCACTTTCAGCCACTGCCCTCTATTTTTGCACAACACACTGCCTTACCATTCATTGATGCCCGACCAGCCCTCACTGACATCCGACCGGGCCTAAGGAAGGCCGGCCATGGCTCAGTTTCATGTAACTCCATTTGGTGCTCTGAAGTGATAACAATGCAGACAGAGTGTTCTGGACTCTGTTTGTCCCTTTCTCACTTCTCTGTCATGGGAAAGCCTCGACAGAAGGTTGAAATTGATTCTAAAACCAACAACGAGCAAATTAATTGCTTGATAATCTCAGATACAATTTTGGACAAAAGTCAATGAAATGCAATGAATATGACCACCCCTCTCTCTTGTCATGGAGTGAACTCAAAGAGGGTGGTAGAGACGCTTCAAGAATGATCAAAACACCATGAATTAGTGTATGATCATTCTTGACTCGACTAACTTGGCATAACGTTCAGTCAAGCCTAAACAAATTAAGTAATTTTCTTTATGTGTATTGATCCAATTTTAAACCAATTTGTTTAGTCATTGCCATTCATTAATTTATTTGTCCTTGGTGATGTTAAGTCCTCTAAAAGGAGAGAAGCATCAAATGAGAAGTAATTCTCAACATGAAAGAAAGATTACGCCATTGACAATGAATCTCCGTGGAGATTAAGCCATTAAGCACGAAACTCTAGTTCATGTATTGAATAACCATCAACCATTTGAGACAACTCTCAAATGAAATAAAGAAGTGACAACTTGATTATTAAAATGAGATTATTAAATGAATTGAAGAAAAGCTAGAATAATATGCAACAAGCTATACAAGTGAACTTATGAGACAACAAATGAACTAATTAAATAAATTAAAACAGCCCTAAAACAGCCCCTAAAGTGTAAAAAGCAGTATCTAAAACCATGTTAAAAGAGCACAAAAAGATAGGCAAAACAAAGAGATACAAAGCTAGTAAGCAAAGCTAAGGAGGGTTGGCTAACCCCTCCACTTCCGAGACTTCTAAATCATATTTTAGCCTCTAAAAATAGCCCCAAAATAGTCCAAAATCTGCCCCAAAACAGTGGCTAGAATCAGAAAAATAAGTGGGAAACACCAGGATATAAGCTTGGAATAAGGTTCAAGGAATGGTGGTTAACCCCTCCACCTTTGGTACTTTTAAATCACAAGTTTCAGCCCACAAAACAACCACAAAACAGTGTATAAATCAAGGAAAAGAGAGGAAAAGAGTAAACGAGAAATAAGGAAGAAGATGCAAAAATCATACCTCTTGAAAGAGAGGATGCTCTTAGTTAACAAACTTGATTCCAACACCCTCAAGTTTGAGTTATGGTTTTCAAATCTCAATCAAGTTCCTAGTCCAAGCTCTATGTTGATATGGTATGGATGGATGATATAAAGAAGTAGGAAGATGACTTACAAAAGAAGGATTATACTTATATATTTTGATATCTAAATCTTGATATATATTAACCTCTCAACCTCTCAATTCAGTCCAGCAGCTTCGTATTTATAGAGAATGAGTTGCAGATCAAAATATCTGCAGAAATGGACAGCTGGCAGATATTAACATAATCTGCTTTGAAAAGTCAAGAGGCTCGGCCAGGCATTGATACCCACGACCGGCCATCACTGAGGCACGGCCGGGCCTCAGTGTATTTCCACTTTCCTCACTTTCAGGTTCAATGCAGGTTGGTACAATGTTCAAAATTGAGTTTCGGAGGTAGAAATGCAGTGGATATGACAAGTTGGGATTATTTAGAGCTTGAAATCGAATTTCTTTGTTGAGAATTCAAACCATTTACACAATGTAACCTTCATCATTGAGTGCTCGAAATCAAACGCCTATGTCTTATGAGTGGTCAAAATTGGGGTGTCTACAGTTGCCCCTCTTTGACAAAACTCATAGTCATTTCATGACGTGAGTGAATGTCAAAGCCCAAAGAAGTGGCGGCACGAGCCAAACGACGCCTATCATAGGTTAAGTGCCTACATCCTCAATATTGGCCTTAGCGCAGCGTGGATGCTTACATATAACAGACCATGTTTTAACATGACAGGGGGTGCGAGCACCTGTAAAACTATGTTTTTCGTAGAAAGAGAAAGAGTACATGTAATTGGGTGGTATGATATAAGTGAGAAATGATCTGCTGGGGAAAGATAATGATCCTAAGACAAAGTACGGTGCAATGGATGCAATAGATGAAGTGAATAAGGCGTAAGCCAATCCACATTTTACTTCGAAAAGGTATGGACACAAAACAAACCATTTCTAACACAGAATAGGTGCCGAAACCCTCAGTCCACAATTCTTGCAGAATTGGTGCGTACACATGTAGAGCTATGTTTTAACGTGAAAAGTATGGGCACATGCCAAACTAAGCTTAACACGGAAAGGATGCAGGCAATGAAATGGATGATGATGTAATGGATGTAATGGACAGTGCAGTAGATGCATGTGAGAGATGTTATATGCAATGCTAGAGAGGTAATAGATAATACTAGATAATAATGGGTATGATGTGGCAGCTGGGAAGTGAAAGTACCTTACAGGGGCAATTGGTGATAACTCACCTCATGCTGCTGGGGATCTTCCTCTTCTTCTTTATCTTGTGCTTCAAAACCATGGGTATTACTTTTTTTATTTTTTTGGTTATGTTTACAACTTTCCCCATTCTCCAACAGGGTGATAGACTAGGTTGGTTCAGTATCTAGAGTTGAGACGCATACAAGCTACCTCAACCTATGGAGCTGCCATACAGACTTCAAGCCGAGGATACACCCCTGGATATTTAAACCAGACTTTAGTCTCGGAAATCCCAAACCTTTGCATTATAGGCATCTCCATTCAAACTCTAGTTTCTACCATCTTCGTTGATCTCCTAGGAACTCACTACAAACATAGGCAGGTGGGCTATACCAGACTGCTTGAAGTCGTTCGGGCATGACAAGCACCAAAGGAATTGCATCTTTAGAGGATTTAAAGTCTCCTAGACCCCGGGAATGCACAAGACAGCGCGATGGGATTGAAATTGCAAAAGATAGTGCGATGCGCAAAATAGTTCGATTAAATTAAGATGCAGACACGATTGAATTGGAATGCACAAGACAGTGCCATGGGATTGAAATTCCACAAGACAGTGCGATGCGCAATATAGCGCGATTGAATTGGAATGCACAAGACAATGCGATGGGATTGAAATTGCACAAGATAGTGCGATGCGCCATATAGCACGATTGAATTGAAATGCACAAGATAGTGCAATGGGATTGAAATTTCACAAGACAGTGTGATGCGCAAAATAGCGCGATTGAATTTGAAATGTACAAGACAGTTCGAAGCACAAAATAATACGATTGAATTGAGATGCACAAGACAGTGCGGTAGATGCTTGAAATGAAATCATTGTGCGATAGATGCACAGAATGAAAGGAGGAAAGATGATGTGAACACCAGGCACACCTGATGTTTAAAATTGAGTAAATCAACAACCTAATGCATCTCACGTGAAAGGAGAAAAGGGTGGTGTGAACAGACAGGTGCACCTGCTGTTTTTAACCTATGTTCAATCCTAATGCGTCGCATGCGAGATTAGGAGGGGTGGTGTGAACAGACAGGCACACTTGTTGTTTTTAACCGATTTTCAATCCTAACGCGTCGCATGCGAGAGGAGGAGGGGTGGTGTGAACAGACAAGTGCACCTGCTGTTTTTAACCAATTTTTAATCCCAACGCGTTGCATGCGAGAGGAGGAGGGGTGGTGTGAACAGACAGGCGCACCTGCTATTTTTAACCGATTTTCAATCCCATCGCATCGCACGCGAGAGGACGAGGGATGGTGTGAACAGACAGGCGCACTTGCTATTTTTAACTGATTTTCAATCCAAACGCGTCGCACGCGAGAGGAGGAGGGGTGGTGTGAACAGACAGGTGCACTTGCTGTTTTTAACCGATTTTCAATCCTAACGCGTTGCACGTGAGAGGAGGAAGGGTGGTGTGAATAGACAGGTGCACCTGCTATTTTTAACCGATTTTCAATCCTAAGGCGTCGCACGTGAGAGGAGGAGTGGTGCGAACAGATAGGCGCACCAGCTATTTTTAACCAATTTTCAATCCTAACGCGTCGCACGCGAGAGGAGGAGGGGTGGTGTGAACAGACATGCGCACCTGCTGTTTGCAACCGATTTTCAATCCTAACGCATCGCACGCGAGAGGAGGAGGGGTGGTGTGAACAAACAGGCGCACCTACTATTTTTAATCGATTTTCAATCCTAACGCGTCTCACGCGAGAGGATAAAATGCTTACAAGGGGTAACCTCTACATGTAGAAGCCACGGATACCACTTTTCTTCCTGATCGTATTCACAACTTTTCCTATTCCCTAACGGGGTGACGGACTAGGTTGGTTCAGTATCCATAATTGAGGGGCATACACGCTACCTCCACCTATGGGGCCACCATACATATTTCAAGCCGGGGATACACCCCTGGGTATTTAAACTAGACTTTAGTCTCGGAAATCCCAAACCTGTGCGTTCTAGGTATCGCCATTCGAACACTAGTTTCCACCGTCACAGTTGGTCTCCTAGGAACTCATTGCAAACACAGCGAAGGTATTGAACATAGATATTTACATATGATATACACATGTTCATATACAAATAAAATACATACAGATATATGCGGTATATATATATAGACAAACAAAATACATACAAATATGTACATACGGTATACATATATACAAACATATACGGATATATACACAGCTATTTACGGTATCTGACAGCATGCGTACACAAAACACGCAAAAAGAAAGGAAGAAAACACAAAATGCATGGATGTGGGGATACGGGGTTTCGAACCCCTGACCTCAGGCTTAGTCTCTTGGTTCCTCAACCACCGAACCAAACCATCGAACCAAGCCACTATATACATAGATATGAGACATATATACATAAAAACAAAACAAAACAAAACAAAAAGAAACACTTGTTGTGGGGTTCGAACTCCTGACCACGGGCTCAGCCTTTCAATCCTTGACCACTAAACCGAACCACTGAACCAAGCCACTCTTATGACTAAAAAAAAAAAAATTCAAACAAATATATATAATACATATATATATATATACAATACATATACATAAAACCAAAATAAAACGAAAGAAACACTCGTTGTAGGGTTCAAACCCCTGACCTCGGGCTCAGCTTTTCAATCCTTAGACTCCGAACCAGACCACTTTAACCAAGTCACTCTTGTGACTAAATATTCAAACAAATATGTATATAATACATAGATATATAATACATATACATATATGTATACAACTCTCCCTTCTCTCTCTCTTCCGTTGAAAATCGTGTTAGACACGCGGCCTCATCTTTTACATCAGCCGGTCGACAATTGCCTCAGCTCTCTGTCTCTCTTTGTCTTTCTCTTTCGTCTTCTTCTCCTTCTTCGTCATTCTCTCTTCAATTCTTCTATCTTCTTCTTCATCTTCTTTTCCGTCTTCTTCTTCATCACTCTTCTTCTTCTTCTTCTCCTCTTCTATCTTCTTCTTCGTTACTCCTTGCGAGAGACAGAATAGAGAGAGAATAGAAAGAATGAGAGAGACAGAAAGGTTTTCAGAACTCAGTTTGTTCTCTACCATTTTTCGACGATTCCTCTCTTTTACACCCCTGTCTTCTAACAATGGGCTCACCTTGGCCCCTCACTCTTTTTCCAGATCTTAATGATCCCATGAGTTCTCCTGGACAGAGTGCCCCTGCTCCTACTCATCCTAACCTTCCTACACTGACAGTCGAGCAAATAATGGCTGCTCAAATTGACATTGAAGCCAACCACTACACGCTAAAGTCGTGTATGGAGACAGTGGCCGCGGTCTCCAACTTGTCTCATCGGTTACAAAACAGGACCTGCAAGGTACATCGGGTCAATGCCCAACTCTCTCTGCTGTAGCGCATCTACAAGGAAGCGTAAGCAGAGATTTGTGCACTGAAGGCGGAGAATAAAGAGCTAAAACGGAAATCCACCGTCATGGCCCGATTTGGAGCACATTCGTACTTTGCTTTTGATGATTAGCGGGGGGGCAACTCTCTCGACAGAACTGTAAGCCATGAGGCAGGGCCTTCAAGGGTTTCCTCAGACGAAACCAAGAGGAAGAAATCGGCAGGAAAGCTAAGCAAGTAAGGTCATCATGTGGCCGTCATCGGAGGTCGACGTCTGGTCGTCGTCGGAGAAGAAAGAAGAACAAGATCCCTCTCTCTTTTATTATTTTTTGTTTGTTTGTTTGTTCGTTTTTTTTTCCTTTTTTTTTTTTTGATTGATTTTTTATATATATTATGTTTGTACAAATTTGATCGAGGTTAATCCCTGATATGAATAAAACGAGTTTTTTTTTTTTTTTTTATAAAAAAAATCCGAATGAAAAATCTGAATGATATGAATTTTAGGAATAAATTTTGGACTGAAAATTGAGTCTCTCACTAATCATAACACAAAATGAAACTCGATGAAATGACAAAACTCGATGAAATGGACACAAAACAGAGAAAACTTGATAAAATGGACACAAAATAGAGAAAACTCGATAAAATGGACACAAAATAGAGCAACACCAGTTGATCACCTAGTCAATCGCTCATCGGAAAAGCATCACCGGTGATAATTGCTGTGCATTTTCCGGCGATAAAATATTCGATAATACGGGCATAGGACGGAATACCAACTTACGAATTATCATAACACAAAACAACCAAAAATAAAACAAAGATTTTTATATTTTCTTTTTTTTTTTTTTTTTAAAAAAAAAACATTTTCTTTTCTTTCTCTCAAAACACATTTTTGTTTTTATTCATTCTTTTCTTAAAACAATTTTTTTTTTTTTTAGTATTCTCTCACAAACATTCTTTTTCTTTTAAAAACATTTTTTTTCTTTATTTATTCTCTCAAAAATAAACACACAAATTTTTTTTTTTATTTCACAAACACATTTTTTATTATTATTATTTTTATTTCTTTTGAAAACTTTTTTATCTATATTTTTTATTTCACAAACACACATTTTTTTTTTGAACACCTCATTTTTTTCTTTTTCTTTTTTTCTTTCAAAAACCATTTTCTTTGTTTTCTTAAACTCTCTTCATTCTTTCTTTTTTGTTATTCTCTCCAAAACATTTTCTTTTTCTTTTTTTTTTTGAAACCCCATTTTACAAGAAAAAAGAACATAAAATAAATCAAATAAATACAGAAAAGAAAGGAAACAAAACAGAAAACAAAGAAAGAAAAAAAAATTGGACAGAATTTCATCAAGGCCCGGCCAAGCCTTGGTGATGCACGATCGGGGATCGAGACCGTCGACTGGCCTTCGATGGCGGCAGGGGCAGTTTCGCCCTTTAAAACAAACTTAAACCCCTATTTTGCACACACCCAAGGCCGAGGCTCTCTTCTCTCTCTCTCTAAACTCCCTCTCTCTCTAGATTTCCCTTTTTCTTAGATTACCCAACAACCCTTGCCATTTTTTTTTCTTGAAACGCTTCTCTTCCTCTACACTTTGAACCGAACAAAATTTGATTTGGTTGAGTTTTGGGTTTTTCTTGGTTTTCTCTCACATTTTGCCTACATTTTCTTTCTTCTCCCTTTGATTTTTCATCCTTCCTTTATTTTCTCTCTCCTAGGGTTTGGGTTTTGTGGGTTTCACCGCAAAAACACCAAGCCACTCACTTTTTCTTCATTTTTCTTTATCTTTCTTCATTTTTCTTCACTTTTCCTATGGCTAGTGACGAGGTTCCCATTTCTGACCCTGCCGTAGGGATTGGGGCCGCTCTTGGTGCGGACATAGAAGCGAAGGAAGCTGCTGCATTGCTTCTCCTTGCCGAGAGGCCATTTGATGAGGCTACATACCAGCCGCGTACACATGTGCCACCCCAGGCGACATTTTGAGATTTGAGGGCTTCATCCCAGGGCTAGATGAGGACACTCTAATGCGAGAGCCCACAGAGCACTTATCCGCCGATGCTCCACGGTAAACCATTTTTCTTTGTTTTTTGTATTCTGTGAATTGCGCTTGAACTTGATTTCACAAGCTAAAACCATATTCCCCATTGACAGGTGGTAGCTTGGAGGATCAGTGGCTATGGATCTATATCCGGCCCCCTGTGCTGCAAAAAAAGACTACCTACAGAATTCCGTGCAACAGTTGACGTTGCTGGCTTCGGGCCCTTCTGCTTTGGGCTTATTCAGATGAGGGCCGAGTCATGGCTATACGGGGCCCTAGTGGAGAGATGGAGGGATACCACCAATTCATTCCATTTTTCTTCGACCGAGGAGATAACGCTGACGCCGTATGACTTCTCAATGCTGACCGGTTTGAGGGTCGAGGTCGGCGGCCCAGTCCCCTTTGATTCGGACATGACCTAGTGGAGGGATGCACACGCCAGCTTCTCGGGGCGATCCCAGATATCATCAATCACGGGATGGTGAGGTACAGTTGGTTTTATGACCACTTCATCGACCGTCAGCCAGCTACTGCAGAGGAGGTCGCTTAGTACACCCGCGGCTTTCTCATGTATCTCCTTGGTACTACCCTGTTTGCTAACAGGGAAAATACTGTGGGGCTATATCTTTTGGGGGCACTGGTGCACCTCCCCTAGGTGGCAGAGTATGACTAGGGTGGTGCTGGCCTGGCCACCTTATATTGCTACATGAGCTCTGTCTCCCGCTACAAGGCGGATTCACTCGGCGGCTACTGGAGGGTTTGAGAGGTATGTCTCACACTCATCTTTTCTGTTTCTGCATTTTCTATTCATTTGCATTTCATTTCCTATTTAGTTACTTCATCTATCTGTTTCTATATGCAGCTCTAGGTGTATACCTACTTCACTTCTCTGGCCTTAGTCCTAGTGAGGCCTATCAAGTTATTAGTACCCCACTCTCAGTACTACAACTCGCGATTTGAGCGACGCCGCCTCATCGACCGCACCTTCTCATACTTCCGCTGCTTCTTCGATACGATCACCGCAGATCAGGTAACAAAACATCATACCTTAACTGTTCACATGTTGTATGCATACTGTGTTGTTTCCCATACACTACACGGTCATTCTCATACTATTGTATCTGTACCATATTGCCTTTCTCATATTGTACTGAATTCTGATATTGCACTAATTCCTCACGCTGCACTGATGTTTATCATACTGCATTGCTTTATGTCAGATTGATTGGCACCCGTGGGCGAGTATTCCTTAGGTATCGAGGACAACTTATGCCGCTGCATGGCATGCCTCCACCATGCGGATTTTATTTGAGGGCCCCTTCGGCCGGGCTTACTATCTGGGGAAGAGGTTCATCCACAAACACGTGGGTAGCAGATCTAGACGTTCAATTTCCTCCTTTACTGATTATGAGGGTAGTTGATGAGCTGCAGGATGGTCCTCAAATCGACCTTCTAATGTCGGGCGAGGATGGTGACTAGCATCATATGCCCGGCGACTTCACTACCTTTTTACACTCTCGGGTGATAGCGCCTCTTACCATGGGCGTGGCCCGTGCTGTTCCGAAGATTGCTGCTACCGCTGTTGTTGGTGGTGATATCCCTGCTGGGGGTGTCCCTGCTGGAAGTGCGCCTACCATTGGTCCCCTTCCTGGGTTCCCGGTGATTCTTACTGCGATTACTTTCATACGTCTAGATAGAGTGATCCGACAGATTCCCCTTTATCATATTGAGGAGGAGGACCGTAGTATAGTATTTGCTTGGCATCGAGCAGGTATACACTCTTCTATGTTCTACTCACTGTAATTTTCCTATCATTTCTCTGTTGCTTCTGTCTACCTTTCTCATATTCTGTTCCTTTTGCAGATACCTCAGGCATTTGGTGATGAGCTCGCTCGAATGATCGACCGTCTACTCCTCATGGTACGGAGGAGAGAGGCCGCCTTAGTCACCCATGGGATTGAGGTACATTCTATTTGCAGTTTTGTCGTTGCCATACTGTAAGCCATTTTGTAAACTTCTATTAATGCATACTGATATCTGCCTCTTTTCAGCTTGAGCCAGCAGTACCTGCGGGACTTTCTACAGCTAGTAGGCAAAGATGGGGCTGAGGGAAGGGGCCACGGAGGAGCTGTTCGGGAGAGAGGTTGAGTGAGGCAGCGCTCGCCTTTCGAGGAGTCTATGGAGGAGCACACGACCTCCGAGGGTGAGGGAGAGGAGGTCGACTTGCAGTCGAGCAGTCTTAGTGATGACAGCGATGCACCTTCTCCGCATCTAAGGAGGAAGAGGGCGAGGATGGGTTGTTGATGCTGATACTGTTTTGTGCTTCTTTTTTTTTTTTTTTTTTTTTTTTTGTAGTTTAAATACTAGCTTCAGAGAGACCTTTTGTTTTTGAAGACTTTTCTTTTGTTGTTTTTGTGCTTTGCTTCATAAAACAATGATCGGGGTTGGTCCCATTAGTTATAAAAATAAGTTTTTTTTGTTGAATGATTTCTTTGCACAATATGATGATTGGCATTTGCATATGATGAACGATATAACCCTTGCATTGCAACCCTTGGATCTGTGAATGCTTTGTTCTTGAATTGAATCATGAATCAGATAATGACTTGCAACCGGTCAAAATGTAACATACAACTCGATAATAGAAAAACAAAATGAAAACAACTCGAAAAAGCTAAAACACACTTGGTATAAACAAAACAAGACTCAAAAGTACAGTCGTGGTCCACCCGAACGAAGGCTGGCTTTTGCTGCAACTGCATTGAGCTGGACCAACACCAAGACCCGGCCGGGCTTCACTGATCCACGGCCGGCTGTAGACGTCCCCGAACGTCCCGGGAGGGAATCCCCCCCCCCCCCCGTTTTGTTCATTTGAGGTCACTACAGTTCAGACTCAAATTGTCACGGTTCTGAATCTAGTCTCGCAAAGTGGAATGCAAGACTGATAAATCACCAAAGAGTCCAAATCTGGCAAATCGTTTTGAAAACAGATTTTTAGAAAGAAGTGCCAAACATGGACTGCTTTGCCAGATACAGAGTTGCCACCTAAATATTTATTTTGGGGGAATTTAGGAAACCCTGACTCGTTGCCTAAGGCCACATGTCCGTCATCACCAAAGTTGCCTCGGCTCGGGAACTTGGGTATGATTGGGGAAGGTCAGCTCTGAGCACCCCCGCTCGCTTGATCAAAGATTGGCCTCTACTAACCATGATATCTAGTTTTGAAAATAATATGTGCTCTTATTCCGGTTGATTAGCTAATCATACTATGTGATGCGCATAACACAAAAGTATAGACTAGATCGCCTAATTTGGAACAAAGCATTGCATATCCGCTCGTTTGAAAGGCAGTTTGAAATTTGCTACTCGTAAGTAGGCTAAATCACGGATTTCAACGAGTTGTTCCAACTTAAGCAATCCAACCTTCACCCACAGGCATTCAGGTAGTAAATCAACTAAGCAGTCAGCCTCATGGCAAGCATGCTTTCATGTTAACATTCACACTCATGCGAGATGCTAAAGCATAAACACTCACCTAGTACTCCAAGCCAAAAACAAGGAACATGTTAGTAATCAAATGTATGATCCAAGTCCATGTTAAGATGGCTAATGCATCGCAAGCAAAATGCAGCTAGAGTAGGCTCGGCTAATCTATAGACGGCATGTGAAATGCAACAAAAAACATGTATTCAAGTTAGATTTGAAATACTATGCAATTAGTATGATGCGCCGAGCCCGGTGCATGCAATACAAATGAATGGATGCAAACATGCTATCATAAGTATGGTAATTGAAATATGCCCTAATACTAACCATCAAAAGCAGGTAAGTAAAAGGGAGAAAGAAATGAGGGTTGGAAGACATGCATCACACGCACGTACGCTTATTACAAATTCGCCCTCGCTCGAAGGGACCAAAAGAATAATACAATTTAATCAACTAACAAGCTAATTAAATAGTTACAAACCAATTAACTAGTTAAGCAAATTAACTAAGCTAATAAAGCGATAAAACAGCCTCGGGAAGAGGGTCCAATGCATGCGTGCTCGACTCCGCTCGGAAATCCACCACCATGCACAAGCTGCCTCTGTTTTCACTGTTTTATGCCTTTGAAAATTGCACAAGTCCCAAGGAGCACTCTCTGAACACTGTGGGGTGCCACCGGCCATGGAAAAGTGGTCATCGACCATTGGTATGGCTCTCGGCCAGAGATTTGTGGTCGGCCGGCACTCAATGTGGTCGGTCGGCCATCTATGTCTGCAGAATCCTGTTTTGACAGCAGGAGAGGAGAGGACAGACAAGGCATGGAAATGCATTTTCAAACAATATTTGCACCACCAATCTTCCCATCATGTTATGAACTCAAGGGAATTTGGTCTTCGACCCTCGGGCCATCAATCACGCATTTCCATGCATGATGGCCCAATGAGCCAAGTTGTGCATTTTGACGTCAAATGTAATGCGCATAAACACACGAGGGACCCAACCTCTATCATGGTAATTCAAGAGGCAAGGCATGCATGGAAAATGCAACCTAAGCATGCGAGCTAAATATGCAACATGAGCATAGGGACAAACATGCAAACATGTGACAACCTATCAGACATGTGAACAAGCAATGTATACTAGGCACACAACCTAAGCGAACAAGCATGTACCAAGTATGCGAGTTAATCAAGCATGCAAGATGCAATGTAAACATGTAAGTATGCAAGACATGTAACATGTTAAGCAACTTAATCAAGGAAGTGCATGCCAAATGCAATGTGATTCAAGCATGCAACAACATGCGATAAGCCAAGCATGCAACAACATGCAAGGTGAGCATGCAACAACATGCGAACAATGGACTTATACCAATTTGGGCAGCTCTCAAATAGGCCCAAAACAGTGGCCAAATGCTATGGAAATGAGGTCAAATTTACATACAAACATGCATGCAAACATGGTCCAACACTTACGCATCAAAGAGACAACTTTTAAGCACACTTAAAAGAAGATAAACATGGACATATGGCATACATATCAAGCTCTGAAAATCATGTTAAGGATGGTGCCAAACCAACTAAACAAGACAAGCATAGCATGCAACATGGTCCAAGGCCTAAGGCTTACCAAAGAGGTATTGAACTACACTCAGCAAAACCAAACATGACATGATTTGAACAACCAAAATTAGAGTTTTAGCATGTTAAAACAAAGTCGAAGACACATTGACATGGCATCCTAGAGGCCTAAACATGATGGCATACGCAATGACACATTCATGGAGCATGAAACACAAACTCTTTAAGGTCTTAAAGGAACATCAAAAGCAAGCATACAAGCATACCACAAGGACTGAAATGATGCCATAAGTGGTGCCAAACCACTGAAACAAGCCAAGCAATGCATGCTCAACACTCACACACCCAAGGCTAACAAGCCAAAATGCAAGGTGGCTATACAAAGCATGTCATGGATGGCCAAAACAACTCCAAACAGACCTTAAGCATACTAAATCATGCACAAAAGCTTCACAAAGCTAAGCCAAAATCATGCCAAAACAAGGCTCAAAGCACAAAGCATGTTAAGGCAATTTCATGGCATTACAAGACAAGTATGCAAGGCATGCATGGTGTGTCTAAACCAACTTAAAACAGTGCTATATCATGGCAAAATAACACTAAATAACAACTAAGACATGGCCAACATGAACTTAAGAAAGGTGCTCACACATGAGGCTAAAATGGCAAGTATTGAAGACAATAAGAGAGGGGATGGCCCTCTCCTTCTTAGGACCTTAAAGTACCATCCTCACCACTGAAATCCCTCTGGATTTTAGTGGTGAGGAGGCCCAAACAAGGTGGTCCCGGAGCTCACCAAAATAGCACAAAAATGGGGCCAAACAAGGCCTAAGAGGGGTCAAACAACCCCAAACACCAAAACAACCTTAAACAACTATTTTAAGCACTCAAAATCAGAACTTTTATTAGTTATAGACTAAGCTTAAAAACAGATGCAAGGATGTCTAAAAGCCTATGCAAAAATGGGGAATAAAGGGGTAAAGTTCTTACCCTTGAAGACCTTCTTCACAGGACCACTCCAGCAGCCTCTCCAAGCTTAGATTAACTCAAGAACTTTGAAAATCACTCCTTAGTACCTCAGTAGCCAAAGGAAAGTGTAACACTAGGTTTTGTGTACAAAACTATGAACAAAACACCTTAAAACACACACAAAATGGAAGGAGAAGGAGATATAGAGATAGAATAGATACACAATCCTCTAACCCTAATCTCAGAGCTCTGGAATTTCTTGGAACCCTTGAGGAGGGAGGAGAAGCCCTTCCTTTATAGAATTCCACTCTTGCAAAGCTTACAAAACAAGCTAAGCAAGAGGGAAATCCCTCCATACACGTGTATGGAGGGGGTGCAAAGTGGGTGCCAGCTGTGCCAGCTGGCACAAAATATCTGCCAAAAGACGATGAACAGTGGTCGACCAACAAAAGTGGCCATTTGACCAACAAAGGTGGCCGGCCGACCACCAAGAGTGCCGACCGGCCATCACTAATGGCCGGTGGCAAGAAAACATGGCCGGTGGCCTCAAGCCATGGCCGGTGAGGTGTGGGGATGGCCAACAAGCTATTCCCTGCCCTCAGAAGCAAAACAACAAGTGTTTGGTGCAAAACCAAACACAAAACAGACAAGTTGAGAGTTCCTAAGGCAAGGCACGTAGCCGAGCCTCCGAGAACTCAAACGAACACGAACATGGATGATCACCGAGTGTTCAAACGGTGACGTCCAAGTCTTGAGGACGGTCAAAAATGGGGTGTCTACAGTTGCCCCTCTTTGACAGAACTCAGAAGTCATAACAATGACGGGAGTGAGTGTCAAAGCCCAGAGACGACCCATTTTTGACAAGGCCGAAGACTTAGACAAAGCATACAAGCTACAGACAAAGATATGCGCCCGAAGGCAGGGGCAAAATGCAAGACAATGCACAAAGCCGAGCATAACTTATGATCCTGCAAAGAAAGCTGTAACGAAGCAAATCATGCAACAGTTTTAAGCTAGCACCAAGCTACACTACAATGCAGAAAGGATGTTAGAGAATTATGTAATTCTCGCTACGTTTCACGCGGAGAATAAAATACCTGTGCGGTTCGTCTGGTCGCTCCAGCTTCAAATGAACCGTACATATAATATCGTGCCTGCAAGAGAAAGGAAGCTTAACAGATACAATATTGTTAGCAGTATGCATAACAATGCAATTGAAAGTGTGTGACAACGCAAGCGAAGTGGTGCATGACAATGCAACCTTAAGGTCACGCATAACAATGCGAGATGGATGCAAGACAATGCAACCTAGGTGTGACGCATGACAATGCGAAATGGATGCAAATTGATATGCAAAATTACAAAACAATGTATAAACAATGCAAATGATATGCAATGCATCTGGGATGATCAAACCCCAGGCAGTACTAAACCACACAAATGTCATAAAGATGATGGAGATGCAAAAATTCGTCTACCATAGAAAAGGTGCCGACACCCTCAAACCACAATCCCATCAGTGGAATAGGCGCGTACACATGCAGAACTATGTGTGTGTAGATGGAACACGAGAACAAGTAATTGGATGGAATGACATAAGTGAGG
The DNA here is from genome assembly GCA_030407325.1 of Camellia japonica. NCBI lineage: Eukaryota > Viridiplantae > Streptophyta > Magnoliopsida > Ericales > Theaceae > Camellia > Camellia japonica. Next base: position 44,559,703 of record JAPPVO010000003.1, on the reverse strand, counting down.
CATGCTCTGCTCAGGAACGACCATGATCCTAAATGCTGAATGCAATTAACTACACTACAATGCAGTGAATGCAGTGGATGAGGCACGTGGCCAAACCGTATCTTGCATAGGAAAGGCATGGACACATACAAACCGCGTTTAACACGGAAACGGTGCCGTCACCCACAACACTAGGTGCGTACACATAATATCATAACCGTGCTTCAACGTGAAAAGTATGGGCGTATACCAGACCAAGTTCAACTTGAAAAGGCGCAAGCGATAAATGGAGGATGCAGCAAATGCATGTAATGCTTTCTATGTACAATGCAATGTAATGACTAAACATGCACTGGATGGATGCAATGCAGTAAATGCATGCAAACTATAATGCAATATATTCTATATGCAACGGATGGAATAGATAAGGCATGCGGCCAAACCGTATCTTGCCTAGGAAAGGCATGGACACACACAAACCGCGTTTAACACAGAAACGGTGCCGTCACCCACAACACTAGGTGCGTACACATAATATCATAACTGTGCTTCAACGTGAAAAGTATGGGCACATACTCGACCAAACTCAACATGGAAAGGCGCAAGCCATAGATGGATGTGATGCAGTAAATGCATGCAATGCTTTATTTACAATGCGATATATACAATATGCATGTAATGTATGCTGTAATGCGATATATACAATGGATGAAGCACGTGGCCAAACCAAATCTTGCTTAGGAAAGGCATGGACACACACAAACCGCGTCTAACACAGAAACGGTGCCGTCACCCACAACACTAGGTGCGTACACATAATATCATAACCGTGCTTCAACGTGAAAAGTATGGGCACATACCAAACCAAGCTCAACTTGGAAAGGCGCAAGCCATAGGTGGAGGATGCAACAAATGCATTCAAGCTACAATGCGATATATACAATATGCATGTAATGTTTGCTGTAATGCAATATATACAATGAATGCATGTCAATGCAAGATATGTACAATGCAATATATACAATGAATGCTATGTACAATGCAAGCTATGTACAATGCAATATATACAATGAATGCTATGTAGAATGCAAGATTTAATGATGCAGTAGAGAGATGCATGACAATGCAAATGAAACACGTATGATAATGCATGTTTGTTTGTTTTTTTTTTTTTTGTTTGAAATGCATGATAATGCGAATGAAATGTGGATGATAATGCATGTTTGTTTTTTTTGTTGTTTTTGTTTGAAATGCATGATAATGCGAATGAAAGAAGTGCGCGACGACGCGCGTCTTTTGAAGTGCATGACAATGCAGATGAACTGCGCATGACAATGCGAGGTAAGAGGAGATGCATGACAATGCATGTGAGGTATGCGTGACAATGCGACCTAAAGAAGATGCAAAACAATGCAAGTGTGGCGTGTGTGACAACGCATAACATATGTTCATGACAACGCGAGTATGATGCGTGCTGCAACGCATACGAGATATGCATAACAATGTAATGTATTTAAAGCAGTTTCCGGACTTCGCAAGATACAAAAGGATACGAAAAGGATACACCTTGCACGTATTCGAGTGCTATGCACAGAAGACACGGCTCAGAGACCGGTTAAGCTTCAAAAATGCAGTTTCTTGCACTGTCTTGAGCAAAGAGAGTCCTAAACCACATATCTGACCCAAACAAGGGTGTAGGAGATTCACCGGCCATCGGGGGAAACCACCGGCCATCCACTGGCCATAAAATAAGGCCACCGGCCATCTATTTGGTCGACCAGCGAAAAATGCCTGTTCGGGGCAGTTTTGTCAATTCGACGGGTCTTTAAATATAGGGCTTCTAGCCCTATTTTCTCACTTGCCTCTTGCTCGAAAAACCCTTTCCCAACTCTCTAGGTCATTTTCCAACCTTCTTCTCTCGCTTTTTCTTGGTTTTCGGGCCGTTTCGTCGTTCAATTGGCAAACACCTTCGCGTTTCGCACGTTTTGAACCAAACGAATCTTCGTTTCGGTGTCTTTTTCTCGATTTCCACTACTCGGGGTTTGTTTCCCCGAGTTTACCTTGATTTTCGTGCCTTTTTTACACCTCGACGTTTTCGCTCATTTTTTCGCCCCCTCGAGGTTGACTTTTCAGTTGACTTTTCACATTCTCGCTCGGTTTTCACATTTTCGGCCATTTTCGCACCCTACTCGACATGGCAGACGATCTTCCATAGGGCAGGGCTTCCCCAGAGATGGACGTGGACCCCAAGGTTGAGCTCCTCCCTCTCTGTGTCCGACCGTTTGATCCGGCGACCTTCAGGCCGGCGGTGCATATGCTCCCTCCTGATAGCCTCCGCCACTTTCGGAGCTATGCGCGAGGTGTGCCACTGGAGCTTCTACTGTGCGAGCTAGAGTCACATCTGTCACACGGCGCTTCTGAGGTACATTCTTCCCCGTTTCATTTTCTACAATGTAGAACATAGAACTGTGCTAGTCAATACTGTTCTTTAACTGCTTAACTCAGATACACTGGTATATCGTATGCTGTGGTCCACTGTGAACACACCTATACTCGATCTTTGTTTGATCTTTGAACACATACACGCATGCCATCTTCTCATTGAACCACTTAAACACACCGATACATCAGATGCTGTAGTTCACTGCGAGCACACCCGCACACGATACTTGCTTGGATCTGAACACGTGCACACACTCTGTCTTTCCATTGAACCATTCAAGCACACTGACACATCATATGCCATAGTTTACTGTGAGCACACCCGCACACGATACCTATTTGAATTTGAACACGTGCACACACGTTGTCTTGTATGCATTCTGTATGCTTTCAAAAACATTGTATATCTGATATTGCTTCGTGACTGCCTGCTTTTAATCACAGGGAGATTCCTATGCCTTCCGAGGGTATGGGAATGTTGAGGCCTGGGGATGGTATATGGAGCTACCTGACGCAGTTCGTCAGATCGTTGATCAGGCCGGTTTCGGGACCTTCTGCATGGGACTCTCGTGCCTCAGTGCGAGCAGGCCCCTTCTTGCCGCTCTGGTGGAGAGGTGGTGGGACACCACCGACTCCCTCTACGTTTCTGCCACCGGGGAGATGACGATGACTCCCTTCGACTTCTCCATGCTCACAGGCATCAGAGTGGGCGGTGATCCGATCCCCTTTGACACTGACATGGGCAAGTGGAACGTCGCTCAGCTTTACCTTCTAGGCACCCAGCCACCTCTCGCTCGAGCAGGGTTCGTGCGATATTCTTGGTTCGAGGCTCATTTTCGGATCCAGGCGCCGACTACTCGGAAGGAGAAGGAGCGGTACGCCTGGGGTTTCATCATGTTCTTGCTGGGGACCACTCTGTTTGCCGACCGGGCGAACACCGTCGCCCTCTACTTGCTGAGCGCACTGGTGGATGTGACACAGATCCGCCGCTATGACTAGGGCAGCGCCAGCTTGGCCACTCTTTACGACTACATGAGCTCATCGTCCCGCCGTAGTGGACAGTTGCTCGGAGGCTACTGGCGAGCTTGGGAGGTACATCTTCTTCTCTATTTTACATTTCTGCTTTACATTATCTGTACACCACATACACTGCGCACATGCAATCCGCTTTATACTGGCTGTATACTGCACACACCGCACAATACATTGCTTTCTGCTTTATCTGCATACTACTTTATCTGTATACCGCTCATATCTGTATACTACTCATATCTGTTCTGTAACACTATACAATTGTGGGTGTATGCTTACTTTCCTAGGCTTGCCCCGGTACCGGAGGAGGAGATGCCCCCTATGATCCCATTTTCTCATCGCTTCGACGTAAGGTGCGAACGGAGGCCTCGGGATTCTTTCATGTTCTTCCGTCGTTACTTCGACACCATCACCGCCGCAGAGGTATTTTAGAACTTGCAGTTCATTTAAGCTTTGCTTTGCATTGCATTTTCAACAACAGTAGATAACAAACTGTACTTCATTTGCAGATCACCTGGCAGCCATGGGCCACATTGCCTATCGCGGTTCGGGAGCAGTATGAGGGCGCTCAGGAGATCGCCCGATCCAGGATTCTATTGGAGGGCCCGGTCTGCCGGGCTTGGTACTTTGGAGAGCGCTTCATACGGCAGACCTTGGGCGTGCCCGAGCAGCGGGTTCCAGCACCTCCTCCTACCCACGCGAGGTACACCGAGAGGTATACCTTGGCGGAGCTGACCTGCCACACGGTTGGTCGGAGTTATGAGCAGCTTATAGACGAGGGCGACTACACAGAGTTCGTCCAGACTTACATCATGCAGCCACTGACGGGTGCTGGCCGGGTTGAGGGGGAGAGACCAGCGGCACCAGCAGCAAGGGCAGGAGCGTCACGGGCACCTCAAGCCCGAAGCGGGAGTGGGTCCCGGGGGTCTCGGAGAGAGCAGGGAGCTGGGTCCCGGAGAGGGCGGGGGTTTAGGTGGCCCAAGCTGCCTACTATGATGACATGCAGAGGGCAGGGTGGGGAGACTTACAAGATCCCCATCGCTCCTCCTCCGACTGATCATGAGTTAGTCGGATTCCATGGTTTGCCCCCGGTATGTACTTTCTACATTTTGCACTCTGCATAGTCATTTCATTTCACTTCATTTGATATTCCGCAGAATACTGATACTTGTAACACTTTTGCAAGCTTCCTCCGAGTACACTTGCCAGTCCCTGGAGTTGGCCGCCTCCGTGATGGGGATGCTTCAACAGAGCGTCGATCTACTGACCATCTACGGCATTCCGGCAAGTTCCTTTTTGACCACAGTCTCAAACTCTACATAAACTGTTTCACATAATCTAATGCTTCGCACCGCCAACACAGCACTTGATACACGGCCCTTACGACATTTGATACACTGTAACCCACAGACTGTTCATAGCCTTGCTCACGGCATTCATACACTGCACTGTTTTCTGCATTCTGTAGACACCGTATTTTTGACCGTCCTCAAGACTTGGACGTCACCGTTTGAACACTCGGTGATCATCCATGTTTGTGTTCGTCTTGAGTTCCCGGAGGTCTCGGCCACGCGCCTTGCCTCAGGATCTCTCGACTCGACTGTTTTGTGTTTGGTTTTGCACCAAACACTTGTGTTTTGCTTTTGAGGGGCAGGGAATGGCTTGTTGGCCATCCCCACACCTCACCGGCCATGGCTTGAGGCCACCGGCCATTGTTTTGTTGCCACCGGCCATTGGTGATGGCCGGCCGGCACTCTTTGTGGTCGGTCAGCCATGTATTTGGTCAATTTGGCATTTTTGGCTGGCCGACCACTGTGCATCTGCTTTTGCAGATATTTTTATGCCAGCTGGCATACACTTTGCACCCCCTCCATACACGTGTATGGAGGGATTTCACTCTTGCTTAGCTTGTTTTGTAAGCTTTGCAAGAGTGATCCTCTATAAAGGGAGGGCCTCTCCTCCCTCCTCCAAGGTTACAAAAAATTCCAGAGAGAGGTCTGAACTAGGGTTAGGTCTTGTGTATCTATCTATCTCTATCTCCCTCTCTTTTGTGCTTAAGTGTGTGTTTGTTCATAGTTTTGCACACAAACACCTACCATTACACTTTCCTTTAGCTACTGAGGTGCTAAAGAGTTATTTTCAGAGTTTTGGACTTGGTTTTGAGCTAAGGAGGCTGCTGGAGCACCATTTTTGAAGAAGGTCTTCAAGGGTAAGAACTTTACCTTTAAATACCCTATTTTGCATAGTCTTTTTTCCTACCTTGCATCTATTTTTGAGCTTAGTGTATAACATATAAAAGTCTTGTTTTTACTTGCTTAAAATAGTTGTTTAAGATTGTTTTGGTGTTTGGGGTTGTTTGACCCCTCTTAGGCCTTGTTTGGCCCCCATTTTGTGCTATTTTTGGTGAGCTCCGGGACCACTTTGTTTGGGCCTCCTCACCACTGAAATCTTGAGAGATTTTATTGGTGAGGATGGTGCCTTAAGGTCCTAAGAAGGAGAGGGCCATCCCCTCTCCTTGTTGTCTTCAAACTTGCCATTTTAAGCCTCATGTGTGAGCACCATTTTTGAGTTCATGTTGGCCATGTTTCAGTAGGTATTTGGTATTATTTTGCCATGTTTTATCTCGGTTTTAAGTTGGTTTAGACACACCATGCTTGCCTTGCATACTTGTCTTGTAATGCCATGAACTGCCTTAACATGCTTTGTGCTTTGAGCCTTGTGTCTAGCATGTTTTTGGCTTAGCTTTGTGAAGCTTTTATGCTTGTTTTAGCATGCTAAAGGTCTGTTTTTGGCTATTTGGGCCATCCATGGCTTGCTTTGTATAGCTACCATGCAACCTCTCTTGTATGCCTTGAGCATTGACCCTTCTAGCATGCCATCCTTGCCTTGTTTCAGTGGTTTGGAACCACTTGCCATGCCATTTCAGTCCTTGTGGTGTGTTTGTATGCTTGCATTTGATGCCCCTTTAATGTGTTAAAAGGTTGTTGTCTTATGCTCCATGAATGTGTCATTGCGTATGCCATCATGTCTAGGTCTCTAGGATGCCATGTCAATGTGTTTTTGGCTTTGTTTTAACATGCTAAAACTCTGATTTTAGTTGTTCAAATCATGCCATGTTTGGTCTTGCTAAGTGTAGTTCAATGCCTCTTTGGTGAGCCTTAGGCTTTAGGCTTGGTTGCATGATATGCTTGCTTTGCTTAGTTGGTTTGGAACCTCTTATAGCATGATTTTCAGAGCTTAATATGCATGCCATTAGTCCATGTTTGTCCCTTTTAAGTGTGCTTAAAAGTTGCTTCATTATGCTTAAGTGTTGAACCATGTATCTATGCATGTTTGTATGTACATTTGCCTTCATTACTTAACATTTTGGCCACTGTTTTGGGCTTAAAAAGTTACTCCCTCATGCTGAAATTTTGGACCATTGTGTGCACGAATGCTTGTGTGTGCATTTGCCTTGCATATTGTCACATATTTGGCCCATGGCATGTTGTTGCATGTTTGAAGTTGTGTTGCATTTGGCATGCATCCCTCTTGTGGTTACCTAACATGTTGTCACATGTTTGCTTGATATGTTGTCACATATCATTTGCATGATTGTTAGCTTGCACTTTGCATGCATGTTAGCTTGTATGTTTGTTTGCATGCCCATGTTGCATACTAGCTCACATGCCTAGGGTGCATTGCATTGAACATGCATGCCTTGCCTCTTGAAATCAAGTGATAGAGGTTGGGCCTTTATGTGCTTATTTGGTTTGCATTTCATTTGACATGAAAATGCACAACTTGGTTTCTTGGGCCATCACGCATTGAAATGCGCGATTGGTGGTCCGAGAATCGAGTACCATCCCCCTTTGAGTCATAAACATGAAAGGGGTGTATTGGTGCAAACATTGCTTGAAATGCATTGCCATGCCATGTTTGCCCTCTGCTGCTGTCAAAACAGGTTTCTGCAGGCATAGATGGCCGACCGACTACACTTAGTGCCGACCGGCCATAATTGGTGGCCGAGAGCTCAATAGATGGTCGATGACCACTTCCTTGGCCGGTGACCATTCCTCATGGCCGGTGGCATTCCCCAGTGTTCATAAGGTGTACCTTGGGACTTGTGCAGTCCTCAGAGGAGCAGAGCAGGGTAAATAGAGGCAGCTTGTGCATGGCATTGGATTTCCAGGCGAAGCCAATCCAAGCACGCGTGCATCTCTCTTTCCGAGGCCTTTTAATGCTTTCCTTAGCTTAGTTAATTTGCTTAACTAGTTAAGTGGTCTGTAATATTTAATTAGCTTGTAGGTTAATTAATTTGTATTATTCTTTTGGTCCCTCCGAGCGAGGGCGAATTTGTAATAAGTGTGGGTGCGTGTGTGCATGTCTTCCAACCCCCACTTCTTTCTCCCTTTTACTTATCTGCTTTCAATGGTTAGTATTAGGGCATATTTAATTTAGCATCCTTATGCTATGCATGCGTGCATCCATTCATTTGTCTTGCATGCACCGGGCTCGGCTCATCATGCTAACTACATAGTATTTCAAATCTAACTTGGATACGTGCTATTTGTTGCATTCCACATGCCATCCTAGGATTAGCCGAGCCTATTCTAGTTGCATTTTGTATGCAATGCATTAGCCACTTAACATGGACTTAGATCATACATTGATTACTAACAAGTTCTTTGTTTTGGCTCGGAGTACTCGGTAAGCTTTTTATGCTTTAGCATCTTGCATGAGTGTGAATGTTAACATGAAAGCATGCTTACCATGTGGCTATATGCTTATGTGATATAACTGCCTGAATGCCTGTGGGTGAAGGTTGGATTGTTTGAGTTGGAACAACTCGTTGAAATCCGTGTTTTAGCCTACTCGCGAGTAGCAAATTTCAAACCATTTTTCAAACGAGCGGATATGCAATGCTTTGTTCCAAATTAGGCGATCTAGTCTATACTTTTGTGTTGTGCGCATCACATAGTAAGATTAGCTAATTAACCGGAATAAGAAGCACATAATGTTTTCAAAACTAGATATCATGGTTAGTAGAGGCCGATCTTTGATCGGGCGAGCGGGGTGCTCATAGCTGACCTTCCCCAATCGTACCCAAGTTCCCGAGCCGAGGCAACTTTGGTGATGACGGACACGTGGCCTTAGGCAAACGAGTCAGGGTTTCCTAAATTCCCCCATAAAAAATTTAGGTGGCGACTCTGTATCTGGCAAAGCAGTCCATGTTTGGCACTTCTTTAAAAAAATCTGTTTTCAAAAACGATTTGCCGGATTTGGACTCTTTGATGATCATCAGTCTTGCATTGCACTCTGCGAGATTAGATACAGGACCGTGACATTGAGTCCTGAACTGTAGTGAGCCCAAATGAACAAAACGCCCTCCGGGGCATCAGGACGTCTACAGTTTCTGGCGACTCTGCTGGGGAGTTTAGAGAGCTTGACTCGAACTCATGATATCTGTTTTGATTTCACTTATGTGTTTCTTTGCATTGCATGTGCATTGGTGTGCCTAAGTCACAGTGTTTGGCATCTGCTATTCTGGAACGGTTTGCCGGAGGCTCGCTTCGAGAAGCGTGCCATAAGGCTGACTGGCTACGGGCTCTGCCACGATGGGAACACAAACCCCGGTTGTCACCGGGGCACCCTTTTGACCATTCGACCTAGTGCATATTCGGAATCCATAGTGACCATTCCAAGCTAGGACAGGTTGCTACCCGATTATAGGTTGTTTGAAACCGCTGCGTGCGTAGTGAAACCCTAGCTCCTGACAAAATAGGACAGGGAAACCCTACCCCAAAATAGGGGTGTTTTGGCTCTTGCTTGCTTGTTATGTGCTTTTTGAGTTGACCTCTACAGGGAATGCATATATCAGTTTGCAAGTCTGAGTATCAGGCCTGAGGGCATCAGTACCAGAATTTGAGAATCAGTTATATCTGCGGGTATCAGATTCAGTTTTTGGGGGCAGTGATTTTGGGGAACAGTGATTAGTAGTAGAGTACAGTTATTCAGTTATGCTTGTGTCTGTTCTGATTGGGCCGAAATGCTGCGTGTTTTCTCTTTCAGTTCAGAGATCTAGTACAGAATAGCCAGTGTTCTTCTTTGCTGAGGCAAGACAGACATCTGATCCATCATCTCCGTTTAGTTCAAGAGGACTTATGATGACGCAAAGTTCAGAAGAAATAGTGGTTATGGCAGCCGCATTGGATCAAGGAATCATCTTACAGAATGAAACCAATGTTGATGTACCGCATCCGCCCAGGTCGCCTGCCGCGCGCCCGATCTGGGAACCACAGTTGTTTCAGGCTCGTGAGCCCACCACGTTCGAGTTGATGGGAATGATTGGTGATCTTCAGCGATCTGTGGCTAATCTCGCCTACAGAATGTCGGCTTCACCACCAACTACATCCTATGCCGAGAATTTTGTATCGCAGGAGCCCCCGCTATTGGGGCGAATTGTGATCGAGCTCAACCAACCTGAGGCTGTTTCAAGCTATGGCCATGACATGGCAACAACAACCGGGTTCCACTCTGATGGAGCAAGTTGAGGCCAGAGGTAAGAATAAAGTGGGAATAGATGCTGATCCCGTTGAACAACTGCTGTGGGCAGTCGAGGTTTTGAAAGCCGGGGGATTGAGTAAACAGCAGATATTCGCATTAGTGGCCAAAACCGTGGACGATGCTTTCCCCGCTCCAACCGAGGGGAGTTCCAGCCAGACAGAAAATCGGGATAGGCCCCGTCATGCCAGAACAGTTCCCTCCAATCCAACTCTGCACCGGGAAAGATCAGAAAGTCAAGGCGGCACCTGCCGATCCTTTTGCCAGTGCGTCCGGCAAAAGTCAGCAAACTTCGAAGTATCTGCCCCGAGGGCGCAGAGTCTTCCACGCACTCTACATGCCTTTGTCTAGGGCACTCCAGATCCTTGCCGAAAGGGGGCACCTTAAACCCCTCGAGCCTCGGCCTCTCCCGAAGAATCTCCCTCTCACACATGATGCTACCTTGTACTGCGCGTACCACCAGCAAACCGGTCATTGCACCGACAACTGTTTCCGTCTTCGTCATGAAGTACAGGATTTGATCGACAATGAGGTCATCCTCCTGCCTACCTCAGCGAAGTCTGTCACTGCTGAGTTGTTAGATTTCGAGGATACTGCGAGTATGTGATCAGAAGTTGGACCACCTGCGGGCGGCGCTCAGTGTATTTCAGATGTGGCGTCTGGCACGCACCGTTTTGAGCATTTGCGAGTGCTGTTTTTTGTAATTTCTGGCTTGGGTGTTGAGCCATTTCTTTGATTTTGTTTTGAGTCTGTCTCATTGTCTTGAGTCTGTCTTTTTGCTTAAGGGTCTGTCTTGTTGTACTGAGTCAGTCCCATTGTATAGAATGTCAGGTGATTCCAGGGTTGTTGCCTTGGATATCATTGTTTTCTTTTGTAATTATTCTTTTGTTTTCTTTTGAGTCTGTCTCTGTTGTGGAGCCAGTTGCAATCGGAGGTTTTGAATGAAACCGCTGCGGCTATCATGTTTCCGTGTTTACTGCTACTTTGAGCTAGTTGTGCCAGATGATTTGAATGAACGGCAGCGTATCTCACTTACTCTTCCGTACCTATAAGTCATTGTATTGACCTAAGTTTTTCAAAACTTTTTTTTACACTGCGGTGAAAACAAAGAGGAAGGAATTCCTCGGGTTTTGCAAAATTTGACTAATTGAGAGAAAGAGAGGCGTGCTAAGCCTTTAATGAATGAAATCATGTCTGTTAACATGAGTACTGAGAAGGACCCTGGCTTGATCCAGATTGGTTCCACACTATCTTCAGCGCGAGCGATTTGTCGCTTTCTTAAAAACTTTCAAAAACAAAATGTTTTGCGCAGTCCTACGAAGACCTGTGTGGAATCGCTCTTGAGATTGTGAAGCTTAGGATCGCTCTCAGCTTCGAGAGTCGACCCCTCACTCTCAAAGCCTTGACCTTGAATTCAGAATGATCAACAGTCAACCGCAACGTAAGGCCTGTGTGGCCAGATTTGAAGCAGCCCTCGAACAAGAGGCACCAAAGTCAGATCAAGAAGATCAGACCTCATCAGAAGAAACTTGCGAAGCTAAATCAGAAGCACCCCTCGAACTAGGGGCAAAAATGTCCGATGTGCTCGAAGAGCCGAAGATGGATCCTTCTGCAAATCAATACAACAGCTATTCTCCTGGATTCAGATGACTTCAGGATCTCAAAAAACCATTTGGCATGGACTTGTTACACTTTTACCCTTTGAGAGGCTCGCTGGGCCGAAAACCCGGAAGGGCGACCCAGGAAAAAGTTAGAGCAAGAAAAAATACAAAAAAAGAAAAAAGAATACAACAAAAAAGAAGATGAAAATGCAAAAAGAAAAGATGAAAAACAAAAAAAAAGAAAAAGAAAAAAAGAATTGAAAAGAAAAGAAAAACATAGCTCGCAAGGTTGAAAACCCAGAAGGGCGACCTTGGCAAAAGTTAGAGCGTGGTGAGGGTTAATACACGAGTGTACCTTAACCGAACTACGTAAGCTTGATTCCCATGTTTGGGATACGTAGGCAACTTCATTCTGAAGTCCAGCCACAAACACTTCCAAATCGAGTGTGTCCATGTAATGGTTTTGATCATCCCTGCCTTCTCTGAATCCGATTAGTTCGGTTGTGACAACCGGAACTATGTAAGGCTTGATTTCCATGTTTGGGATACGTAGGCAACTTCATCCTGAAGTCCACCACATGCACTTTCAAGTGACTATGTCCATATATTGGTTTTGACCATCTTCGTCTTCTCTATATCCGAGAGTTCGGTCGTGATCATCGCTAATTAGGATTGACTACAAAATGCCGCGACGCTATCCAGACAAGGGGCAACTTTCCGTTACCATGAGTCGCCATTCAAACCAGGGGCAACTTTCCGTTGCCATGCAGTGCCATCCAGACAAGGGGCAATTTTCCATTGCCTCCGATCCGAGGTTGTGCATCTCAAGAGTAGGTTTTACGCTTGTTGAGCAGTGACCATTTGCAAAAAATAGTTTTTGAAAATTTTTACTGAGGTTGATTAATTTCTTGAAAATTATTCCATCTTTTCCAAAACTGGACCATTTCTTGGACCCAAAAAAGGAAAATTTCCAGTGCTCATAGCCTGACTTGCATGATTTCAAATCAAAAGTCGAACAAGTGTGTTAATCTAACTCTCATTTTGGTTAAAATTGTTTAGTAGAAAACCAAAACCAAAAAATGGTCAAAATGATGAACTAGGGACACAGTTGAGTCAGGCTTCCTGCCTTTTCCCCCCATCGTCAACGTACTTGCTAGAAGGGCACTCTACCTACCAACAAAAGGGCACAACTGGAGCTGTCTATAAAGGGCTGAAAGCTCTTAACATCCTCCAAGCAACGAGGTAATAAGACAAGTGCGAAGCACAAAATTGGGATGGATCAAGATACTCCATTCCCCCAGCTGGGGCATCGACTAAACGCCACCAAAAGAAAATAGTTGTGAGCTAGCATTGTTGGGCATAAACCCACAACCTCTTGTTTATCCATCAACCACCCAGAGGAGGGATGAAAAATGAGAGATTAAAGAATAGAGAGGCGTAAGTTGAGAGAAAAGTGAGCAAAAGGGTTTTAAAAAAAAATTGAGCCTGAGGGCCGAGTGATGTGAGAGTCACAAATCAGAAAGGGTGGGAAATAATACCCGGAGAAACTGGCTCCTCGTGATCTGAGGTCTCTCGTCTCGGTAACACATCTGTGTGTCGTGTCTTTTTCTTTGTTTGTCTGGATTCTTGTTTGGAGCCGTATCCGAGCGTGTCTCATTGTGTTTAGGTTGTTTATCTTTTGTTTTTCCATTGTTGAGTCTTTTTGTTCGCTGTGTTCAGTTGTAGGCTCAATACCCGATTGAAAATCCTTTTCTAAAATCATTTTGTGTGCTCAGAGTGTTGTGCCATTCTCCACATTTGTGCAAAACATGATTTGGTTCTTTTGTAGAACCGCAAGGGTTCAATCTGGGTCACTTGGAAACAGTGAACATATGGGTTCCGGATTGCGTCCGAGTGTGTTTCAGCTTCAGCAGGTTCTACCTTTGTATCCCGTCTTTTCAAGATTGAATTGTTTGTATTATGGGCCGTGTGCAAATGAACAGAATACTGTGTTATGGGCTGTGTGTTCAAACTGAGCAGTGGGTTATTTGAGTTGTTTTGCTGTTGGCCGGTTCCTTATCTGGTTATTACAATACAAGTGTTTGATTTTCAGACAGGAGATCAATCTCATTTACATTGAGGTGTAATATGATGCAATGCGATGCAGTGTATGAAATGTATCAATGTAACACTTTTTCAGATAAAAAGTTCATTTCATTGCATCATTTTTTAAGTACATAGCTTTGGAGAAAACAAAAACCTGCCAGGGGTAGTACAAAGTACTCAAACTACTAGCTAAAAAAAGGAAAATGTCTAAAGTGAAACAAAAAGAAGAAAATCAGCAAAAGTCTGGATCAATGCTAACTGGTCTCAGGCCCGTGAGTCTATCCTCGTCCTTTTCCTGGACGAAGGTCCAGGAGCATCATCATCGTCGGCACCATCGTCTGAGCCCGAGCCCGAGTCGTCTCCGGTCTCCTCCTCGGACGACTCTGCCTCCGACTCCGCCTCTGTCTCCACCTCGGACTCATTATCATTGGGAACTGGTACCCGAGAGCTACTTCTAACATGAGTACGCTCCGCTTTGGTGCGGGGGTATACTGTGCCTCCTCGCCCTCCTCCCCGAGCCGGAATAGAAGGCCCAGCTGGAGCACCTCCTGCAGCAGGAATCTGGAATGGAGGCTGAAAAGCGCAAATGGCAGTATGCTACGCAAAACAGTGTATGAATGTTATGAGCAGTATGTCAGTACAGAATGCAGTGTATGAATACAGTGTATGAATGTTATGAGCAGTGTATCAGTATAGAATGCAGTGTATGAGTACAGTGTATGAATGTTATGAGCAGTGTATCAGTACAGAATGCAGTGTATGAATACAGTGTATGAATGTTATGAGCAGTATGTCGGTACAGAATGCAGTGACTGAGTGCAGTGTATGAATGACGTGAGTAATGCTGTGAACAGTCTGTGGGATGCAGTGTATCAGATGCCGTGAGGGCCGTATATCGAGTGCTGTGTTAATAGTGCGATGCATCACGTTGTGTAAAGTTTGAGATTGCGGTTGAAGGAACTTATCGGAATGCCATAGATGGTCAGTAGATCGAGGCTTCGCTGGAGCATCCCCATCACAGAGGCGGTCAACTCCAGGGACTAGCGAGTGTACTCGGAGGAAACCTGCAAAAGTGTTAGAGACATCAGTATTCTGCGGAACATCAAATGAAATGAAATGAAATGACAGTGCAAGATGCAAAATACAGTAGTACATACCGGAGGCAAGTCGTGGAATCCAACTAACTCATGATCAGCCGGAGGAGAAGCGATGGGGACTTGATAGGTCTCCCCACCCTGCCCTCGGCATGTGATCGAAGTGGGCAGTACTGGCCAACTAGCCCCCCGTCCTCTCCGGGTCCCACTCCTACCACGGGCCCGAGCCACCCTCGATGCTCCCGCCCCTGCTCCTGTCCTAGCCGTCGGTGTTGCGGGCCTCTCTCGCTCAACTCGACGGCCACTGCTCAAAGGCCGCATGATATAGGTCTGGACATACTCTGCGTAGTCGCCCTCGCCTCTGAAACGGTCGGACTTCCAGCCGATGGTGTACTCTGTAATCTCCCGCGGAGTGTACCTCTCCGTATGCCTCACATGAGTGGGAGGAGGCGCCGGAACTGGCTAATTTGGCAAACCTAGGGTTTGGCGCAGAAAGCGCTCGCCCAAGTACCAAGCCCGACAGACCGGGCCCTCTAGCAAGATCCTGAAGCGGGAGGTCTTCTGAGCGCCCTCATACTGCTCCCGAACTACAATGGCAAGGAGGCCCACGGCTGCCAGGTGATCTGCAAACAAAGTACAGTTTGTTATTTACTGTTATTGAAAATGCAATACAAAGCAAAGCTTAAATGAAGTGTAATGTTGACATACCTCTGCGGCGGTGATGGTGTCGAAATAACGGCGTAAATATATGAAAGACTCCCGAGGCCTCCGCTCGCACCTCACGTCGAAGCGGTGGGAGAATGGGATCATGAGGGGCATCTCCTCCTCTGGCACTGGAGCAAGCCTCGGGAAGTAGGCGTATACCCACAACTGTACAGAGTGTAACAGGACAGATATTAGTATGCTTATCAGATAAAGCAGAATGAAGAAGAAAGCAGACAAATCAAAAAGCAGTGTGCGATGTGTCGTGTGCAGTGTGTGCAGTGTACAGTCAGTGTGAAGCAGATTGCATGTTCGCAGTGTGTACGGTATACAGAGTACAAATAATGTAAAGCAGAAATGTAAAACAAAAGAAGAAGACGAACCTCCCAAGCCCGCCAGTAGCCTCCGAGCAACTGTCCGCTGAGGCGAGAAGATGAGCTCATGTAGCCATAAAGCGTGGCCAAGCCTGCGCCACCCCAGTCTTAGCGGCGAATCCGAGAGACGTCCACCAAAGCGCTCAGCAGACAGAGGGGCACTGTGTTTGCCCAGTCGGTGAAAAGTGTCGTCCCCAGCAAAAACATGAGGAAGCCGCGAGCATACTGCTCCTCCTCCTCCTGAGTGGTCGGCGCTTGAATCCTAAAGTGGTCCTCGAACCACGAGTATCTGACGAATCCTGGGCGGGCAAGAGGTGGCAGCTCGCCAAACAAATGTATCTGGGCAGCCACCCATTCATCCATGTCTGTGTCGAAGGGGATCGGATCACCCCCTACCCCAATGCCGGTGAGCATCGAGAAGTCAAAGGGAGTCATCGTCATATCTCCCGTGGCAGAGAAGTGGAAGGAATCGATGGTGTCCCACCACCTCTCCACCAAAGCTGCAAGGAGAGGTCTGCTCGCAGTGTGGCGCGAGAGCCCCATGCAGAAAGTGCCGAAGCCGGCCTGGTCAATGATACGGCGAACCACCTCGGGGAGCTCCATGTACCACCCCCGGGCCATGATATTCCCATACCCCCGGAAGGCATGGGAATCCCTCTGTGATCAAAACGAACAATTGTGAAGCAGTGTTACAAATACAGTGTCGGATACACTCAAGATCAGTGAAAATGCAGTACGTGTGTACATGTTTCTAGTTAAACAGATATCGGGTGCCGGTGTGCTCATGGTGAACTCCAGCATGTGATGCAACAGTTTGTTCGGATCATTTCAGTGAAAATACAGCGTGTGTGCGCGTGTTCAAATTCAAGCAGACATTGAGTGTCGGTGTGCTCACGGTGAACTCCAGCATGTGATGCAACAGTTTGTTCGGGTCATTTCAGTGAAAATATAGCGTGTGTGCGCGTGTTCAAATTCAAGCAGATATTGAGTGCCGGTGTGCTCACGGCGAGCTCCAGCATGTGATGCAACAAGTTTGTTCGAATCATTTCAGTAAAGATACAATGTGTGTACGCGTGTTCAAAATTCAGGTAGATGTTGAGTGCGGGTGTCCCTGCAGTAAGCTACGGCTTGTGATGTGTCAGTGTGTTTGAGGGGTTCGGTGAAATACAGCGTGTGTGCACGTTTTCAGTTTCAAGCAGATATCAGGTGCAAGTGTGTTCACAGTGGACTACAGCATATAGTATATCGGTGTATCCGGGCCAAACACTTAAAAGACAGAATCAAGTGTTGCAGTTATGTACTCTACTTTGCAGAAAATGAAACGGGGAAGAATGTACCTCGGAAGCGCCGAAGGACAGGTGTGACTCTGGCTCGCGCAATAGAAGCTCTAAGGGCACGCCCCTGGCAAAAGTCCTAAACTGGCGAAGACCATCAGGAGGTAGCACGTGAATCGCCGGCTTGTAGGTCGTCGGGTGTCGAACGGTCGAACGCTCAGAGGCAGGAGCTCGACCTTGGGGTCAACATCCATCTCCGGGGAAGCCCCGCCTTGTGGAAGATCATCCCCCATCTCGAGTAGGGTGCGAAAATGGCCGGAAGAGTGAAAACCGGGCAAGAATGCTAAAGGTCAACTGAAAAGTCAACCCCGAGAGGGCGGAAAATGACCGGAAAGGTTGAGGTGCGGAAACGGCACAGAGATCAAGGAAAGCTCGAGGGAAACAAGCCCCGAGTGGTGGAAATCGAGAAAGAGACACCGAAACAAAGATTTGTTCGGTTCAAAATGTTCGAAACGCGAAGGAGTTCGCGAATCGAACGATGAAATGGGCCCTAAAACCGAGGAAAATAATGGATCGAAGGAAGAGGAATAACCTAGAGAGAAGGAGGAGGATTTTTCGAGCAAGAGGCAAGTGGAAAAATAGGGCGAGAAGCCCTATATTTAAAGACCTGTGCCGAAATGATAAAACTGCCCCGAACAGGCATTTTTGGCCGGTCGGCCATATTGTTGGCCGATCGGCCAAATGGATGGCCAGTGGCCTTATTTGGTGGCCGGTGGACTCCTCTGATGGCCGGTGAGCCTCAGACACCCTTGTTTGGGTCATTGATGTGGTTTGGGACTTTCTTTGCTCAACACAGTGCAAGAAAAGTGCATTTTTGAAGCTTAATCGACCCTCGTGTTAACCTCGAGTCGCGTCTTCGGTGTACGATGCTCAGTGCGTGCAAAGTGTATCCTTTCCCGTATCCTTTTATTTTGCGAGTTCCGCATGTCACTGTAATAAGCACGCTCGTTACGTGGCTTGTTTTAAACAAATGCCTCGTCTTGTTTTGGTTGCATCTCAACAATGCGAATAGCATGCCTTTACCATACTTATGCTGAACATGTATTCAAATTCCAATCATACACATTGCTTGCGTTAGCACGCTTGCTTTACTTACTTGTGTTCATACCTTTGCTTGCTTTGCACATTGCATGCGTTTCCCCGTGTGCTTTACTTATATGTGTTTATGCATCCCCCCCAGGTGGTTACACAGTGCTTGCGTTAGCACGCTTGCTTTACTTACATGTGTTCATACCTTTGCTTGCTTTGCACATTGCATGCGTTTCCCGTGTGCTTTACTTATATGTGTTTATGCATCCCCCCCAAGTGGTTACACATTGCTTGCGTTAGCGCGCTTGCTTTACTTACATGTGTTCATACCTTTGCTTGCTTTGCACATTGCATGCGTTTCCCCGTGTGCTTTACTTATATGTGTTTATGCATCCTCCCCAGGTGGTTACACATTGCTTGCGTTAGCGCACTTGCTTTACTTACATGTGTTCATACATTTGCTTGCTTTGCACATTGCATGTGTTTTCCCATGTGCTTTACTTATATGTGTTTATGCATCCCCCCAGGTGGTTACACATTGCTTGCGTTAGCGCGCTTGCTTTACTTACATGTGTTCATACCTTTGCTTGCTTTGCACATTGCATGCGTTTCCCCGTGTGCTTTACTTATATGTGTTTATGCATCCCCTCCAGGAGGTTACACATTGCTTGCGTTAGCGCGCTTGCTTTACTTACATATGTTCATTACTGCTTTACACATTGTATGCGTTGTCACGCGTACTTTACTTATATGTGTTCAAGTCCCTTTATATACAAATTGTACACGTTGTCGCGTGTACTTTACTCATATGTGTTCAAGTTCCTTTTTATACACATTGCATGCGTTGTCACGTATTGCTTTACTTATATGTGTTCAATTTCCTTTTATTTCACAAATTGTACACGTTGTCGCGTGTACTTTACTCACATGTGTTCAGGTCCCCTTTTATACACATTGTATGCATTGTCGCGCATCCAAATTCATCGTGCATTGTTATGCATTTCAAAAGACGCGCGTTGTCGCGCATTCAAAATCATGCACATTGTCATGCGTCTTAAAGACGTGTGTCATCACGCACTCGTTTCATTTGCATTATCATGCACATTGTCATGCATTTTTTTCAAAAAAAAAAACAAACAAACAACAACAAAAAACCAACATGCATATGTCATGCATCCATTGTAAATAGTGCATATGTCATGCATTCATTGTATTGTACATAGTTTAGCTTGCATGCATTTGCATCATCCATCAATGGCTTGCGCCTTTCCATGTTGAGCTTGGTCTGGTATGTGCCCATACTTCTCGTGTTGAAGCACAGTTATGATATTATGTGTACGCACCTAGTGTTGTGGGTGACGGCACCGTTTCTGTGTTAAACACGGTTTGTATATGTCCATGCTTTTTCTAAGCAAGATATGTTTTGGTCGCGCGCCATATCCACTGTATATACTGCATTGTAGTGTAGTTCGATTGCATCCAGCATTTAGGATCACGGTCTTTCCTCAGCGTGGCATGCCTCACTTATGTCATTCCACCCAATTACTTGTTCTTGTGTCCGTCTACATTACTCATAGTTCTGCATGTGTACGCGCCTATTCCAATGCTGGTATTGTGGTTTGAGGGTTGCGGCACCTTTTCTATGGTAGACGAACTTTGCATCTCCATCATCTTTATGACATTTGTGTGGTTTTTGAACCGCTCATAATTTGATCATGATTCAATTGCATTGCATATCATTTGTATTGTTTATACGTAGATTTGTAAATGTTGCATATCATTTTGCATCCATTCCGCATTGTTCTGCATTATCACACATAGGTTGCATTGTCATGCACTCCTGCACTTGCGTTGTCACGCAGCTTTCGATTGCATCGTTATGCATGTTGCTAACAATATTGTACTTGTTGAGTTTTCTTTCTCTTTCAGGCACGATATTGTATGTACGGTTCATTTGAAGCTAGTGCAGCCAAACGAGCCGCACAGGTATTGAATTCTCCGCGTGAAATGCAGCGAGAGTCACGTAATTCTCTTGCATCCTTTCTGCATTGTAATGTAGTTGGATTTATGTTAGATTGCTTAAAACTGTTGCATTGTTATGCTTCGTTATAGCTTTCTTTGCATGATCATAAGTTATGTTCGGCTTCTTGCATTGTCAGTTGCATTTTGCCCCTGCCTTTGGGCGCATATCTTTATTTGTCTTGCATGCTTTGTCTAAGTCTTCGGCCTTGTCAAAAATGGGTCGTCTCTGGGCTTTGACATTCACTCCCGTCATTGTTATGACTTTCGAGTTCTGTCAAAGAGGGGCAACTGTAGACACCCCATTTTTGACCGTCCTCAAGACTTGGACGTCACTGTTAGAACACTCGGTGATCATCCATGTTTATGTTCGTCTTGAGTTCCCGGAGGTCTCGGCGACGTGCCTTGCCTCAGGATCTCTTGAGTCGACTGTTTTGTGTTTGGTTTTGCACCAAACACTTGTGTTTTGCTTTTGAGGGACTGGGAATGGCTTGTTGGCCATCCCCACACCCCACCGGCCATGGCTTGAGGCCACCGGCCACTGTTTTGTTGCCACCGGCCATTGGTGATGGCCGACCGGCACTCTTTATGGTCGGTCGACCATGTATTTGGTCAATTTGGCATTTTTGGCTGGCCGACCACTGTGCATCTACTTTTGTAGATATTTTTATGCCAACTGTGCTAGCTGGCATACACTTTGCACCCCCTCCATACACGTGTATGGAGGGATTTCACTCTTGCTTAGCTTGTTTTGTAAGCTTTGCAAGAGTGATCCTCTATAAAGGGAGGGCCTCTCCTCCCTCCTCCAAGGTTGCAAAAATTCCAGAGAGAGGTCTGAACTAGGGTTAGGTCTTGTGTATCTATCTATCTCTATCCCCCTCTCCTTTTGTGCTTAAGTGTGTGTTTGTTCATAGTTTTGCACACAAACACCTACCATTACACTTTCCTTTAGCTACGGAGGTGCAAAAGAGTTATTTTCAGAGTTTTGGACTTGGTTTTGAGCTAAGGAGGCTGCTGGAGCACCATTTTTGAAGAAGGTCTTCAAGGGTAAGAACTTTACCTTTAAATACCCCATTTTTGCATAGTCTTTTTGCCTACCTTGCATCTGTTTTTGAGCTTAGTGTATAACATATAAAAGTCTTGTTTTTACTTGCTTAAAATAGTTGTTTAAGGTTGTTTTGGTGTTTGGAGTTGTTTGACCCCTCTTAGGCCTTGTTTGGCCCCCATTTTGTGCTATTTTTGGTGAGCTCCCGGACCACTTTGTTTGGCCTCCTCACCAATGAAATCTTGAGGGATTTCAGTGGTGAGGATGGTGCCTTAAGGTCCTAAGAAGGAGAGGGCCATCCCCTCTCCTTGTTGTCTTCAAACTTGCCATTTTAAGCCTCATGTGTGAGCACCATTTTTGAGTTCATGTTGGCCATGTTTCAGTAGGTATTTGGTAGTATTTTGCCATGTTTTACCTCAGTTTTAAGTTGGTTTAGACACACCATGCTTGCTTTGCATACTTGTCTTGTAATGCCATGAATTGCCTTAACATGCTTTGTGCTTTGAGCCTTATGTCTAGCATGTTTTTGGCTTGGCTTTGTGAAGCTTTTATGCTTGTTTTAGTATGCTAAAGGTCTGTTTTTGGCTATTTGGGCCATCCATGGCTTGCTTTGTATGGCTACCATGCAACCTCTCTTGTATGCCTTGAGCATTGACCCTTCTAGCATGCCATCCTTGCCTTGTTTCAGTGGTTTAGAACCACTTGCCATGCCATTTCAGTCCTCGTGGTGTATTTGTATGCTTGCATTTGATGCCCCCTTAATGTGTTAAAAGGTTGTTGTCTTATGCCCCATGAATGTGTCATTGCGTATGCCATCATGTCTAGGTCTCTAGGATGCCATGTCAATGCGTTTTTGGCTTTATTTTAACATGCTAAAACTCTGATTTTAGTTGTTCAAATCATGCCATGTTTGGTCTTGCTAAGTGTAGTTCAATGCCTCTTTGGTGAGCCTTAGGCTTTAGGCTTGGTTGCATGATATGCTTGCTTTGCTTAGTTGGTTTGGAACCTCTTATAGCATGATTTTCAGAGCTTAATATGCATGCCATTAGTCCATGTTTGTCCCTTTTAAGTGTGCTTAAAAGTTGCTTCATTATGCTAAGTCTTGAACCATGTATCTATGCATGTTTGTATGTACATTTGCCTTCATGTACTTAACATTTTAGCCACTGTTTTGGGCTTAAAAAGTTACCCCTCATGCTGAAATTTTGGACCATTGTGTGCACGAATGCTTGTGTGTGCATTTGCTTGCATATTGTCACATATTTGGCCCATGGCATGTTGTTGCATGTTTGAAGTTGTGTTGCATTTGGCATGCATCCCTCTTGTTGTTACTAACATGTTGTCACATGTTTGCTTGATATGTTGTCACATATCATTTGCATGATTGTTAGCTTGCACTTTGCATGCATGTTAGCTTGTATGTTTGTTTGCATGCCCATGTTGCATACTAGCTCACATGCCTAGGGTGCATTGCATTGAACATGCATGCCTTGCCTCTTGAAATCAAGTGATAGAGGTTGGGCCTTTATGTGCTTATTTGGTTTGCATTTCATTTGACATGAAAATGCACAACTTGGTTTCTTGGGCCATCACGCATTGAAATGCGCAATTGGTGGTCCGAGAATCGAGTACCATCCCCCTTTGAGTCATAAACATGAAAAGGGGTATATTGGTGCAAACATTGTTTGAAATGCATTGCCATGCCATGTTTGCCCTCTGCTGCTGTCAAAACAGGTTTCTGCAGGCATAGATGGCCGACCGACTACACTTAGTGCCGGCCGGCCATGAATTGCTGGCTGAGAGCTCAATAGATGGTTGATGACCACTTTCCAATGGCCGGTGACCATTCCTCATGGCCGGTGGCATTCCCCAGTGTTCATAAGGTGTACCTTGGGACTTGTGCAGTCCTTAGAGGAGCAGAGCAAGGTAAACAGAGGCAGCTTGCGCATGGCATTGGATTTCCGGGCGAAGCCAATCCAAGCACGCGTGCGTCCCTCTTCCCGAGGCCTTTTAACGCTTTCCTTAGCTTAGTTAATTTGCTTAACTAGTTAAGTGGTCAGTAATATTTAATTAGCTTGTAGGTTAATTAATTTGTATATTCTTTTGGTCCCTCCGAGCGAGGGCGAATTTGTAATAAGTGTGGGTGCGTGTGTGCATGTCTTCCAACCCCCACTTCTTTCTCCCTTTTACTTACCTGCTTTCAATGGTTAGTATTAGGGCATGTTTAATTTAGCATCCTTATGCTATGCATGCGTGCATCCATTCATTTGTCTTGCATGCACCGGGCTCGGCGCATCATGCTAACTGCATAGTATTTCAAATCTAACTTGGATACGTGCTATTTGTTGCATTCCACATGCCATCCTAGGATTAGCCGAGCCTATTCTAGTTGCATTTTTTATGCGATGCATTAGCCACTTAACATGGACTTGGATCATACATTGATTACTAACAAGTTCTTTGTTTTGGCTCGGAGTACTCGGTAAGCTTTTTATGCTTTCGCATCTCGCATGAGTGTGAATGTTAACATGAAAGCATGCTTGCCATGAGGCTATGTGCTTAAATGATATAACTGCCTGAATGCCTGTGGGTGAAGGTTGGATTGCTTGAGTTGGAACAACTCGTTGAAATCCGTGTTTTAGCCTACTTGCGAGTAGCAAATTTCAAACCATTTTCCAAACAGGCGGATATGCAATGCTTTGTTCCAAATTAGGCGATCTAGTCTATACTTTCTGTGTTGTGCACATCACGTAGTAAGATTAGCTAATTAACCGGAATAAGAGCACATAATGCTTTCAAAACTAGATATCATGGTTAGTAGAGGCCGATCTTTGATCGGGCGAGCGGGGGTGCTCATAGCTGACCTTCCCCAATCGTACCCAAGTTCTCGAGCCGAGGCAACTTTGGTGATGACAGACACGTGGCCTTAGGCAAACGAGTCAGGGTTTCCTAAATTCCCCCATAAAACATTTAGGTGGCGACTCTGTATCTGGCAAAGCAGTCCATGTTTGGCACTGCTTTCAAAAAAAAATCTGTTTTCAAAAACGATTTGCCGGATTTGGACTCTTTGATGATTCATCGGTCTTGCATTGCACTCTGCGAGATTAGATACAGGACCGTGACATTGAGTCCTGAACTGTAGTGAGCCCAAATGAACAAACGGGGGATTTCGCTCCCGGGGCGTTCAGGGACGTCTACACATTCATACACTGCTCACAGCATTCATACTCTGTACTCATACACTGCAATCTGCCCTGATATACTGCTCACAATATTCATACACTATACTCATACACTGCATTCTGTATTCATACACTGCTCACAGTATTCATAATCTGCTTTGCGTAGCGTACTGATGCGTTTGCCATTTGTCCTTTTCAACCTCCATTCCAAATTCCGACTGCAGGAGGTACTCTAGCTGGACCTTCTGCACCTGCTCGAGGAGGAGGGCGAGGAGGCACAGTATATCCCCGCAACAAAGCGGGGCGCACTCATGTTGGGAGCAGCTCTCGAGCACCGGTTCCCAACGATGATGAGTCCGAGGCGGAGACAGAGGCGGAGTCGGAGGCAGAGTCGTCCGAGGAGGAGACCAGAGATGACTCGGGCTCGGGCTCAGATGATGGTGCTGACGATGATGTTCCTGGACCTTCGTCCAGGAAGAGGACGAGGACAGACCCTCAGGCCTGAGACCATTTGACGCTGATCTAGACTTTTACTGCTTTTCTTCTTTTTGTTTTACTTTTCTTTTTGCTGGTAGCTTGAACATATTGTACTGCCGCAGGCAGGTTTTGTTTTCTTCAAAGTTATGTACTTGAAAAGATGATGAAATAAAACAAGCTTTTTGTTTGAAAAAGAAAGTGTTACATTTGTTAAATCACATCACATCGTATTGTACCACATTACATAACAATGTAAGTGAGATCAATCTTTTGTTTGAAAATTGGAACACTTGCATCGTAATAACCAGGTAATGAACCGGCCAATGACAAAACAACTTTATACAACCGACTGCTCACTCTGAACATACAGCCCATAAGACAGCGCTTGGTTCATTCTGCACACGGCGAATCCTGAACAAACAGTCCAATCTGAAAAGACGGAATACAAAGACGGAATCGGCAAAAATTGAAACACACTCAGATGCTCCAAATTTTCCCTTTCTTCTTTTGCTTCGCAGCCCAGAACCCAAAAAATAAGCTTCAGATAGGTCCAGGTTTTACTATTCTGACATGACCTGGGTCAAACCCTGCGGTCGTTGAAAGAACTAGTCTTGCTTTGCACAAATGTGGAGAATGGCACAGCACTCTGAGCACAAAACGATTTTTGAAAAATGAGAAAAGGGTTCTCAACTAGGTATTGAGTCTACAACTGACACAGCATACTACGACTCAACAAAAGGTACACGACCTAAACATCGAGTAACACTCAAAAACTCAAAACAAAAGTTGAGGTAAACAAAACAAAGACACGACACACAGACGTGTTACAAAGACAAGAGACTTCTCAGTTCGCGAGAGCCAGTTTTCTCGGGTATTATTCCCACCCTTTCTTACTTGCGCTTCTCTCATCACTCTGCACTCAATCTCTGTTTTTTCTGAAAAATCCATTTTCCATTTTTTCTCTCATCGCACATCTCTCTATTCTTCAATCTCTCATTTTTCAATCCCTCCCCTGGATGGTTGACCGATAAACAAGAGGTTGTGGGTTCATGCCCGACGCTGTTAGCTCGCAGCTATTTCTTCCGGTGGCGTCTAGCCGATGTCCCAGATGAGGGAGTGGAGTATCTTGACCCATTCCAATTCGTGCTTCACACTTGGTTTGATACCTCGTTGCTCGGAGGGTGAGAGAGCTTTCAGCCCTTTACAGACAGCTCTAGTCGTGCCCTCTTCTGGCAAGTATGCTGACGATGAGGGAAAGACAGGAAGCCTGACTCAACTGTGCCCCTAGTTCATCATTTTGACCATTTTTTTTTTTTGGTTTTCTACTAAACAATTTTGACCAAAATGAGAGTTAGATTAGCTCAACTGTGCCCCTAGTTCATCATTTTGACCATTTTTTTTTTTTGGTTTTCTACTAAAACAATTTTGACCAAAATGAGAGTTAGATTAGCATACTTGTTCGATTTTTTGATTCAAAATCATGCAAGTCAGGCTATGAGCATTGAAAATTTTCCTGTTTTAGGTCCAAAGAAATGGTTCAGTTTTGGAAAAGATGGAATAATTTTTCAAAAAATTAGTCAACCTCAGCTAAAAAATTTCTCAAAAAAAACCGTTTTTCGCAACACGCAGTGCTCAATCGAGCACGGAGACCTTACTTGTAGACACCCCATTTTTGACCGTCCTCAAGACTTGGACGTCACCGTTTGAACACCCGGTGATCATCTCGGCTACGCGCCTTGCCTCAGGATCTCCGAACCCGACTGTTTAGGTCTGGTTTTGCACCAAACACTTGTTTGTTGCCTTGGAGGGGCAGGGAATGCCTTGTGAGGCATCCCCACACATCACCGGCCGTGGCTAGAGGCTCGGCTACGCGCCTTGCCTCAGGATCTCGAACCCGACTGTTTAGTGTCTGGTTTTGCACCAAACACTTGTTTGTTGCCTTGGAGGGGCAGGGAATGCCTTGTGAGGCATCCCCACACATCACCGGCCGTGGCTAGAGGCCACCGGCTGGTGTTTTTTGGCATCGGCAATGTATATTGCCGGTCGGCATTATTTGTTGCCGGTCGGCAGTTAATTTTGTCAAAATGGCAATTTTGAGGCCGACTACTGTTCATCTGCTTTTGCAGATATTTTAAACAGCTGTCTTGCATTTTGTTCCCCTCCATACACGTGTATGGAGGGATGGCCTTCTTGTTAGCTTCCTTGGTAAGCTTTACAAGATTGGTTGCCTATAAGAAGAGGGCTCCTCTCTTGGCATTAGGGTTAGAGATTTTGGTTAGAAAGTTGTGAGAGAAGCTCTGGATTAGGGTTAGGGTTATACATATTTCTATCTCTATATCTACTCTTGTGTGTCCTTGTGTGTTTTTAGGCTTACTATTGCACACAAACACATAGTGTTACACCTTCTCTTAGTTTTGAAGGACCAGAGGTTTGTTCTTGAAGCTTTGGAGCTGTTTTGAGCTCAAGGAAGGGGCTGGTCCACCATTTGTGAAGAGGTTCTTCAAGGGTAACAATCTTACCCCTTTTTACCCCATTCTTGCATACTATTTTTTCCTATCTTAGAACTGTTTTTGAGCTTAGTGTATAAATAAAAAAGTTCTGTTTTTGGGCCCTCTAAATAGTTTGTTTAGAGTGTTTTGTGGTTTGGAGGTGTTTGACCCCTCTAAGCCTTGAGGGGCTCCATTTTGTGCTATTTTGAGTGAGCTTCGGGACTTTGGTGTTTGGGCCTCCTCACCACTGAAATCTTGAGGGATTTCAGTGGTAAGGATGGTGCCTTGAAGTCCCAAGAAGGAGAGGGCCACCCCCTCCTTATTGTCCTTGAAAAGGACCATTTTTGGCCTCTTGAGGGAGCACCATGTTTGAGGGTTTGTTGATCATGCCTTGGCTGTTTTTCATGCTTATATTGTCATAATATAACATGGTTTTAAGTTGGTTTTGGTACACCATGCATGCTTAGCATACCTACTTGTAATGCCTTTTGTTGCCTTAACATGCCTTAGGTTGTAAGCCTTGTTTTAGCATGTTTTAGGCTTAGCTTTGTGAAGCTTTAATGCATGTTTTGTATGCTTTAGCTCTGTTTTTAAGTTGCTTTAGTCATACTTGCATGTATTGCATAGTCCCTTTGCATTGTTAGCTTGTAGGCTTTAAAATGAGAAGTGTTGAGCATGCGTTGCTTGAGTTATCTTAGTAGCTTGGCATCATTTATAGCATCATTCAGTCCCTAGACATGCTTGTATGCTTGCCTTGGATGTCTCTTTGTTGCTTTGAAAGGTTGTGCCTTATGCTCCATGTTTGGTCATTGTGCATGCTTTTTTATTCAAGTCATTTAGATGCCATCTAAGTGGTCTTTTGGGCTTTTGTTTTATGTGCTAAAACTTTGTCTTGGTCTTTAAATTCATGCCATGTTTGGTCTTGATAAATGTAGTCAATGCTCTTTGGTGAGCCTTAGGTTTTGGACTTAATTGCATGATATGCTTGCTTTGTTTAATTGGTTTGGCACCATTTTAAATGATTTTCAGAGCTTATCTTGCATGCCATTAGTCCATATTATGCCCCTTTCAAGTGTGCTTGAGAGTTGCCTTTTGTGCTTAAGTGTTGGCCATTTGCATGCTGTGTGTTGTGTGTTTTTTTAGTCCTCATTTCATAGCATTTGGCCACTGTTTTGGGCCTAATTAGAGCTGTAAATCATGTTTAAGTCCATCCTTGCTTGCTTGCATGCTTACTTGCATGTTTGTTTGCATGCTTGCATGTACATCTTGCATGCCATGTTGCATGCTTAGCTTGCATGCCTAGGTTGCATGCATCTAGCATGCATGCCTTGTTCCTTGATCTAGTGATAGGAATTGGGCTTTGGTTTGTTGTTTGCATTGCATTTGACATCAAAATGCACAACTTGGTCTCTTGGGCCATCACGCATGGAAATGCGCGATTGATGGTCCGAGAACCAAGAACATGTCCTTTGAGTCATACACATGATAAGGGACATGATTGGTGCATATATGGCTTGAATTGCATTGCCATGCAAAGCTCTGTCCTCTGCTGCTGTCAAACAGGTTCTGCAGGAACTTTTGCCGATCGACTGCACAGAGTGCCGACCGGCAATCAATTGGTGGCCGATGGATTCATCAGCCGATGACATCCACATCACTGCGGTGGCAATTCTACTCAGCCGGTGGTGTCTCCCAATGTCCAGGAAGCAATTCAGAGACTTTGGCAGTCTTCAGAGGAGTATAGCAGGGAAAACAGAGGCAGTGCGCATGGCAGTGCACTTCCGAGCAAGGAGCATGCATTGCATCAGGCTCTCCTCCCGAGGCGGTTTACTGTTTTCCCTAGCTTAGTTAATTTGTTAACTAATTAGGTGATTTGTAATATTTAATTAGCTCGTAGGTTAATTATTTGTAATATTTATTTGGTCCCTCCGGGCGAGGGCGAATCTGTAATAAGTGTGGGTGCGTGTGTGTGCATGTCTTCCAATCCCCACTTCTTTCTTCCCTTTTATTTACCCGCTTATGATGATAGATTAGGGCATGTTTAAATTAGCATACCTTATGCTATGCATGCGTGCATCCATACATTTGTCTTGCATGCACCGGGCTCGGTACATCATGCTAACTGCATTTGTACTTCAATTCCAAATTGAATACGTGCATCAATTGATTGCATTTCACATGTCATGTTTAGGTTAGCCGAGCCTACCCTAATTGCATCCTGTATGTGTTGCATTAGTCAATTTGACATGAACTAGGACCATGCATGTTTGCTAACTAGTTTATTGTTTTGGCACGGAGTACGATGTAAGTATTTTCATGCTTTAGCATATCGCATGTGTGTGAATGCTATCATGACAGCATGCTTACCATGTGGCTAGATGCTTATGTGATAAACTGTTTGAATGCCTGTGGGTGAAGGTTGGATTGTTTGAGTTGGAAAAACTCGTTGAAATCCGTATTTTAGCCTACTTGCGAGTAGCAAATTCCAAAGTGTTTTTCAAGACAAACGGATATGCAATGCTTATTTCCAAATTAGGCAATCTAGTCTATACTTGTTTGCTGTGCGCATAACATAGTAATTCTAGGCTAATAACCGGAATAAGAACACATAACGTTTTCAAAATCGGATATCACAGTTAGTAGAGGCCGGTCTTCGGACCGGGCGAGAGGGGGTGCTCATAGCTGACCTTCCCCAATCGTACCCAAGTTCCCGAGCCGAGGCAACTTTGGTGATGACGGACACGTGGCCTTTGGCACCGAGTCAGGGTTTCCTAAATTCCCCATAAAAAATATTTAGGTGGCGACTCTGTATCTGGCAAAGCAGTCCATGTTTGGCACTTCTTTTTCAAAAATCTGTTTTCTCAAAACGATTTGCCGGATTTGGACTCTTTGGTTCAGATTAAGAACCGCAACAAAATCGAGTCCGAACTGTAGTACGTAGACGGGGTCCCTCGCGGGCGTTGTTACAGTTTCTGGCGACTCTGCTGGGGAGTTTAGAGAGCTTGACTCGAACTCGTGATATCCTGTTTTGATTTCATTTATGTGTCTCTTTGCATTGCATGTGCATTGGTGCGCCTAGGACACCGTGTTGGCCATCTGCTATTCCTGAGCGGTTTGCCGGAGGCTTGACTTTGTCAAAGCATGCCATAAGGCTGACCGGTTGCGGGCTCTGCCAGTATGGGAACACAACCCCGGTTTTACCGGGGCACCCTTTCGACCATTCGACCTAGTGCATATTCGGAATCCATAGTGACCATTCCAAACTAGGACAGGTTGCTTACCCAATGTTAGGTTGTTTGAAACCGCTGCGTGCGTAGTGAAACCCTAGCTCCTGACAAAATAGGACAGGGAAACCCTACCCCAACATAGGGGTGTATTGGCTCTCATTTATTTGCTATGTGCTTTTAGAGTGTATCTCTACAGGAATGCACATATCAGTTTACAAGTTTGAGTATCAGGCCTGAGGGCATCAGCATCAGTATTTGTGAGAATCAGTTATGTCTGCGGTATCCGATTCAGTGTTTGAGACAGTGATTTCTGGGGAACAGTGATCAGTAGTAGAGTACAGTTGTTCGGCTGCACCTGTGTTTGATCCGTTTGGGCTGAAATGCTGCTTGTTTTTCCTTTCAGTTCAGAGAGTTCCAGAATAGTCAGTGTTCCCTTGCCGAGGCAAGACCTATGATGACGCAGAATTCAGAAGAGATCGTGGTTATGACAGCCGCGTTGGATCAAGGAATCACTCTACAAAGTGAGACCAATATTGATATGCCGCATCCACCTAGGTCGCCTGCTGCACACCCGGTTTGGACCCCTCAGCTATATCAGGCTCGCGAGCCTACTACATTTGAACTGATGGGGATGATAGGTGATCTCCAGAGGTCCGTGGCGGATCTCGCCTATGGAATGTCCGCTTCGCCACCAGCCGCACCATATGCCGGAGGTTTTACCCCCAGGAGCCCCCGCTGTTGGGACGGATTGTGATTGAACTTAGCCAACCGGAGATGGCCTCCAACTATAACAATGACATGTCAACGTCAACCCAAACCTTGATCAGGCGAGGCCAGAGGAAAGACAAAATGAAGGCAGATGCCGATCCTATCGAACAACTGCTGTGGGCAGTCGAGGCTTTGAAAGCCGCGGGGATGAACAAGCAAGGTATCTGCAGTTGTGACAAAAGCTGTGGAGGATGCTTTCCCCACCCCACCTGAGGGTAGTTCAAGTCAGTCAGAAAGCGGGATAGGCCCCGTCATGCCAGAACAGCTCCTCCGTTCCCAACCCTGTACCCGGGAAGGATCAGAAATCCAAGGCGGCCTGCCGACCCGTTCGCTAGTGCGTCTAGCAAGAGTGCTCAACTTCAAAGTACCTGCCCCGAGGGCGCAGGGTCTTCCATGCTCTCTACATGCCATTGTCCAAGGCACTTCAAATCCTTGCCGAGAGAGGGCATCTTAAGCCCCTGGAGCCTCGGCCCTCCCGAAGAATCTCCCTGCTACACATGATGCTGCTTTGTACTGTGCGTACCACCAGCAACTGGCATGCTACCGATAATTGCTTCCGCCTCCGTCATGAGGTACAGGATTTGATTGACAACGAGGTTATCCTCCCGCCCACCTCAGCCAAGTCCGTTACTACCCAGTTATTGGATTTTGAGGACACAGATACTGCGAGTATGTAATCAGAGAGTGAACCGCCTGCGGGCAGTGCCTGGTGCATTTTGGATGTGGCGTCTGGCACGCATTTTTGAGCATCTGCGAACACTAGTTTTGTAAATTCGGCTTGGGTATCGAGTCAGTCTTTTGTTTTGAGTCTGTCTCTTTGTCTTGAGTCAGTCTTTTTGCTTACGGGTCTGTCTTGTTGTAGCGAGTCAACCCCCCTCTTTTGTATAGAATGTCAGGTGATTCCGGGGTTGTTGCCTCGAACACCGTTTTGTCTTGTAATTACTTTTTGGTTTTTGAGTCTGTCTCTGCCGAGGGGCCAGTTATACCAACAAATCTGAATGAAACAGCTGTGGCTATCTCATTTTTATGCTTGCTTTCAGTATGAGTTAGTTGTGCCAGAGGAGGCGAATGGAACGGCAGTACATTCTACCTACTCTTTGTGCCTTGAACATCATTGTAATGACCTAAGTTTTTTTCAAAACCTTTTTTTGAGCACTGCGGTGGTAAAAACGAAGATGAAGGAATTCCTCGGGTTCTGCAAAATTTGATCATTTTGAGAGAAGATAGGCATGCTAAGCTTTTTTTTATGAATGAAATTATGCTTGTCAGCGTGAGTACTGAGAAGGACCCTGGCTTGATCTAGACTAGTTTCACACTATCTTCAGCGCGAGCGATTTGTCGCTTTCTTAAAAACTTTCAAAAACAAAATGTTTTGCGTGGTCCTGTGAAGACTTGTGTGGAATTGCTCTTGAGATTGTGCAGCCTAGGATCGCTCTCAGCCTCGAGATTCAACCTATCTGTTGCGAACCTGGAATCCGTTCAAAACGTTCAACAGTTAACTGCCATGAAAGGCCTGTGCGGCCCGATTTGAAGCAACCCTCGTGCAAGAGGTACCAAATTCAGATCAAGAAGATTAGATCTCACCGGCAGAGGCTCGTGAAGCGACCGTGATGGATCCTTCCGCAAATCAGTACAACAGCCATTCTCCTGGATCAGATGACTTCAGGATCTCAAAACCATTTGGCATGGACTATGCTACACTTTTACCCTTTGAGAGGCTCGCTGGGCTGAAAACCCGGAAGGGCGACCCAGGCAAAAGTTAGAGCAGCAAAAAAAGAAAAAAGAAAAAAAAAAAGAAAAAAAAAAAGAAAATCAAGAAAAGAACAAAAAAAAGAAAAAAAAAAAGAAAAAAGAAGAAAAGAGAAAGAAGAAAAAGAAGCTCGCAAGGTCGAAAACCTGCAACAGGCGCCTTGGCAAAAGTTAGAGCCTAAAAAGTGAAGGTTAAAATACCCGAGTGTACCTTAACCGGAACTACGTAAGGCTTGATTCCCATGTTTGGGATACGTAGGCAACTTCATCTTGAAGTCCAGCCCACGCTTTCATAGCGCCTCAGTCCATGTAATGGTTTTGATCATCCTTGCTTCCTCTGCATCCGACAATTCGGTTGTAACAACCGTGAACTACGTAGGCTTGATTCCCATGTTTGGGATACGTAGGCAACTTCATCCTGAAGTCCAGCCACCATTGCTCTTACAGTGACTGTGTCCATATATTGGTTCAGACCATCGTCTTCGGAGTTCAATTGTCATTGATAAAAGCAGTTTACAGCATGCTGCGGCACCATCCAGACAAGGGGCAACTTTCCGTTGCCGCAAGTTACCATCCAAACCAGGGGCAACTTTCCGTTGCCATGTCCCCCCCTTCAAGCTAGGGGTAATTTTCCATTGCCTCCGATCCGAGGTTGCGCATCTCGAGGGTAGGTTCTGTGCTCGTTTAACATTGACTGTTTGCAAAAAAATAGTTTTTGAAAATTTTTACTGAAGTTGACTATTTTCTCGAAAACTATTTCATTTTCCAAAAACCGGACCATTTTCTTGGACCCAAAAGGGAAAATTTTCAGTGCTCACAGCCTGACTTGCATGATTTTCAAATCAAAAGTATGTTAATCCGGCTCTCATTTTGGTCAAAACTGTTTTAGAAAGAAGAAAACAAATGGTCAAAGTGATGAACTAGGGGCACAGCTGAGTCAGGTATTCTGTCTTCCCCCGCCGTCCACATACTTGCCAGAAGGCACTCAATCACCCTGGGGAGGGATGAAAAATGAGAGAATAAAGAATAGAGAGTGTAAGTTGAGAGAAAGTGAGGAAGAGGGTTTTTGAGAGAAAAACCGAGCCTGAGGGCCGAGTGACGTGAGAATCACAAATCAGAAAGGGTGGGAATATACCCGGAGGAACTGGCTCCTCGAGATCTGAGGTCTTTTGTTTTTACAAACCGCCTGTGTGTCGTGTCTTTTGTCTGTTTTACCTCAACTTTTGTTTTGAGTCTTTTCCGAGCGTGTCTCGTTGTGTTTAGGTCGCGCACCTTTTGTTTGAGTCTTTCCCGCGCTGTGTCCAGTTTTAGGCTCGATACCCCGGTTGCAGAACCTTTCTTAAAAGTTAAAATCGTTTATGCTCGGAGTGCTGTGCCATTCTCTATATTTTATGCGAAGCAAAAGAAGAAAAGAGAAAATTTGGGGCATCTGAGTGTGTTTCAGTTTCAACCGTTTCAGCTTCCGTAGTCCGTCTTGTCAGATTTGGACTGTTTGTTCAGTGTTTGCTGTGTGCAGAATGAACCGAGTGCTGTGTTATGGGCCGTATGCAGATTAATCCCCAACAGAGTATGGGCTGTGTGTTCAGGTTAGGCAGTGAGGTTGCTTGATTAGTTCTGCTATTGGCTGGTTGGTTATCTGATCATTCCAGTACAAGTGTTCAATTTTCAGACAACAGATCGACTTCATTTACATTGAGGTGTAATATGACATAACATAATGTAATGCGATGCAATGCATGAGATATACAAATGTAACACTTTTTTTAGACAAAAAGTTTGTTTCATTTCATCATCTTTTCAAATACATAGTTTTGAAGAAAACAAAAACCCCCTGCGGCGGTACAAGATACTGGGCTACCAACTAAAAAAAAGAAAAAAAGAAAAAGTACAAAAAAGAGAGAAGAAAGCAGCAAAAGTCTGGGTCGTCATCAGTAGTCTCAAGCCTGGGGATCTGTCCTCGCCCTCTTCCTGGACAAAGGCCAGAGCATCGTCATCACCATCATCTGAGTCCGAGTCTGAACCGTCTCCGGTCTCCTCCTCAAATGACCCGCTCTGCTCTGCCTCTGCCTCTGCCTCGGACTCGGACTCGGACTCATCATCCTCATCATCAGGAATGGGTGCCCGAGAGCTACTCCCGACATGAGCACGCCCTGCCCTGGCACGGGAATGTCCAGTGTCTCCACGCCCTCCTCGAGCAGGATAGAGGGCCAGCTGGAGCACCACCCACCGGAGGGATCTGGAAAGGAGGCTGAAAAGCATAAAGGCAAATACCAGAATGCCGTGAGCAGTGAATCAGTACAGAATACAGTGATGAGTACATCTATGTAGCAGTGAATCAGTACAGAATACAGTGTATGAGTACAGTCTATGTGTGCCATGAGCAGTGAATCCGTACAGAATATAGTGTATGAGTACAGTCTATGTGTGCCGTGAGCAGTGAATCAGTACAGAATACGGTGTATGAGTACAGTCTGTGAGTGCTATGAGCAGTGAATCAGTACAGAATACCGTGAATGAGTACATGTATGGATGCTGTGAGAAGTGAATCAGTGCAGAATGCAGTGTATGGTACAGTGTTAAGTGTTGTATCGTGCAGATAATGCGAAGCAGTTTATGTATGGTTTGAGACTGCGGTCAGAAGAACATACCGGAATGCTGTAAAGGGCCAGGAGGTCGAAGGTCCGCTGTAGCATCTCCATCATGGAGGCATTCAGCTCCAGGGACTGCCGGATGTACTCGGAGGACGCCTGCAAAAGTATCAGATGCATCAGTATTCTGCGGAATATCAAATAAAATGAAATGAAATGCCAATGCAAGATGCGAAATGCAATAATACATACCGGAGGCAAGTCGGGACACCGACCAACTCGTGATCAGCCGGAGGAGGGGTAAAGGGGATCTGGTAGGTCGCCCCACCCTGCCCTCTGTAAGTCAATGAAGTGGGCAGAGCAGGCCAGCCGTCCCCCGCCCTCTCTGAACTCCACCTCTACCACGGACTCGAGCTCTCCTCGACGCTCCGCTCCAGCTGCCGGCGCCGCTGGCCTCTTCCTCTCAGCTCGCCGACCACTGCTCAAGGGTCGCATAATGTAGGTCCGGACGTACTCGGCATAGTCGCCCTCGTCTCTGTGACGCCCTGCGCCCCAGCCAACGGTATACTCTCTCAGGTGCGCGAGGGAAAGCCTCTCTATATGCCTCATGTGTGTAGGAGGCGGACCCAGAACTATCTGCTCCGGTAAACCCAGGGTCTGACGCAAGAAGCGCTCCCCCAGGTACCAAGCCCGACAGACCGGACCCTCCAACAGAATCCGAAGACGGGCAGTCTCCTCAGCACTCTCGTAGTGGTCTCTCACCACGGCCGGCAATGGAGCCCAAGGCTGCCAGGTGATCTGCGGGTACAAATGCAGTTTGTTATCTATCTGTTATCAAAAATACAGTGCGATGCAAAGCTTAAAACAAGCTCTAAAGTTGAACATACCTCCGCGGCGGTGATGGTGTCGAAGTAGCGGCGGAAGAAAATAAAAGACTCCCGAGGTCTCCGCACACACCGCACATCAAAGCGATGAGAAAAGGGGACGTCGAGCGGGATCTCCACATCGGGTACTAGGGCAAGCCTGGGAAAGTAGGCGTAGACCCACAACTGCAGAACAGATATCAGTATGACTATCGGATAAAGCAGAATACAGAATAAAGCAGAAATGGCAGAGCCGTGTGTTGTGCAGTGTATTGTGCAGAGTGTACAGTGTGTGTGCAGTGTACAGTCAGTGTAAAGCAGAGTATATGTGTGTGCGCGTGTGTAGTATATAGTCAGTAAGAGGCAGACCATGGAGTGTGCAGTGTACAGAATACAGAAAATGTAAAGCAGAAAGCAGAAATGTAAAAGGGGAAGAGGATGTACCTCCCAAGCTCGCCAGTAGCCGCCAAGAAGCTGTCCGCTGAGGCGGGAAGAAGAGCTCATGTAGCCGTACAAAGTGGCCAAGCCTGCGCCACCCCAGTCGTAGCGGCGGATCCGCCTGATATCCACCAGTGCGCTCAACAGACATAGAGGCACGGTGTTCGCCCGGTCGGCGAATAGGGTCGTCCCGAGCAGAAACATGATGAAGCCCCGCGCATACTGATCTACCTCCTCTGGGGTCATCTGCGCCTCCTCCGCCAAGGCTGGCTGAGTCCTGAAGTGGCTCTCGAACCACGAGTATCTGACAAACCCTGCCCGAGCAAGGGGTGGCTGAGTGCCGAGCAGGTACAGCTGGGCGGCGTCCCACTCACCCATATCGGTGTCGAAGGGGAATCGGATCACCCCTACCCCGATGCCAGTAAGCATCGAGAAATCATAAGGGGTCATCGTCATGTCCCCTGCGACGGAGAAGTGGAAGGAGTTGGTGGTATCCCACACCTCTCCACTAAAGCAGCAAGCAAGGGCCTGCAGGTGGTAAGCTGGGAAAGCCCCCTGCAAAAGATGCGAAACCCGCCTCGTCGACGATCTGGAGAACCGCGTCTGGCAACTCCATGTACCAGTCTCGGGCGACGACGTTCCATATACGCGGATGGTATGGGAGTCCCCCTGTAATCAAAAAACAACAATTGCGAAGCAATATTCAAGATGCAGTTTTAAGACATATCAGATATATAGCATGTGTACATGTTTTAGATCAAACAGACATTGGGTGTCAGGTGTTAGCAAAGAACTACAGCATATGAGGTGTCAGTGTTTTGAACGGTTCAGTAAGATGTGACATGTGTGCATGTTTTTCAGAAATCAAACAGATATCGGGTGCCGGTGTCCACAGTGAAGTACAGTGTGTTGTGTCAATGTGTTTGAGCAATTCAGGGCTAGTGCAGTGTGTGTGCGCGTGTCAGATTCAAGCAGTTATCAGTTGCAAGTGTGTTCACAATCAACTACAGTGTACAGTGCATCAGTGCATTCGAACTAAGCAATTGAAGAACAGAATCAACTATAGCAGTTTAGTGTTCTACATTGCGGAAAATTGAAACGGGGGAAGTATGTACCTCGGAGGCGCCGTGCGACAAGTGTGACTCTGGCTCACGAAGTAGTAGCTCGGGTGCTACGCCCTTCTCGAAGCTCCGGAACTGGCGTAGTCGTCAGGGAGCATCACGTGAACCGCGGGCCTGTAGGTCTCCGGATCGAACGGCCGGATGCGGAGTGGCAGGGCTCGGCCTCGGGGTCCATCTCAAGCTCTGGAGGAGCCCCACCCTCTGGAAGATCATCCGCCATCTCGAAGAGAATGAGGAAAATGGCCGAAGGAGGAAAATGGGAGAGAATATGAAGAGTCAACAAAAGTCAACCCCGAGAGGGTCGGAAATGGCCGGAAAAGCCGGAGTGCGGAAAAGTCACGGGTATCGAGAAAAACTCGAGGGAAACAAGCCCCGAGTGGCGAAAATCAAGAAAGAGACACCGAAACGAAGTTCCGTTCGGTTCAAAACACTCGAAACGTGAAGATATTCGCGAATCGAACAACGAAATCAAGGCTAGAACGCAAGAAAATGAGGAGATCGAGGAAGGAAAATAGCCTAGAGAGATAGAGGGTGGATTTTCGACCAAGAACAAGTGAAGAAAATAGGGCTAGAAGCCCTATTTTAAAAGACCCGTGGCCATTGACAAAACTGCCCCGATACAGGACTTCTTTGCCGGTCGCCACATTCTTTGCCGGTCGGCAATATATTGTGCCGATGGAATTGTATGAGGGCCGATGGACGGCCGGTGATGCATTCTGATGGCCGGTGGACATCCGGTGGTCTCCTACAGTGGGTTTTGAGCCTCCTACACCTTTTCTTGGATATATGAGTGATGCAGAGTCTTCATTGCTTAAAACAGTGCAAAACAGTGCATTTTCGACGCTCGACCAGCTTCCGTTTTGGCCTCGGATCGTGTCTTCTGTGCGTGGCACTCGAATTCGTGCAAGGTGTATCCTTCTCGTATCCTTTTGGCTTTTACAAGACTCAAAAGTTGCCCCATGTGCATCGCATTTCAATCGCACTGTCTTGTGCATCGCATTTCAATCGCATTGTTTTGTTCGTCACGGTCTGGCGAGACCTTAAACACGCACGGTCTAGGAGACCTAAAATCCTTGGGAGGTGCAAGACCTTCACTCGCGTTGTCTAACGCATCGCGCTGTTTTGCGCATCTCATCGCTTTTGGCATGCATTCCTTCGCGCCGTTTCGCGCATCTCATTGCATTTGGCGTGCATTCCTTCGCGCTGTTTCGCGCATCTCATTGCATTTGGCATGCATCCCATCGCGCTATCTTGCGCACCGCACCGTCTAATGCCCTCGCGTTGTCTAAACGCATTGCGTTATTTTGCCCAACCCACGGTCTAGGAGACCTAAAATCCTTGGGAGGTGCAAGACCTTCACTCGCGTTGTCTAAACACACCACGCTGTTTTGCGCATCTCATTACATTTGGCATGCATCCCATCACACTGTCTTGTGCACCGCATCTCAATTCATGCATTGCCCCAAGTGGGTCCGGCGGGACCAAAACACGCCACGGTCTGGCGGGACCAGAAACACGTGCGGTCTGGCAAGGCTTAAACCCGCTGGTCGCATTATCATGCGTCTCAAAAGCCGCGCGTTGTCGCGCTCTCGAGATCATACATCTTCATGCATCTCAGTTCATTTGCATTGTCATGCATCTCAAGCCGCGCGTTGCCGTGCATCAAAAATCATGCATTGTCATGCATTTCGAGCGACTTGCGTTGTCGCGCATTCCATGCACATGCATTTCATACATCATTTGCATTCCAAAAAAAAACAAACAAAAACATGCATTGTCATGCATACATTTTGCATCCCGGTCTAGGAGACCTTAAATCCTCTAAAGGTGCAATTCCTTTGGTGTTTGTCGTGCCCGAACGACTTTCGGTGGTCTGGTAAAGCCACCTGCCTGTGTTTGCGTGAGTTCCTAGAAGACCAACTGGGACGGTGGAAACTAGAGTTCGAACGGCTTATGTCTAGAACGCAAAGGTTCGGGAGTTCCGAGACTAAAGTCTGGTTTAAATACCCAGGGGTGTATCCTCGGCTTGAAATCTGTATGGAAGCCCCATAGGTTGAGGTAGCATGTCTGCGCCTCAGTTCTGGATACTGAACCAACCTAGTATGTCGCCCTGTTGGTAAGATAGGGAAAGCTGCAATCATAGCCGTTGCATCATAGTGCATTGTCATGCACCATTGTAAGTAGTGCATTGTCATGCATACATGGTAAATATTGCATTGTCATGCATTGTAGAAAATAAACATGCA
The DNA here is from genome assembly GCA_030407325.1 of Camellia japonica. Classification (NCBI taxonomy): domain Eukaryota; kingdom Viridiplantae; phylum Streptophyta; class Magnoliopsida; order Ericales; family Theaceae; genus Camellia; species Camellia japonica. Next base: position 44,519,276 of record JAPPVO010000003.1, on the reverse strand, counting down.
TTGTCATGCATTTCCCCAGTAGATTGCATCATACCGCATTGTCATGTATTTTTGTAAATATCCATTCCATTGCGTATTTGTAGATATTGCATTGTAGTTTGCATGCATCCATTGCATCACCTTCCATCTAGGGCTTGCGCCTTTCCATGTTGAGCTTGGTCTGGTATGTGCCCATACTTCTCGTGTCAAAGCATAGTTCAGTGGACCGTTCTATGTTAGCCGCGGCTTGTTTGTGTACATGCCTTTCCTAGGCAAGATTTGGTTTGGCCCGCGCGCCATATCCATTGTATCTATTTCCATTGCATTGTAGTTTGCATGCATTCATTGCATCACCCTCCGCCTATGGCTTGCACCTTTCCTCGTTGAGCTTGGTCTGGCATGTACCCTTACTTTTCATGTTAAAACACAGTTCTGCATGTGTACGCGCCTATTCCACGCTGGTATGTTGGTTTGAGGGTTGCGGCACCTTTTCTGTGTTAGATATGGCTTGTTTGCGTACATGCCTTTCCTAGGCAAGATTTGGTTTGGCTGCAGGCCATATCCATTGTAGATATTACATTGTAGTGTAATTTTTGCATCCGGCATTAGGATCATTGTCCTTTCCCCAGCGGGTCGTTACCCCACTTATGTCATCCGCCCAATACTTGTTCTTGTGTCCGTCTACATTACTCATAGTTCAGTAGACCATTCTATGGTAAACGGACTTGTTACCTCCATCAATCTATTTGACATTTGTGTAGTTTCAAACCGCTCATGATTGGATCATGATTCAATTGCTTTGCATGTAGTTTGCATTGTTTCAATTGCATTGCATTTCATTTGCAATTATTTATACATTGTTTTGTATATATTGCATATCATTTAGCATTCACATTGCATTGTCATGCATGTTGCTAACAATATCATACCTGTTAAGTTTGTTTTCTTTACAGGCACGATATTGTATGTACGGTTCATTTGCGGCTGGTGGAACCAGACGAACCGGATAGGTATTGTATCCTCTGCATGAGACGTATCGAGAATTGCATAATTCTCTTACATCCTTTCTGCATTGTAGTGTAGTTTGGTGTATGCTAGCTTAAAACCGTCGCACGTGTGCTTCGTTACAGCTTTTCTTTGCATGATCATAAGTTATGCTCGGCTTCGTGCATCGTCTTGCATTTTGCCCCTGCCTTCGGGCGCATACCTTGTTTGTCTTGCATGTTTGTCTAAGTCTTCGGTCTTGTCAAAAATGGGTCGTCTTTGGGCTTTGACATTCACTCCCGTCATTGTTATGACTTTCGAGTTCTGTCAAAGAGGGGCAACTGTAGACACCCCATTTTTGACCGTCCTCAAGACTTGGACGTCACCGTTTGAACACCCGATGATCATCCATGTTTGTGTTCGTTTGGGGTTCCCGGAGGTCTCGGCTACGCGCCTTGCCTTAGGATCTCCGAACCCGACTGTTTAGTGTCTGGTTTTGCACCAAACACTTGTTTGTTGCCTTGGAGGGGCAGGGAATGCCTTGTGAGGCATCCCCACACATCACCGGCCGTGGCTAGAGGCCACCGGCTGGTGTTTTGTTGCCATCGGCAATATATATTGCCGGTCGGCATTATTTGTTGCCGGTCGGCAGTTAATTTTGTCAAAATGGCAATTTTGGCTAGCCGACTACTGTTCATCTGCTTTTGCAGATATTTTAAAACAGCTGTATTGCATTTTGTTCCCCTCCATACACGTGTATGGAGGGATGGCCTTCTTGTTAGCTTCCTTGGTAAGCTTTACAAGATTGGTTGCCTATAAGAAGAGGGCTCCTCTCTTGGCATTAGGGTTAGAGATTTTGGTTAGAGAAGTTGTGAGAGAAGCTCTGGATTAGGGTTAGGGTTATACATATTTCCTATCTCTATATCTACCTCTTGTGTGTCCTTGTGTGTTTTTAGGCTTACTATTGCACACAAACACATAGTGTTACACCTTCTCTTAGTTTGTGAAGGACCAGAGGTTTGTTCTTGAAGCTTTGGAGTTGTTTTGAGCTCAAGGAAGGGGCTGGTCCAGCATTTGTGAAGAGGTTCTTCAAGGGTAACAATCTTATCCCTTTTTACCCCATTCTTGCATACTATTTTTTCCTATCTTAGAACTGTTTTTGTGCTTAGTGTATAACATAAAAAAGTTCTGTTTTTGGGCCCTCTAAATAGTTTGTTTAGAGTGTTTTGTGGTTTGGAGGTGTTTGACCCCTCTTAAGCCTTGAGGGGCTCCATTTTGTGCCATTTTGAGTGAGCTTCGGGACTTTGGTGTTTGGGCATCCTCACCACTGAAATCTTGAGGGATCTCAGTGGTAAGGATGGTGCCTTGAAGTCCCAAGAAGGAGAGGGCCACCCCCTCTCCTTATTGTCCTTGAAAAGGACCATTTTTGGCCTCTTGAGGGAGCACCATGTTTGAGGGTTTGTTGATCATGCCTTGGCTGTTTTTCATGCTTATATTGTCATAATATAACATGGTTTTAAGTTGGTTTTGGTACACCATGCATGTTTAGCATACCTACCTTGTAATGCCACTTTGTTGCCTCAACATGCCTTAGGTTGTAAGCCCTTGTTTTAGCATGTTTTAGGCTTAGCTTTGTGAAGCTTTAATGCATGTTTTTGTATGCTTTAGCTCTGTTTTAAGTTTCTTTAGTCATACTTGCCATGTATTGCATAGTCCCTTTGCATTGTTAGCTTGTAGGCTTTGAAAATGAGAAGTGTTGAGCATGCGTTGCTTGAGTTATCTTAGTAGCTTGGCATCATTCATAGCATAATCTCAGCCCCTAAGACATGCTTGTATGCTTGCCTTGGATGTCTCTTTGTTTCTTTGAAAGGTTGTGCCTTATGCTCCATGTTTGGTCATTGTGCATGCTTTTTTAATTCAAGTCATTTTGATGTCATCTAAGTGGTCTTTTGGGCTTTGTTTTATGTGCTAAAACTTTGTCTTGGTCATTAAATTAATGCCATGTTTGGTCTTGATAAATGTAGTCCAATGCCTCTTTGGTGAGCCTTAGGTTTTGGACCTTAATTGCATGATATGCTTGCTTTGTTTAATTGGTTTGGCACCATTTTAACATGATTTTCAGAGTTTATCTTGCATGCCATTAGTCCATATTATGCCCCTTTCAAGTGTGCTTGAGAGTTGCCCTTTTGTGCTTAAGTGTTGGACCATGTTTGCATGCATGTGTGTGTGTGTTTTTTTAGTCCTCATTTCATAGCACTTTGGCCACTGTTTTGGGCCTAATTAGAGCCGCCTAAATCATGTTTAAGTCCATCCTTTGCTTGCTTGCATGCTTACCTTGCATGTTTGTTTGCATGCTTGCATGTACATCTTGCATTCCCTTGTTGCATCCTTAGCTTGCATGCCTAGGTTGCATTGCATCTAGCATACATGTCTTGTTCCTTGATCTAGTGATAGGAATTGGGCTATGGTTTATTGGTTTGCATTGCATTTGACATCAACATGCACAACTTGGTCTCTTGGGCCATCACGCATGGAAATGCGCGATTGATGGTCCGAGAACCAAGAACCATGTCCCTTTGAGTCATACACACGATAAGGGACATGATTGGTGCATATATGGCTTGAATTACATTGCCATGCAAAGCTCTGTCCTCTGCTGCTGTCAAACAGATTCTGCAGGAACCTTTTGCCGATCGACTTCACAGAGTGCCGACCGGCAATCAATTGGTGGCCGATGGATTCATCAACAGCCGATGACCACATCCCACTGCTGGTGGCAATTCTACTCAGCCGGTGGTGTCTCCCAATGTCCAGGGAAGCAATTCAGAGACTTTGGCAGTCTTCAGAGGAGTATAGCAGGGAAAACAGAGGCAGATTGCGCATGGCAGTGCACTTCCGAGCAAGACCGAGCGTGCATTGCATCAGGCTCTCCTCCCGAGGCGGTTTACTGATTTCCCTAGATTAGTTGATTTGCTTAGCTAATTAGGTGATTTGTAATATTTAATTAGCTCGTAGGTTAATTATTTGTAATATTTATTTGATCCCTCCGGGCGAGGGCGAATCTGTAATAAGTGTGGGTGCGTGTGTGTGCATGTCTTCCAATCCCCACTTCTTTCTTCCCTTTTATTTACCCGCTTATGATGGTAGATTAGGGCATGTTTAAATTAGCATACCTTATGCTATGCATGCGTGCATCCATACATTTGTCTCACATGCACCGAGCTCGGTACATCATGTTAACTGCATTTGTACTTCAATTCCAAATTGAATACGTGCATCAATTGATTGCATTTCATATGTCATGTTTAGGTTAGCCGAGCCTATCCTAATTGCATCCTGTATATGTTGCATTAGCCAATTTGACATGAACTAGGACCATGCATGTTTGCTAACTAGTTTATTGTTTTGGCGCGGAGTACGATGTGAGTATTTTCATACTTTAGCATATCGCATGTGTGTGAATGCTATCATGACAGCATGCTTACCATGTGGCTAATTGCTTATGTGAGATAAACTGTTTGATTGCCTGTGGGTGAAGGTTGGATTGTTTGAGTTGGAACAACTCATTGAAAATTCGTATTTTAGCCTACTTGCGAGTAACAAATTCCAAAGTGTTTTCCAAACAAACGCATATGCAATGCTTCGTTCCAAATTAGGCAATCTAGTCTATACTTTTGTGTTATGCGCATCACATAGCAATTCTAGCTAATTAACCGGAACAAGAATACATAATGTTTTCAAAATTGGATATCACGGTTAGTAGAGGCCGATCTTCGGATCGGGCGAGAGGGGGTGCTCATAGCTGACCTTCCCCAATCGTACCCAAGTTCCCGAGCCGAGGCAACTTTGGTAATGACGGACACGTGGCCTTTGGCACCGAGTCAGGGTTTCCTAAATTCCCCCATAAAAAATATTTAGGTGGCGACTCTGTATCTGGCGAAGCAGTCCATGTTTGGCACTTCTTTCAAAATCTGTTTTCTCAAAACGATTTGCCGAATTTGGACTCTTTGGTTCAGATTTAGAACCACAAACAAAATCGAGTCCGAGCTGTAGCACGTAGCGCGGGGTCCCCTCGCGGGCGTTGTTACCCTACTCTCGAGATGCGCAACCTTGGATCCGAAGGAAAATTGCCCCTTGCTTAAAGAGAGCTGCATGGCAACGGAAAGTTGCCCCTTGTTTGAATGGCGACTCATGGCAACGGAAAGTTGCCCCTTGTCTGGATAACGCCGCAGCATACTGTGAACAGTTCTCATTAGTGATGATCGCAACCGAACTCTCGGATACAGAGAAGACGACGATGGTCAAAACCAATATATGGACACAGTCACTTTGAAAGTGTGGGTGGTTGGACTTCAGGATAAAGTTGCCTACGTATCTCAAACATGGGAATCAAGCCTTACGTAGTTCAGGTTAAGGTACACTCGTGTATTAACCCTCACCTTCTACGCTCTAACTTTTGCCAAGGCCGCCCTTCCGGGTTTTCAACCTTGCGAGCTTTGTTTTTCTTTTCTTTTTCTTTTTTCATTCTTTGCATTTTTTCCTTTTCATCTTTTCTCTTTTTCTTTTTCATTTTTTTTTATTTTCTTTTTTCTTTTTTTCTTTTTTCTTTCTTTTGCTTTTCTTTTCTTTTTCCTTGCTCTAACTTTTGCCTAGGTCACCCTTTCGGGTTTTCGGCCCAGCGAGCCTCTCAAAGGGTAAAAGTATAGCTTTGTCCATGCCAAATGGTTTTTGAGATCCTGGAGTCATCTGAATCCAGGAGAGTGGTTGCTATTCGCTGACGATGCAAGAGTCCATCCAATGGGGGGTTGAATTTTCCCCTAGCGTTGTGGATCGGAACTCAGTTGCCCTTCAGCAATACCTTCTTCTTTCTTCCCTTCTGGGATTTGGCATTCTTGCCAATCTTCGAGTACCTTCTCTGACGTCTTTTGCCCCTTGTTCGAGGGGTGCTTCTGATCTGGCCATACAAGCCTCACATTGCGGTTGGCCATTCGAACATTCTAAATTCACGTTCAAGGTTTTGAGTGCAAGAGGCAGAATCTTGAGACTGAGAGCGATCCTAAGCTGCACAATCTCAAGAGTAATTCCACACAGGTCTTCGCAGGACGGCACAAAACATTTTTTGAAAACTTTTAAGAAAGCGATGAATCGCTCGCGCTGAAGACAAGGTAGAACCAATCTGGATCAAGCCAGGATCCTTCTCAGTACTCACACTAACAAGCATGATCTCATTCGTTAAGGGCTTAGCACGCCTCTCTTTCTCTCAATTTGATCAAAGTTTTACAAATCCCGAGGAATTCCTTCCTCTTCGTTTTCATCTCAGTGTTCAAAAAGAGTTTGAAAAACTTAGGTCAATACAATGACTTATAGGCACAAAAGAGCAGGTGAAATGCAATACCGTTTAATTCTAAATTTGCTGGCACAACAAGCTCAAAGTAGCAATAGGCACAAAAACATGATAGCCGCAGCTGTTTCATTCAGATTTCTGGGTTGCAACTGGCTCCATAGCAGTAACAGACTCAAGAGAAAGCCAAAAGATAAACACAAAATAAAATTGTGATATCCGAGGTAACACCCCCGAAATCACTGAACTTCTATACAGCAGGACTGACTCGATACAACAAGACAGACCCGACCGACATAGTACAAAAAGACTACTTATATACAAGATAACAAAACTGACTGAATACCCAAGTCAGAAAGTGCAAAACTAGCATTCGCAAATGCTCCAAAGTGTGTGCCATACGCCACATCCGAAGTAAACTGAGCGCCACCCGCAAGTGGACCAACTTCTGATCACATACTCGCAGTATCCTCAAAATCTAACAACTCAGCAGTGACAGACTTCGCTGAGGTAGGCGGGAGGATGACCTCATTATCGATCAAATCCTGTACTTCATGACGAAGACGGAAACAGTTATCGGTGCTATGACCGGTTTGCTGGTGGTACGCGCAGTACAAGGTAGCATCATGTGAGGGAGGGAGATTCTTTGGGAGAGGCCGAGGCTCGAGGGGTTTAAGGTGCCCCTTTTCGGCAAGGATCTGGAGCGCCTTAGACAAAGGCATGTAAAGGGCATGGAAGACTCTGTGCCCTCAGGGCAAATACTTCGAAGTCTGCTGACTTTTGCCGGACGCACTGGCAAAAGGATCGGCAGGTGCTGCCTTGGCCTTCTGATCCTTTCCATATGCAGAGTTGGAATTGGAGGGAACTGTTTTGGTATGACAGGGCCTATCCCGATTTTCTGCCTGGCTGGAACTCCCCTCGGTTGGAGTGGGGAAAGCATCATCCATAGTTTTAGCCACCACTGCGAATATTTGCTGTTTACTCAATCCTCCGGCTTTCAAAGCCTCGACTGCCCACAACAGTTGTCCAACGGGATCAGCATCTGTTCCCACTTTGTTCTTACCTCTAGCCTTAGCTTGATCGAGGGTTTGGGTTGTTATATCAGAGCGAAACCTGGTTGTTGTTGCCATGTCATGGCCATAGCTTGAGACAGCCTCAGGTTGGCTGAGCTCGATCACAATTCGCCCCAGTAGCGGGGGCTCCTGCGGTACAAAATTCCCGACGTAGGATGTGGTTGGTGGCGAAGCCGACATTCCGTAGGCGAGATCAGCCACAGATCGCTGAAGATCACCAATCATTCCCATCAATTCAAACGTGGTGGGCTCACGAGCTTGACACAACTGTGGCGTCCAGACCGGGCACGCGGCAGGCGACCTAGGCGGGTTTGGTACTTCAACATTGGTCTCATCCCGCAAGATGTTTCCTTGGTCCAATGCGGCCGCCATAACCACTATTTCTTCTGAACTTTGCGTCATCATAAGTCCGCTGAACTGAACGGTGACTGACAGATCGGGTGTCTGTCTCACCTCAGCAAAGGAGAACACTGGCTATTCTATGCTAAATCTCTGAACCTTGAAAGAGAAAACACGCAGCATTTCGGCCCAATCAGAACAGACACAAGCATAGCTGAATAACTGTACTCTACTACTGATCACTGTTCCCCAAAATCACTGCCCCAAAAACTGAATCTGATACCCGCAGATATAACTGATTCCTCAAAACACTGATACTGATATCCTTAGGCCTGATACTCAGACTTGCCAACTGATATATGCATTCCATGTAGAGGTCAACTCAAAAAGCACATATCAAGCAAGCAAGAGCCAAAACACCCCTATTTTGGGGTAGGGTTTCCCTGTCCTATTTTGTCAGAAACTAGGGTTTCACTACGCACGCAGCGGTTTCAAACAACCTATAATCGGGTAGCAACCTGTCCTAACTTGGAATGGTCACTATGGATTCCGAACATGCACTAGGTCGAATGGTCAAAAGGGTGCCCCGGTGACAACCAGGGTTTGTGTTCCCATCGTGGCAGAGCCCGTAACCGATCAGCCTTATGGCACGCTTCTCGAAGCGAGCCTCCGGCAAACCATTCAGGAATAGCAGACGGCAAACACTGTGACTTAGGCGCACCAATGCAAATGCAATGCAAAGAGACACATAAGTGTAGCCAAAACAAGACATCGCGAGTTTGAGTCAAGCTCTCTAAACTCCCTAGCAGAGTCGCCAGAAACTGTAGACGTCCCCGAACGTCCTGAGAGGGAATCGCCCTGGTTTTGTTCATTTGAGGTCACTACAGTTCGGACTCAAATTGTCACGGTTCTGAATCTAGTCTCGCAAAGTGGAATGCAAGACTAATAAATCACCAAAGAGTCCAAATCCGCCAAATCGTTTTGAAAACAGATTTTTAGAAAGAAGTGCCAAACATGGACTGCTTTGCCAGATACAGAGTCGCCACCTAAATATTTATTTTTGGGGAATTTAGGAAACCCTGACTCGTTGCCTAAGGTCACATGTCCGTCATCACCAAAGTTGCCTCGGCTTGGGAACTTGGGTACGATTGGGGAAGGTCAGCTATGAGCACCCCCGCTCGCCCGATCAAAGATCAACCTCTACTAACCATGATATCTTGTTTTGAAAACATTATGTGCTCTTATTCCGGTTGATTAGCTAATCTTATTATGTGATGCGCACAACACAAAAGTATAGACTAGATCGCCTAATTTGGAACAAAGCATTGCATATCCGCTCATTTGAAAGGCAGTTTGAAATTTGCTACTCGCAAGTAGGCTAAATCACGGATTTCAATGAGTTGTTCCAACTCAAACAATCCAACCTTCACCCACAGGCATTCAGGCAGTAAATCAACTAAGCAGTTAGCCTCATGGCAAGCATGCTTTCATGTTAACATTCACACTCAAGCGAGATGCTAAAGCATACACACTCACCTAGTACTCCAAGCCAAAAACAAGGAACATGTTAGCAATCAAATGTATGATCCAAGTCCATGTTAAGATGGCTAATGCATCGCAAGCAAAATGCAGCTAGAGTAGGCTCGGCTAATCTATAGATGGCATGTGAAATGCAACAGAAAACATGTATTCAAGTAAGATTTGAAATACTATGCAATTAGTATGATGCGCCAAGCCTGGTGCATACAATACAAATGAATGGATGCAAACATGCTATCATAAGTATGCTAATTGAAATATGCCCTAATACTAACCATCAAAAGCAGGTAAGTAAAAGGGAGAAAGAAATGAAGGTTGGAAGACATGTATCACACGCACGCACGCTTATTACAATTTCTCCCTCGCTCGGAGGGACCGAAAGAATAATACAATTTAATCAACTAACAAGCTAATTAAATAATTACAACCCAATTAACTAGTTAAGCAAATTAACTAAGCTAATAAAGCGATAAAACAGCCTCGGGAAGAGGGTCCAATGCATGCGTGCTCGACTCCGCTCGGAAATCCACCACCATGCACAAGCTGCCTCTGTTTTCACTATTTTATGCCTCTGAAAATTGCACAAGTCCCAAGGAGCACTCTCTGAACACTGTGGGGTGCCACCGGCCATGGGAAAGTGGTCATCGACCATTGGTATGGCTCTCGGCCAGAGATTTGTGGTCGGCCGGCACTCAATGTGGTCGGTCGGCCATCTATGTCTACAGAATCCTGTTTTGACAGCAGCAGAGGACAGACAAGGCATGGAAATGCATTTTCAAACAATATTTGCACCACCAACCTCCCCATCTTGTTATGGACTCAAGGGAATTTGGTCTTCGACCCTCAAGCCATCAATCACGCATTTCCATGCATGATGGCCCAATGAGCCAAGTTGTGCATTTTGATGTCAAATGTAATGCGCATAAACACACGAGGGACCCAACCTCTATCATGGTAATTCAAGAGGCAAGGCATGCATGCAAAATGCAACCTAAGCATGCGAGCTAAATATGCAACATGAGCATGGGAACAAACATGCAAACATGCAAGCATGTGACAACCTATCAGACATGTGAACAAGCAATGTATACTAGGCACACAAACTAAGCGAACAAGCATGTACCAAGTATGCGAGTTAATCAAGCATGCAAGATGCAATGTAAAGATGTAAGTATGCAAGACATGTAACATGTTAAGCAACTTAATCAAGGAAGTGCATGCCAAATGCAATGTGATTCAAGCATGCAACAACACGCAAGGTGAGCATGCAACAACATGCGAACAATGGACTTATACCAATTTGGGCAGCTCTCAAATAGCCCCAAAACAGTGGCCAAATGCTATGGAAATGAGGTCAAATTTACATACAAACATGCATGCAAACATGGTCCAACACTTAAGCATCAAAGAGACAACTTTTAAGCACACTTAAAAGAAGATAAACATGGACATATGGCATACATATCAAGCTCTGAAAATCATGTTAAGGATGGTGCCAAACCAACTAAACAAGACAAGCATAGCATGCAACATGGTCCAAGGCCTAAGGCTCACCAAAGAGGTATTGAACTACACTTAGCAAAACCAAACATGACATGATTTGAACAACCAAAATCAGAGTTTTAGCATGTTAAAACAAAGCCAAAGACACATTGACATGGCATCCTAGAGGCCTAAACATGATGGCATACGCAATGACACATTCATGGAGCATGAAACACAAACTCTTTAAGGTCTTAAAGGAACATCAAAAGCAAGCATACAAGCATAACACAAGGACTGAAATGATGCCATAAGTGGTGCCAAACCACTGAAACAAGCCAAGCAATGCATGCTCAACACTCACACACCCATGGCTAACAAGCCAAAATGCAAGGTGGCTATACAAAGCATGTCATGGATGGCCACAAAAACTCCAAACAGACCTTAAGCATACTAAATCATGCACAAAAGCTTCACAAAGCTAAGCTAAAATCATGCTAAAACAAGGCTCAAAACACAAAGCATGTTAAGGCAATTTCATGGCATTACAAGACAAGTATGCAAGGCATGCATGGTGTGTCTAAACCAACTTAAAACAGTGCTATATCATGGCAAAATAACACTAAATAACAACTAAGACATGACCAACATGAACTTAAGAAAGGTGCTCACACATGAGGCTAAAATGACAAGTATTGAAGACAATAAGGAGAGGGGATGGCCTTCTCCTTCTTAGGACCTTAAAGCACCATCCTCACCACTGTAATCCCTCTGGATTTCAGTGGTGAGGAGGCCCAAACAAGGTGGTCCTGGAGCTCACCAAAATAGCACAAAAATGGGGCCAAACAAGGCCTAAGAGGGGTCAAACAACCCCAAACACCAAAACAACCTTAAACAACTATTTTAAGCACTCAAAATCCGAACTTTTATTAGCTATAGACTAAGCTTAAAAATAGATGCAAGGATGTCTAAAAGCCTATGCAAAAATGGGGAATAAAGGGGTAAAGTTCTTACCCTTGAAGACCTTCTTCACAAGGACCACTCCAGCAGCCTCTCCAAGCTTAGATTAACTCAAGAACTTTGAAAATCACTCCTTAGTACCTCAGTAGCCAAAGGAAAGTGTAACACTAGGTGTTTGTGTACAAAACTATGAACAAAACACCTTAAACACACACAAAATGGAAGGAGAAGGAGATATAGAGATAAAATAGATACACAATCCTCTAACCCTAATCTCAGAGCTCTGGAATTTCTTGGAACCCTTGAGGAGGGAGGAGAAGCCCTCCCTTTATAGAGGTTCACTCTTGCAAACCTTACAAAACAAGCTAAGCAAGAGGGAAATCCCTCCATATACGTGTATGGAGGGGGTGCAAAGTGGGTACCAACTGTGCCAGCTGGCACAAAATATCTGCCAAAAGCAGATGAACAGTGGTCGACCAACAAAAGTGGCCATTTGACCAACAAAGGTGGCCGGCCGACCACCAAGAGTGCCAACCGGCCATCATTAATGGCCGGTGGCAAGAAAACATGGCCGGTGGCCTCAAGCCATGGCCGGTGAGGTGTGGGGATGGCCAACAAGCTATTCCCTGCCCTCAGAAGCAAAACAACAAGTGTTTGGTGCAAAACCAAACACAAAATAGACAAGTTGAGAGTTCCTAAGGCAAGGCACGTAGCCGAGGCCTCCGAGAACTCAAAACGAACACGAACATGGATGATCATCGAGTGTTCAAACGGTGACGTCCAAGTCTTGAGGACGGTCAAAAATGGGGTGTCTACACCGGCCATCACCGATGCACGGTCGGCTGTCGGTCAGTGCTGTCCAGCTGTTATGCATAACCCCGTCCCAAAACTCTATAAATGGTGCTCTCATGTTGTTTTTCTGGCAGATTTACAAATCCTTGATATTTTGCTCTCAAAATGGAGATGTTATTTGTCAATAGGCTTCGAGACTGGATAGCCACTTTGGATAGCTTGGAAAAGGTGAATTTTCGTGGTTTCAGCCTAAACGCCCTTTTTCCTTTGAGTTGCACTCCTCTTTGCTTTCCATTCCTTCATGCTACGATTCGATGTTGGAACCCGGTCACACATGTATTTCAATTTGGATCTCAAGAAGTATGTCCAACACTCGAAGAATTTCAAGCACTGATGGAATCTTGACGCGGTGAGGAAATTATGCCTCAACCTCGTTTTGGCCATGCCCAAGCTTTGGGGCAAATGTGCGGATTATCAGTGCACAAGGCTCAGTCTTTGGCACATGATGGGGAGCTGGACATCCCTGGTTTAGTTCATTGATTTTGCACTATTGGAGATAAGAGCAACCTTTTTTGGCGCAGCCACCGACAACATGCTCTCTGTTTATGCCTACTTGCACAATTCCTAATTGCCCCTAGTTTTGGTAGAGCTAGTATCCGGTTGATCGAAGTGGCCCAATGCCTGAAAGAGGGTAAGAGTTGTATTGGTTCGGTATTGGCCGAAACCTTGATGGGCCTGGATGATGTTCATCGATAGGAGACCACCAGGTTTGTAAGTAGTCCGCTATTTCTCCAGGTATAATTTCCCACCCTTCTTATTTATGATTCTAATATCACTTAACACTTAAGCTCTATTTTTCTCTCAAAACCTCTTTTACTTTTTTTCTCTCAACATACACCTATTTATTCTTTCGCCAACGGTTAATCGATTTCCCTTTAGAAGGGTTGTGGAACGACTGGATGTGTAGCCAATCCGAAGCCAACATAGCTTGGCGTTGCCCCTCTCTTGATTTGGCCGAAATAAGTTACAGCATGACACGTCAGCTCGGAATACAGTTGATTGGTCTGAGGCACTACGTGTTCTACTTCCCCTTCCAGTTCAGACGTCAGTTTGGACATAATCAAATTAGTCCAAATGAGGGAGTAAAATACGTAACTTCATTTCCTATTCATGCCTCAAATTCGACTCGGTACCTCACTGCCTAGAGAACAAGAGAGCTTTTCGTCCCTGTCCTAAATTTCAGTTACATCCTTTCTAGTGAGTTCTTGGCTTGACTGAAGGATGAGAAACGGATTGGGTTGACTTTGGCTACAGAGACTTCCACGAAGACTTCCACGGGCGTGGGTGCGAGGAAGAGGAAGAGAGCTAACACATGACTTATCTATGTCCCTAGTTTTATTACTTTGATCTTTCTTTTCAAGTTTTATGTAACAGGAACTTTGATTTGTATCAGAGAGTTGGAGAATGCACTTGATGTTGAAATCAATAAAAATTAAAGTTGTGAGCATTAAAACTTTTCCTTTTGGTCCAAAAATGGTCTCAGTTGTAAAAGGTGAATTTTTTAGAAAAATCAACTTTGATTAAAACTCTTCAAAACCACTCACTGTCTGATATGCACGGAATCAATCCGTAAGATGCACAGCTCCAAATCAAAAGATCATACCATAACAAAGATCACAACTGAACTAACAAATAATGAACAAAGATGACCTGATCAGACAAGGCAATTGAGCTGGAGATAATTACAACCAAACTTCAGGATGAAGTTTTCTACATATCTCGAAGATGGGAATCAGGTCATACGTAGTTTAGGTTCGGGTTCACTCGAGTATTGACTCTCTCTTTTTACGATCTAACTTTTGCCAAAGTCGCCATTTTGGGTTTTCAACTTTGCGAGCTAAATTCTTCTTTTTTCTAATTTTTCATGCTCTAACTTTTTTCTGGGTCGCCCTTTCGGGTTTTTGGCCTAGCAAGCCTCTTAGGGGTAATATTTTTTCAACCTGTCCATGTTAATCGGCTGTGAAAATTCTAGGCCATCTAGGTCCATGAGAATGACTGCTCCTCCTGACCAGATAGACTTGATGATGTAAGGACCAGTCCAATTGGGTCTAAACTTGCTTCTAGAGTCATGGATGGGAGCTTGGTTGTCTTTGAGCACCAGATCTCCTTCCTTGAGATTCCTAGACTTAACCTTCTTGTTAAAAGCCTTAGCAATCCCGCGTTGGTAGCCTTGAATATGATACAATGCCTTCTACCTCCTCTCATCAAACAGCATTAACTCCTTAAATCTATTTTGTTGCCAGTCGGCCTCTGCTATCTGACACTCAACCATAACCCGCAGTGATGGTACTTCAATTTCAATTGGTAGAACAACTTCCCTGCCATAGACAAGAGCATAAGGAGTTGCCCCTGTAGATATCCAAATCGACGTTCTATAGCCCCAAAGTGCAAACGGGAGTTTCTCTGGCCAATCCCTATATGTTTCCACCATCTTCTGCAAAATTTTATTGATGTTCTTGTTCGCAGCCTCAACAGCTCCATTGGTCTGTGGTCTGTATGTTGATGACTTGTGGAAAGTCACGTTGTACTTTTCATGCAAGTTTATCACCTCTTTCTTGAAGTGCGAGCCATT
The DNA here is from genome assembly GCA_030407325.1 of Camellia japonica. Lineage (NCBI taxonomy): Eukaryota > Viridiplantae > Streptophyta > Magnoliopsida > Ericales > Theaceae > Camellia > Camellia japonica. Next base: position 44,504,155 of record JAPPVO010000003.1, on the reverse strand, counting down.
GTCTGATATGATCTCGTTGGATACCCCATATCTATAGATGATGTTGTTTTTGATAAACTTAGCCACGTGTGACGTTTTTAGCACAGAATAGGACTGGGCCTCTACCCACTTAGTGAAGTAGTCGATCGCTACCAAAATGTATTAGTGCCCGTTTGACCCTTTTGGTGTGACTGCACCGATAACGTCGATTCCCCAAACTGACAAAGGCTACGGCGAAGTCATATTGTACAGCTTTGACGGAGGGATATTCACGCAATTAGCATGAATTTGGCATTTGTGACATCGCCGAACAAAACCAATACAGTCTTCTTTCATAGTAGACCAGTAATAACCTTGCCTGAGAATCTTTTGCGCTAACATCACTCCGTTCATGTGCGCTCTGCACTCTCCTCCATGAATGGCCTCCATCAGGTGCTTTGATTCCTCTTCTTCGACACACAACTTGTGCATTCCTAGATGGCCTCTCTTGTATAACTTGCCCCCGCAGATGATGAATTGGACGGCCATACGCCGTATTCCTCGTTTATCCTTGGCATTTGCCCCTGGTGGATACATTTTCTTTTCCAGAAAGTTCCAAATGTCGTAATACCAGGGGTTCATGTCTTGAACCTCATCTATCGTGGTGATCATCTCATAAGCAGGCATATACCTTTGTTCAATAATGATTGGACGCATCTTCACTCCAAGCGGGATGTCCACCATGGAGGATAGAGTTGCCAGCGCATCAGTAAACTGATTGTTCTCTTTTTGTAGATGTGTGAATGTCAATTTTTCAAACCTCGAAATTAGCACATCCAGGGCCTGATGATAAACCTTCATCTTCTCTTCTTTAACTTTCCAGTCTCCATTTGCTTGAGAAACAACCAAGTTCGAATCTCCGATGACGTCCAACCTTATTGCCCCTAGTTCTAAGGCAGCTTCCAAGCCAACAATACACGCTTTGTATTCTGCTTCGTTGTTGGATACTTTGAACCAGAGTTTGAAGGCTAGAGGTATATGGGAATCATCAGGTGCTATAAGCAATGCACCTATCCTATAACCCGTAAGTGCTGGTTTCTCAAAGAGATATTTGATGGGATCTAATGTCGAACCAGAATTACAGAATGAGTTAAGAGGTAGTGTCTCAACTTCCTTGTTGCCCAAACCAAAGCTAAACAAGCTTTCTCGAGGGGAGTGTAATGGGTCTCATAATCCAGCATCTTCTTACTTAGATAGTAGATGGCATTCTCCGCTTTAGCTTCTGATTCTTGTGCTAGCATGCACCCCATGGTCTAATCTGTTACCGATAAATACAAGATCAATGGTTTCCCCAATTCTGGTGGCGACAATATAGGTGGATTCTGAAGGTACTGCTTAACCTGTTCGAAAGAAAACTAACATCGATCATCCCATTGGAACTTCTTTCCTTTCTTCAACAGACCAAATAGTGGTTCACAAGTCAAGGTTAATTTTGAGATAAATCGTCTTATGAATTGTACCTTGCTCAAAAAGCCGTGCACCTCCTTTTCAGTCCTTGGTGGTGGCATTTCTAAGATGGCCTTGATTTTGGAAGGATCTACCTCAATTTGTAACAACCCAGATTTTTAATTATTCTATAGAATTTATACTAATATTATTTAATCACAGTTAGGAAAATATATAATTTATTTTGTATTATTATGTGTAATTTTGTAAAACAATATAATTATTAAAAGTTTAGGGGTCAAAATAATAATAATAATAATAATAATAATAATAATGGGTGTGGTAGTAAAATAAATAATTAATTTACTGTTGGTATACGATAGAGTGTAATTTAATTAGGGATTAATTAATTTATATAGTTATATTAAAATATTGAGCCAAAGTGTAATTATCTTAAATATCTATTAAAGATAAGAATGAATCTTTATAATTATTAATCAAATATGTTGGAAGATTCCGGCCACGTATGCACTTCCCTCTCTATAAATAGGGAGGAGGCGTTTCACCTCGGAAGAAGAAAGAAAAGAAAGAAAGAAAGGAAAGAAAGAAAGAAGAGAGAAATGAAGGAGAAAGAAAAGAGAGAAGGAAGGAAAAAAATAATGGAAGTCGAAAGGGTCTTTGGTAGTGGAAAGAAAGAGTGAGGTATTAAAGTTAATGTGAGTTATATTATACCTTGAGTCAGCATAATGTATTTTACGTATGTTTTGACTTACCATATTTATTTTATACAAGTTATGTTTTATAAATTATTATAAACTATATTATTATTTCAGTTACATAGATTATTTTCTGAACCCTATTTGTTAAAAGGAAACCCATGGATATGTTTGTTTTATATTTTAAGAATATTTGACTATGACCATATAAACAATTATATTTTGTAAGTACCATCACGGGAGTCCCATGCCTTGGGGGACTTAAATAACCATTGGCCTCTGTTTGACCATTTTGTGGTCCTCTGTTTGTCGTAGATCCATTGACCTCTGTTCTGGGCGGAGCAAAGTGCTGTACGGAGATAAGTGCTACACTATTGTGGGAGCCACCTCTATAATCCGTGCGAGCCACCTCTTCAATCTGTACCTCTGTTCTGACTGTCACTTCTGTGACCTCTGTTCTGTTCTGTTCTGTTTTGTACCGTGATTATGGTTATTTATTTACATAATTTCTATATTTCAGTTTCTGCCACTTAAATGATTTGTTTACCAATGATTTATTTACCAAACTGAGTTATGTAAATGTTTTGGCCTAACTAACTATCCATGGTTATTTCGTGTCCCTTATACTCTTGGTATAATATTTCTCACTCTGGCATGTGCTTATAGCTGTTTACTAATTTTCAGGAAACAGTGTAATTCAAAAATAGCTTTTGGGAAGTCTCAGACGTGGAGCTGCAGAATAGACACACGCACAGTATTTCTTTATGATATTTTTTATATGTAAATATCGGCCTTTTTGGTCAATAAATTTTGTAATAAAAATAGAAGCTCCAATGATTATTTTGGTACCCTCACTTAAATATTACTTCTGCTTGCGTTTATTAATTTGTTTAAGAATTGGCCAGAGGTAACCTCAGTTACTGGTGTAGACACCCCATTTTTGACCGTCCTTAAGACTTGGACGTCATCGTTTGAACACTCAATGATCATCCATGTTCGTGTCCGTTTTGAGTTCCCGGAGGTCTCGGCTGCGCGCCTTACCTCAAGATCTCTCAACTTGTCTGTTTTGTGCTTGGTTGTGGACCAAACACCTATGTTTTTGCTTCTGAGGGAAGAGGGTGGCTTGTTGACCATTTTCTCAACCCACCGGCCAAGGCCTGAGGCCTGAGGCCCCTTTTTCTTGCCATCGGCTAAGTGTGTTGGCCGATCGGCACTTTAGTTGGTCGGTCGGCCACATTTTCTAGCTGAGGCCTTTTCTTTGCCTTTTTCAGGCATTGTGCATGCCAGCTGTGCCAGCAGGTGAGCACAGACTCTGCCCTCCATACACGTGTATGGAGGGATTTGAGCCTTGTTTAGCTTCCCTTTGAAGCTTTGCAAAGCTAGATTTCTTTAAAGGAAGGCCTCCTCTCCCTTTCCAAGGGTTGATCCATCTGATATAAAAGTTAGATATACATCTCTCTCTATATCTCCCTCTCTCTAGATTTGTGTGTGTATTTGAGTTCAAAAGTGTGTTTTGTTCTTACTATTGCACACAAACACCTAGCATTACACTCTCCTTGGTTGCTGAGGCACTAGAAGGTTGATTTCAGAGTTTTTGAGTTGGTTTTTATCCAAGAAAGGTGCTGGAGTTGCTGTTCTTGAAGTGTTCTTCAAGGGTGAGTCAACTTGCTTTTGATACCCCATTTTGGCTTAAGCTTTTACACATACTTGCATGCTGTTTTAAGCTTAGTGTCCTATTGAAAAAATTTCTGTATTTTCGTGCTTAAGATGTTTCATTAAGGTCACTTTTGTGTTGGGTGTTGACTACCCCCTCTTAGGCCTTGTTTGGCCTCTTTTTGTGCCTTCCTCTTTGGGCTTTGGAACCCCTTTTGTTTTGGCCTTCTCACCACTAAAATCCAGAGGATTTTCAATGGTGGAGAAGTGGTTTTGAGGTCTTGTATAGGGGAGGGACACCCCCCTCCCTTTGTGTCTCATTTACTTGTGTTGTTGGCTTATAAGAGTAGCATGTTTACTTAGCATCTCTTGGTTCTATTTCAGTACTTTTTGGTGGTTTTTAGGCCCTTCCTTAACTCTATTTCATGTTGGTTTGATGTCATTTTGCATGCTTCACATACTTGTAGAGTAATCTTGCATGTTTGCATAACATGCATCTTGCATTTCGACCATCATGCTTGCATGTTCTAATTTAACTTTGAGAAGTTTTTAGCCTTGTTTCACTATGCTTAAGCTCTGTTTGAGGTTGTCTTGGTCATGCTTGCCATGCTTTGTATAGCCACCATGCATTCTAGCTTGTTAGCTTTGGGTGTGTGAGTCATTAGCATGCTTTACTTGGGCCATTTCAGTGATTTGGTATCACTTGTCATAGTATTTCAGTCCATGTTTCATGCTTGTATGCTTGCGTTTGCCATCCTTTCAATGCTTTGAAGAGTTGGTGTCTTATGCTCCATGTTTGGGTCATTGTGCATATCTCCATGATTAAGTCTTTGGGATGCCATCTCATTGGGTTTTGGGGTTTGTTTTGGCATATTATAGCTCTGATTTTCCTTGATTGAGTCATGCCATGTTTGGTTGTAATAGGTGTTGAGCAATTCCCCCTTTTGGCCTTGTATGCACCTTGTTTTGTGCTCACCTTTCTAGCATGATTTGACCACATCCCATGCATGTTCTAGCCTTGTTTTGGCCTGTCTTGGGACTATTTTGGGTCGCCTTGGCCCTTTAGGGCTTGGTTGATATGGCCATAGTTCAAGTACCTTGGCTAGCTTTGAGCTTTAAGTCCATTAGCATGCTATGCTTATCCTATGAGCATGATTTGGCATCATTATTGACATGATTTCAGAGCTTATTGCATCGTCATATTCTCATGTTTATCCCATCTTGCTCATGTTTGAAGATTGTGCATTGTGGTCTAGCTTATGGACTAATGTATGTGTGTGCATGCCTCCCCTTTTTGGTCCCTTGATTTGGGTGTTTTGGCTACTGTTTTGGTACGGTTGAGGTCCATCCACCTTTAGTGTAAGTCCATGGACCATGCGTTTGTGTATTTTTCATATGCTTATCGCATTGCAAGTTGTTGCGTCCTTATGATTGGTATCATTGTTGCATGCCTATCACTTTGCATATTTGTACACCTAGGTTGCACCTTGCATGTTGGTTAGTTTGCACCTTGTCACCTGTTAGTTTAGGTCGCATTACATTTGGCATGTTTGCTACCTTAACTTCGTGTATATGTTCGAGTCACATTGTATTTGGCATGCTTATGTCGCATTACATTAGTTACATGTTTTGCATTGTATTTGGCATACATGCATTGCATTTTGTTTGGTTTGGGGTGTCAAACCAAACATGAGGAACGAGGGACGTTCGTACTTGAAGTGACTAAACGTCCCTCAATCCTTAGTCGCCGACGCTCTTGATCCAAGCATGATAGAGTTCTAGGCATTCTTGTGTTTTTTGCATTCATTCCACAATAATTTGCACACTTGGCACCTTTGGCCATCATGCATTGAAATGCGTGATTGGTGGCCCGAGGGTCGAGAGACATACTCTCTTGAGTTCATAGCATGATAGGGAGGGTGGTTGTGCACACATTGTCTTGTAAATGCCTTGCCATGCACTGTATGTCCTCTGCTGCAGCAAAAAAGTTTTCTGCAGGAATAGATGGCCGGTCGGCCATCCCCAGAGCCGGCCGGCTATGAATTGTTGGCCGATGGCCCCACTTTTGGTCGATGACCATCCTTCCATGGCCGATGGTCCTATATCTTGGCCGATGACCTCCCACAGTGCTCAGGGAGTGTTTCAGACGCATCCCAAGGATTTTCACAATTTTTAGAGGTGCAAAATAGTGCAAACAGAGGCAACACGTGGCATGGCAACGGGTTTCCGAGCGAGGCGAATCGAGCATGCATCATCCAATCATTTCGAGGCGGAGCCGCGGCGGCCTCTTTAGTTTCATATTTAGACTGTTTTGTAATTAATTTGTTAATTAATTAAGGGTTTTGTAATATTTAATTAGCTAGGGTAGTTGATTAAGTATTCGGTCTGTATTATTTATTCGGACCCTCCGTCGAGAGGGCGAATTTTGTAATAAGTGTGCGTGCGTGTGTGAATGTCTTCCAATCCCACGCCTTTCTCCCTTTTACTTACCTGCTTTTGAATGGTTAGTTTTAGGTCATGTTTCAATTAGCATACTTATGACAGCATGTTTGCATACATTCATTCGTATTGCACGCACCGGGCTCGGCGCATCATACTAATTGCGTAGTATTTCAATTCCAACTTGAATACGTGTATCGAGTTGTTGCATTTCACATGCCATTATTAGATTAGCCGAGCCTATTCTAGTTACATTTTTCATGTGTTGCATTAGCCATCTTAACATGAACTAGGATCATGCATGATTTCTAACTAGTTTCTTGTTTTGGCTCGGAGTACACTGTGAGTGTTTATGCTTTAGCATCTTGCATGTGTGTAAGTGTTAACATGATAGCATGCTTGCCATGAGGCTATTTGCTTAAATGATATAACTGCCTGAATGCCTGTGGGTGAAGGTTGGATTGCTTGAATTGGAATAATTCATCAAAATCCGTGTTTTAGCCTACTTGCGAGTAGCAAAATTCAAAACCATTTCCAAACAAACGGATATGTGATGCTTTGTTCCAAGTTAGGCGATCTAGTCTATACTTGTTTTGCTGTGCGCATCACGTAGTAAAGATTAGCCAATTAACCAGAATAAGAATGCATGTGTTTTCAAAAATAAGATATCATGTTTAGTAGTGGCCGATCTTTGATCGGGCAAGCGGGCGTGCTCATAGCTGACCTTCCCCAATCGTACCCAAGTTCCCGAGCCGAAGCAACTTTGGTGATGACAGACATGTGGCCTTAGGCACGAGTTAGGGTTTTCTAAATTCCCCCCAAAATAACATATTTAGGTGGCGACTCTGTATCTGGCAAAGCAGTCCATGTTTGGCACTTCTTTCTTAAAAATCAGTTTTCCAAAAACGAATTGCCGGATTTGGACTCTTTGGTGATTTATCAATCTTGCATTGCACTTTGCGAGATCAGATTAAGAACCGTGACATTTGAGTCCGAACGGTAGTAAGCCCAAATGGGCAAAATGGTAGTTTCTCTCGAGACGTTCGGGGACGTCTACAGTTTTTGGCGACTCTGCTGGGGAGTGTGGAGAGCTTGACTCGAACTCATGATATCTTGTTTTGATTACACTTATGTGTTTCTTTGCATTGCATTTGCATTGGTGCGCCTAGGACACCGTGTTTGCCGTATGCTATTCCTGAACGGTTTGCCAGAGGCTCGCTTTGAAAAGCGTGCCATAAGGCTAACCGGTTGCGGGCTCTGCCACGACGGGAACACAAACCCCAGTTTTTACCGGGGCACCTTTCTCGACCATTCGACCTAGTGCATATTCGGAATCTATAGTGACTATTCCAATCTAGGACAGGTTGCTTACCCGATTGTAGGTTGTTTAAAACCGCTGTGTGCGTAGTGAAACCCTAGCTCCTGACAAAATAGGACAGGGAAACCCTACCCCAACATAGGGGTGTCTTGGCTCTCATTTGCTTGCTATGTCCTTTTAGAGTTGACCTCTACAGGGTATGCACGTATCAGTCTGCAAGTTTGGGCATCAGGCCTGTGGGCATCAGTATTTTGAGAATCAGTTACATCTGCGGGTATCAGATTCAGTTTTGGGGCAGTGAATTCGGGAACTGTGATCAGTGGTCAAACACAGTTATTCAGCTATGCTTATGTCTGTTTGGATGAAATTAGGCTGAAATGCTGCCTGTTTTCTCTTTCAATTCAGAGATTTAGTTCAGAATAACCAGTGTTCTCCTTCGTTGAAGCAAGGCAGATATCTGATCTGTCAGTCACTGGTCACGTCACCTCCGTTCAGTTCAGCGGATTTATGACGACACAAAATTCAGAGGAAATTGTTGTTATGGCAGCCGCATTAAACCAAGGAATCATCTTACAGGGTGGGACCAATGTTGAGGTACCACACCCGCCCAGATCACTTGCCGCGCGCCCGATCTGGGAACCCCAGTTGTTCAAGCTCGTGAACCCACCACCATTGAGCTAATGAGAATGATTGGCGACCTTCAAAGATCTGTGACTGATCTAGTCTATGGAATGTCGGCCCCGCCACCAACAGCATCGTATGCCGGGAACTTCATGCCGTAAAAGCCCCCGCTACTAGGGCGAATTGTAATTGAGCTCAGCCAACCTGAAGCTGTCTCAAGCTCCGGCAATGATATGTCGGCGACAACGGGGCTTCGTACTGAAGTAGCAACCCAAACCGTTCACCAAGCTGAGGCTAGTGGAAAGAACAAGATGAAGGTGGACACAGATCCCTATGAACAACTCCAGCAAGCTGTTGAGGCTCTGAAAGCCGGGGGGTTGAATAAGCAACAAGTACTCGCAGTCATGGCTAAGACTGCGGATGACATTTTCCCTGCTCAGACCGAGAGCAATTCAAGCCAAAGGGAAAATTGAGATAGGGACCGTCGTACCAGAACAGTTCCTTTCAATCCTAACCCTACACCTGGAAAAGAACAGAGAGCCAAGGCAACACCTGCTAATCCTTTTGGTAGTGCGTCCGGCAAAGGTCCACAGGCTTCAAAGTATCTGCCCCGAGGGCGCAGGGTCTTTCATCCCCTCTACATGCCTTCGTCCCAGGCTCTTTGAATCCTCACTAAAAAGGGTCATCTCAAACCTCTTGAGCCTCGGCCACTCCTGAGTAATCTCCCTCTCTTACATGATGCTACTCAGTACTGTGCGTACCATCAATAGGCTGGTCACACCACCGACAATTGCTTTCGTCTTCGCCACGAAGTGCAAGACTTGATCGATGATGAGGTCATCCTCCCACCTAGCTCAGCAAAGTCTGTCACCACTGAGTTCGTGGACTTCGAAGATAATACATGTGATCAGGGGTTGGTCCACCTACGGGCGGCGCTCATTTTATTTCAGATGTGGTGTTTGGCACGCACTATTTTGAGCATTTGTGAGTGCTAATTTTTGTACTTTCTGACTTGGGTGTTGAGTCAGTTCTGTGGTTTTATTTCGAGTCTGTCTCGTTGTTTTGAGTCAGTCTTTTTGCTTAAGGTCTGTCTTATTATATTGGGTCAGTCCTGTTGTACAAAAGTCGGGTGATTCCGAGGATGTCACCTCGGACATCATTATTTTGTTTTGTGATTGTCCTTTTGCTTTCTTTTGAGTCTGTTTTTGCTGTGGGGCCAGTTGCAACCAGGAAATTTGAACGAAACAGCCGTGGCTGTCATGTTTTTGTGCTTATTGCTACTATTGAGTCAGTTGTGCCAGCAAATTTAGAATGAAACGGTAGTACATTTCACTTGCTCTTCTGTGCCTCGAAATCATTGCATTGACCTAAGTTTTTCAAAACTTTTCGAATAATGTGTTGAAAACGAAGAGGAAGGAATTCCTCGGGTTTTGCAAAATTTGATCAATTAAGAGGAAGAGAGGCATGCTAAGCCCTTAATGAATGAGATCATGCTTGTTAGTGTGAGATACTGAGAAGGATCCTAGCTTGATCCAGATTGGTTCTACACTGTCTTCAGCGCGAGCGATTAGTCGCTTTCTTAAAAGGTTTCAAAAAATGTTTTGCGCGGTCCTACGAAGACCTGTGTGGAATCGCTCCTGAGATTGTGCAGCTTAGGATCACTCTCAGCCTCGAGACTCGACTCCCTTTGCTTTCAAACCTTGAACCTGGATCCAGAACGTTCAAAAGTCCACAATGTGAGGCCTGTGTGGCCGGACTCGAAGCAGCCCTCGAACAAGAGACAGGAAAATCAGATCGAGAAGGTTAGACGTCGTCAAAAGAAGCTTGCAAAGCTAGATCAGAAGAACCCCTGGAACTAGGGGCAAAAATGTCCGTTGCGCTCGAAGAGCCAAAGATGGACCATTCCGTAAATCAATGAAGATCGGCAAGAATGCCAAATCCCAGAAGGGAAGAAAGAAGAAAGTATTGCTGAAGAACAATCGAGCTCCTATCCACAGCACTGGAGGCAATTAAGCCCCCCATTGGATGGACTCCTACATCATCAGCGAACAACAACCACTCTCCTGGATTCAGATGGCTTCGAGATCTCAAAACCATTTGACATGGGACAAAGCTACACTTTTATCCTTGAGAGGCTCGCTGGGCCGAAAACCCGGAAGGGTGACCCAGGCAAAAGTTAGAGCAAGAAAAAAGAAAAAGAACAACAAAAAAAAAGGAGAAAAAATACAAAGAAAACAAAAGAAAAGACAAAAAAAAAGAAATGAAGAAGAGAGAAATGAAAAGAAATGAAAAAAGAAGAAGAACATAGCTCGCAAGGTTGAAAACCGGGAAGGGCGGCCTTGGCAAAAGTTAGAGCGTAAAAGGTGAGGGTTAATACACGAGTGTACCTTAACCCGAACTACGTAAGGCTTGATTCCCATGTTTGGGATACATAGGCAACTTCATTCAGAAGTCCAGCTATAAACACTTCCAAATCGATTGTGTCCATGTAATGGTTTTGATCATCTTTGTCTTCTCTATATCTGAGAGTTCGGTTGTGATCGTCACCATGAGAACTGATTACAATGTACTACGGTGCTATTCAAACAAGGGGCAACTTTCCGTTGCCGTTCGGTGTGCTGTGGTGCCATTCAAACAAGGGGCAATTTTCCATTGCCATACAATGCCGTTCAGATAAGGGGCAGTTTTCTGTTGTTATAGATCTGAGGTTGTGCACCTCAAGAGTAGGTTCCATGCTCATTGAGCAGTGGAAGTTCGCCAAAATAGTATTTGAGAATTTTTACTGAGGTTGACTAATTTCCCTCAAGAATTATTCCATTTTCCAAAACTGGACCATTTTTCTTGGACCCAAAAAAGGAAAATTTTCAGTGCTCACAACCTAACTTGCATGATTTTAAATCAGAAAGTTGAACAAGTATGTTAATCTAACTCTCATATTGATTAAAATTGTTTTAGTGGAAAACCGAAACAAAAAATGGTCAAAATGATGAGCTGGGGGCACAGTTAAGTTAGGTGTTCTGTCTTTTCCCCATCGTCAACCAACCTGTCAGAAAAGGCACTCTACCTGCCAGAAAAGGGCACGACTGAGGTTAACAACGAAGGGCTGAAAGCTCTCTCACCCTCCAGGCAGCAAGGTATCAAGCGAAGTGCGAAGCACGAATTGGAATGGATCAAGATACTCCACTTTCTTATCTGTGGCACCGACTAGACGTCACTGAAAGAAATAGCCGTGAGCTGTTGGGCATGAACCCACAATCTCCCGTTTATCCATCAACCACCCAGGGGAGGGATAAAAAATTAGAGAGATTGAAGAATAGAGAGATGCGCGTTGAGAGAAAAAGTGAGAAAAGGACTTTTTCAGAAAAATAGAGATTGAGTGCCAGAGTGATGTGAGAATCACAAATAAGAAAGGGTAGGAAACAATACCCGGAGAAACTGGCTCCTCGTGATCTGAGAAGTCTCTCACCTTTGTAAACACGTCTGCGTGTCGTGTCTTTTGTCTTGTTGGTCACGATTCTTGCTTTGAGTCGTTCCGAGCGTGTCTCGGTGTGTTTAGGTTGTTTTCCTTTTGTTTCTCTTTGTTGAGTCGTGGTGCGCTGTGTTCAGTCGTAGACTCAATACCTGGTCAAAAACTCATCTCTCAATTTCAAAAATGAATCATTTTGTGCTCAGAGTGCTGTGTCATTCTTCACATTTGTGCGAAACAAGGATTTGTTCTCTCACAAGACCGCAGGGTTTAACCCAGGTCATGTGAGAACAGTAGAACTAGGATCTATCTGAAGCTATAGGTTCCAGACTGCGATGCAAAAGAAAAGAGGAAGAATTCAGAGCATCTGAGTTCGTTTCGACTTCTGCAAATTCCGTCTTTCCATTTCGTGTCTTCAAACTGAACAGAATGCTGTGTTATGGGCTGTGTGTTCAGAATCAGCAGTGTCCTGCAAGAGCTATGTGCCGAATGAATAGAATGATGTGTTATAGGCGGTGAGTTCAGAATGGGCTGTGTGTTCAGAATCAGCAGTGTCCTGCATAAGCCGAGTGTTCAAAATAAACAGAGTACTGTGTTACGAGCTGTGTGTTCAGAATGAGCAGTCTATGTGTTGAACATGTTTCGAATTGGTGATTGGTTCCACTTCCAACGCCTTCCGGTGTTGATTTTGCAAAGTCACACCTGTGTTACTTCAATTTGTTTACCGAATTGTTGTACATTTGTTTATCGAGTTGTATGTCACACTCTTTAAGTTCTTTCTTTTGCTTATCGAATTGTAGTTACATTCGGTTAGCCTGTCGAGCTCTTTGTTTTGTTCATCGAGTTGTTTTGTCATTAGTTGGTTCACTACCTGCTTAGTTGCAATTTGAGTGTTTGGTTTTCGAAACAAAGTTCAATCTCATTTACATTGTTATGTAATATGATGCGATGCGATGCATAGAATGTACAAATGCAACACTTTTTCAGCAAAAAGTTTGTTTCATTTCCATCATGTCTTTTGCAAAAAGTACATAGTTTTGAGAAAGTAAAATCTGCCTGAAGCAGTATAGTGTGCCCAAAGAGTAAAGCAAAAGAAGATAAAAGCAACAGAATGTCAAAACAAAGCAAAAAAGAAAAAAGCAGCCGAAAGTCTGGATCAAATATCAGTCGTCTTAAGTGCGGGAGTCAGTCCTAGTCCTCTTCCTGGACGAGGGTCCAGGGTCACCACCGCCATCTCCGTAATCAGAGTCTGAGCTGTCTCCGGCCTCACCATGGGACGGCGCCATCTCCTCATCTGGCTCATCGTCATCTGGAGTGGGCTCTCGTGAACTGCTCTCAACACGGGTGTGCCTATGTCTGCCCCGGCTATGGATGGTCATCCTCCGCCTGACTCCCCCCTCCTCCTCGAGCAGGAACAGATGGCCCAGCTAGAGCACCTCCCGTGGCCGGAATCTGGAATGGGGCCTGAAAAGGACAAATGGCAAATGCATCAGTTACAGAACGCAAAGCAGCATATCGGTACAGAATGCAATGTGTGAGTACAATGTATGATATGCTGTGAACAGTATATTGGTACAGAATGCAATGTGTGAGTACAGTGTATGAATGTTGTGAACAGAGTATCAGTACAGAATGCAGTTTTGAGTACAGTGTGCGAAAGCCGTGAGCAATGCTGTGAACAGTATGTGGATTACAGTGTATCAGTACCGTGGTTGCTGTGTTTCAAATGTCGTGTTGATAGTGCGATGCATCAGATTATGTATGAAATATATTGCAGGAGTTTGAAACTGCAGTTGAAAGAACTTACCGGGATATTGTAGATGGTCAACAAATCGATGCACCGCTGCAACATCCCTACCGCTGAGGCTGTCAACTCCAGGGACTGGCGAGTGTAGTCGACGGAAGCCTGCAAAAGTGTTGAAGTCATTAGTATTCTGCAGAATATCAAATGAATTGAAATGACTGTACAGAATGCAAAGTTTAGTAGTGCATACAGGGGTCGAGCCATAGACTCTGACGAGCTCAGAATCAGCCGGAGGAGGAGCGAAGGGAATCTGATAAGTCTCCCCACCCTGTCCTCGGCACGTGATCATCATAGGCAGTGCTGGCCACTCAGCTCCTTGTCCCCTCTGAGACCCACTCTTGCCTCGGGCCGGAGGTGCCCTCGGTGCCCCCGCTCCTACTGCTGGTGCCGCTGGCCTCTCTCGCTCAGCTCGACGAGCACCAGTCAAAGGCCGCATGATATATGCCTGAATGTACTCGGCATAGTCACCTTCGTCCCTGAAAGGCTCAGAGTCCCAGCCGATCGTATAGTCTATCATCTCCTCCAGGGTGTACCTCTCAGTGTGCCTCGTGTGGGTAGGAGGAGGTGCTGGAACTGTCTGCTCGGGCATGCCCAAGGTCTGCCGCAAGAAGCGCTCCCCAAAGTACCAAGCACGATAAACCGGTCCCTCCAGTAGAACCCTGAACCAGGCGGTCTCTCGAGCACCAGCATACCACTCCTGAACTGCGTCAGGCAGCGGGGCCCAAGGCTACCTGGTGATCAGCAAATAAAACGCAGTTTGTTATCTACTGATATTGAGAGTACAATGTAAAGCGAAGCTTAAATGAACTGTAATGTTTGACATACCTCGGCTGAGGTGATGGTGTCAAAGTAGCGGTGGAAGAACATGAAGGACTCCCGTGGCCTCCGCTCGCATCTTACGTCGAAGCGATGAGAAAACGGAACACCAAGGGGGACCTCCTCATCTGGCACTGTAGCAAGCCTCGAGAAATAGGCATATACCCACAACTGCAAAGTATAACAGAGCAAACACCAGTATGCTTATCAGATAAAGCAGAATGCAGAATAAAGCAGATTATGCATGTACCGTGTGTGTAGTGTACAAACCGGTGTAAAGCAGATTGCATATGTACAGTATGTGTGGCATACAGATAATGTAAAGCAAAAATATAAAACAAAAAGAGAAGGTGTACCTCCCAAGCTCGCCAGTAGCCTCCGAGCAACTGTCCGCTGCAGTGAGAGGATGAGCTCATATACCCATAAAGTGTGGCCAAGCCCGCACCACCCCAGTCGTAGCGGCGAATCTGGGTCACATCCACAAGCGCACTCAGCAGGTAGAGGGCGATGGTGTTCGTCCAGTCGGCGAAGAGCGTGGTCCCCAGCAGGAACATAATAAAGCCATGAGCATACTGCTTCTCCTCCTCCCGAGTGGTAGGCGCCTGGATTCGGAAGTGATCCTCGAACCACAAATACCGCACAAACCCTGCCCAAGTGAGAGGTGGCTGAGTGCCGAGCAAGTATAGCTGAGCGGCGTCCCACTCGTCCATATCTGTGTCAAAGGGGATCGAGTCACCCCCCACTCCGATGCCTGTGAGCATGGAGAAGTCGAAGGGAGTCATCGTCATCTCCCCGGTAGCAGAAAGGTGGAAGGAGTCGGTGGTATCCCATCACCTCTCCACCAGAGCAGCAAGAAGGGGCCTGCTCGCAGTGAGGCGCGAGAGTCCCATGCAAAAGGTCCCAAAACTGGCCTGGTCAACAATGCGGCGAACCGCGTCAGGTAGCTCCATGTACCAACCTCGGGCGGCAGTGTTCCCATACCCCCGGAAGGCATGGGAATCTCCCTGTGATCAAAACAAGCAGTTGCGAAGCAGTGTTACAAATACAGTGTTGAATGCACTTAGAATTGTTGAGAACGCAGTGTGTGTGCACGTGTTCAGATTCAAACAGATATTGGGTGCGGGTGTGCTCGCAGTGAACTACAGCATTTGATGAATCAGTGTGTTTGAATGGTTCAGTTGAAAATGCAGCGTGTGTGCATGTGTCAGAGTCTACACAGATATTGGGTGTGGGTGTGCTCACAGTAAACTATAGCGTATGATGTATCAGTGTGTTTGAATTGTTCAGTTGAGAATACAGCATGTGTGCACGTGTTCAGATTCAAACAGATATCGGGTGTGAGTGTGCTCACAGTGAACTACAGTATGTGATGTAGTAGTGTGTCTGAGTTAAGCAGTTAAAGAACAGAATCAACTATTGCAGTTATGTATTCTACATTGCAAAAAATGAAACAAATGAAGAATATACCTCAGAAGTCCCGTAAGACAGATGGGACTCTGGCTCGCACAACAAAAGCTCCAGTGGCGCGCCTCGCGCATAGCTCCTGAACTGGCGGATGTCGTCGGGAGGCAACACATATATCGCCGACCTGTAAGTCGCCGGATCGAACGGCCGGATGTGGAGAGGTAGGAGCTCGACCTCGGGATCCACGTCCGTCTCCAGGGGAGTCCCACCACGTGGAATGTCGTTCGACATCTCAGAAAGAGTGCAAAAATGGCCGAGAATGTGAAAAAATAGGCGAGAATGCCAAAAGTCAACCCCGAGAGGGTGAAAAATGGGAGGAAAGGTCGGGGTGTGGAAAAGGCACGAAGATCGAGGTATGACTCAGGGAAAACAAACCTCAAATGGTGGAAACCAAGAAAAATGCACCAAAACCAAGATTTGTTCGGTTCAAAGTGTGCGAAACGGTGAGGATTTCGCGAATCGAACGACGAAAAAGTGTCGAAAACTCGGCAAAAAACGAGGATCGAAGGTTGGAAAATCACCTAGAGAGAGGGGAGGATTTTTCGAGCTTAGAGGAAGTGAGAATATAGGGTTTGAGGCCTTATATTTAAAGACTCGTGGCTAAATGTCAAAACTGCCCCGACATTGCCATTTTTGGCCGGTCGGCCGATCGGCTAAATAGTTGGCCGATGAGCTCTTTTTGTGGCCGATGGATGGCCAGTGGGCTCCCCTTGTGGTTGGTGAACCTCCCACACCCTTGGTTGGGTCAGTTATGTGGTTTGGAACCTTCATTACTCAAGACAGTGCAAGGAACTGGACTTTTGAAGTTTAACCGGCTTCCATATTGACCTCGAACTATGTCTTCTGTATGTGATGCTCGGTACGCGCAAGGTGTATCCTTTTCGTATCCTTTGGTATCTTGCAAGACTCAATAACTGCTTTAAATGCATTGCATTTTGCGTTTTGTCTTGTTTATGATAAACATACATAGGTTGCATCGTTATGCACGTCTACACGCGTTGTAGCGCACAAAACTGGCATTGTTATGCACTGTTCACTTGCATCGTTATGCACGTCTATATGCGTTGTAGCGCACGCCATGCTTGCATTGTCATGTATCTCCTTTGGGTCGCATTGTCTTACACCCCCCCCCCATCCGCGTTATTCCACGTGTTTCATTCGCATCATCATGCACCTTATCAACCACTTGCATTGTCATGCATTCCAATAATTTGCATTGTCATGCGTTTCAATAAATCATGCATTGTCATGCATTTCAATTACATGCATTGTCATGCATTCCAGTTCATGCATTGTCATGCGTGTCTCATTTGCATTGTCATGCATTCCAATAATTTGCATTGTCATGCATTTCAATAAATCATGCATTGTCATGCGTGTCTCATTTGCATTGTCATGCATTTCAATAAATCATGCATTGTCATGCATTTCAATTACACGCATTGTCATGCATTCCAGTTCATGCATTGTCATGTGTGTCTTGTCACGACCCAAACCCGCCCCGAGAAGGTCGGCATCGTAACCAGCTAGTAATTCTAGATTACCACAGGCCTTACTGTACATAACATAAATAAACGGGGCTCGCGGAGCCGGAAACAAACTACAATAGTCCAAAGAGCTGTGCATTTATATGAACATACATTACATGCCAAAAATGAGTTAATTACCCACATTCATTACATAACATGATCGTAAACATCACATACGACTCTATCACAACTGTACAACAAAACTAAACAAGAGCTCACAAAACGGCCTTCCAGGCCTAGCCCCAGCTCGGAGGCACAAAAACTCTGGTGGCTTCAAAACGGCGGCTCGATGCAAAACTCGGCCTAGGCTTGACTCCCTGAAGGCTCACCTATAAATACATAAATACAAACAATGAGCTAAAGCTCAGCAAGTAACATTAACGTAAAGGGGTTAGTGAACGAACTCCAACATTTCATAGAAATCCGTAAAACATAGCATTCATAACATGGTCATAATCATCTCATAAGAACATACATAATGGCATACTCCATAGAACATAACATGTGTCGACTAACGACTAGAGTAACCGATCCCGGACACCGATTAAACACATACCGAGATCTCGTAAACTGGTCATGGGTTTGTCCTTCCATGCCGTCCCCCATGACTAAAGCGCATGGGCCTGCATGTTCTCGCCCCCATGACTGAACTATCTATGGATGCCATACTAGATTCGCAAATCAAGACATTCGTTCACAGCTTAAAATCACATTTCAAACATATCATATCTTATTAACATAACTTTACAGAAATGTTACTCACAGTGGGTTTCCAAAACCGATGGCACGGTCTTCACTTCTTGACCTGCAAATCATCAACAGTATAATACATTTCTTAACATATCATCATCAAATCACATAATTCATGCCATTCCATACTTCTTTTACATTCTTTCATATTCATTCTTATCTTTCTTTACTTAATTCATACTCATGAAATGCTAAATTATGCCATTAACATGCTAAAAATCATGTAAAACAACTTCCAAAAACTTTCCTGAAAAAGGTCCTCCGCTCGAGCGCCCTTTGTCCGCTCGAGCGGACTGTACAATCTTTCAAAACTGTTGGGAGGCCGATTTCTCCGCTCGAGCGGACTATGCAAAAATCCGAAACTCTGGTTCTTCTTCTAAGCTTCATCCTTTTCCTTGAAACATTAACTTCCAATCTTATAAAATCAAAGCTCAAAATCATTGATCAACAACATGATTGAACCATCAAACTTCACACAAAGCCCATATAGATCAGAAATAAGATCAAACCCATGAACTAAGATAAAAAACCATGAACATATACATACAAGCTTCATATCTCTATATCCATGGAGGTTCTATCTCAATTTGCCAAATATAACTTAAATCATGCCATAGATGCTCAATTTAAACATAAATTCTCTTTCATTCCGTTCATATACCACAAGATCATTGATGATGCAACTTTATTTCAAGAAAATAGGAGAAGATCCTTACCTTAAACACTTGATTAAGAAAGTTTGAGCTTAAACCCCTTTTTCTTCTCTTCTTCTCCCTTGCTTTCCCTCTCCTACGAATTCCTCTCTTTTCTCTCTTCTAGATTTTTCTTTCTCTTTGGTTCTTGAGTCAAACAAAGTCATATAAGTCTTACATCCTTATCTATATCTCACAATAAATAGATTTGTACCAAACATTTGAGCCAAACAAGCCTTACGAATCAGACGAAATTCAGTCTTCAATTTAATGTCCCAAATAACTCTAAAAATTCCCAGTATCACATAGACATGTTCAATTTCGTTTTCTGAAGCCATTACGGTTGTCAATTTAAGTCCCAAAGTCGTAATTCCAACAGATATTTTACTAATTCAAACAGATAATCTTCAATTAAATCATATAAACGCATAATTAATTACTGATAATTGTGACACACGGTTCCGGGTCATTACATGTCTCATTTGCATTGTCAAGCATTCCAATAATTTGCATTGTCATACATTTCAATAAATCATGCATTGTCATGCATTTCAATTACATGCATTGTCATCCATTCCAATTCATGCATTGTCATGCGTGTCTCATTTGCATTGTCATGCATTCCAATAATTTGCATTGTCGTGCATTTCAATAATTTGCATTGTCCTGCATTTCAACAACGTGCATTGTCATGCGTCTTTTGTTTGCATTGTCATGCATTTCAAACAACTCACATTGTCATGCATCTTCCATTTGCATTATCATGCATGTCAATCTCTCGCATTGTTGCATATTTCATTCGCATTTTCTTGCACCCCTCTAACTTGCATTGTTTTGCTCGCTCTTTTTTCGAAACACCGGGATACGTCCCTTTGTTTCTTTCCCTTTTCCGAAACACGGGGATATGTCCCTATGTTTCCCTTTCTTTGGTTAAGAGAATTCGGAACATGTTCCATTAACTCTAACTTTTCTCTACTCGCGTGCCGCGTGTTGACTAACTCTAACTTTTCTCCACTCGCGTGCCGCGTGTGGACGTAACTCTAACTTTTCTCCTCTTGCGTGCCGCGTGTGGACGTAACTCTAACTTTTCTCCACTCGCATGCCGCGCGTGGACGTAACTCTAACCTTTCTCCACTCGCATGCCGCGTGTGGACGTAACTAACCTCTTCCACTCTTCTCGCATTGTTACACACATTGCATGCGTTATCGCGTGTGCTTTACTTATGTGTTTATGCACCTTTCTCCCCTTCTCGCATTTTTACACACATTGCATGCGTTATCACGTGTGCTTTACTTACATGTGTTTATGCACCTCCCCGCATTGTTACACACATTGCATGCGTTATCGCGTATGCTTTACTTACATGTGTTTATGCACCTCCCCGCATTGTTACACACATTGCATGTGTTATCGCGTATGCTTTACTTACATGTGTTTATGCACCCTTTCTCCCCTCCCCGCATTGTTACACACATTGCATGCGTTATCGCGTATGCTTTACTTACATGTGTTTATGCACCCTTTCTCCCCTCCCCGCATTGTTACACACATAGCATGCGTTATCGCGTATGCTTTACTTACATGTGTTTATGCACCTTTCTCCCCTCCCCGCATTGTTACACACATTGCATGCGTTATCGCGTATACTTTACTTATATGTGTTTATGCACCTTTCTCCCCATCTCGCATTGTTACACACATTGCATGCGTTATCACGTATGTTTTACTTACATGTGTTTATGCACCCTTTCTCCCCTCCTCGCATTGTTACACACATTGCATGCGTTGTCGCGTACGCTTTACTTACATGTGTTTATGCACCTTTTCGCATTGTTACACACATTGCATGCGTTGTCGCGTACGCTTTACTTACATGTGTTTATGCACCTTTTCGCATTGTTACACACATTGCATGCGTTATCGCGTATGCTTTAGTTACATGTGTTTATGCCTCTCTCGTTACACACATTGTATGCGTTGTCGCGCATGCTTTACTTACATGTGTTTATTCATTACTTGGTTTGCATTGTTAAGCACCACTCGGCTTGCGTTGTCGCGCGTGCCCTCCTTGCATTGTTATGCTTGTTTCAAATCGCATTGTTATGCGTCACACTTAGGCTGCATTGTCTTGCACCCCCTCACTTGCGTTGTCACGCACTTTTCACTTGCATTGCTATGCATGTTTCTAACAATGTTGTACCTGTTAAGTTTCTTTCTTTTTTCATGAAAATTTTTGTATGTACGGTTCATTTGAGGCTGGCGCGACCAGACGAACCGAACGGTATTGTATTCTCCGCATTAAACGTAGCGAGAATTACATAATTCTCTTACATCCTTTCTGCATTGTAATGTAATTTTGGCTTGCTTAAAACTGTTGCATGTTATGCTTCGTTACAACTTTATTTGCATGATCATAAGTTATGCTCGACATCGCGCATATCACTTGCATCTTGCCCCTGCCTTTGGGCACATACCTTTGCTAGCTTGTATGCTTTGTCTAAGTCTTCAGCCTTGTCAAAAATGGGTCGTCTCCGAGCTTTGACATTCACTCCCGTCATTGTTATGACTTTCGAGTTCTGTCAAAGAGGGGCAACTGTAGACACCCCATTTTTGACCGTCCTTAAGACTTGGATGTCATCGTTTGAACACTCGATGATCATCCATGTTCATGTCCGTTTTGAGTTCCCGGAGGTCTCGACCGTGCGCCTTACCTCAAGATCTCTCAACTTGTCTGTTTTGTGCTTGGTTGTGGACCAAACACCTATGTTTTTGCTTTTGAGGGAAGAGGGTGGCTTGTTGACCATTTTCTCAACCCACTAGCCAAGGCCTGAGACCATCGGCCCCTTTTTCTTGCCATCGGCTAAGTGTGTTGGCCGATCGGCACTTTAGTTGGTCTGTCGGCCATTTCTTTGGTCGGTCAGCCACATTTTCTGGCCGAGGCCTTTTCTTTGCCTTTTTCAGGCATTGTGCATGCCAGCTGTGCCAGCTGGTGAGCATAGACTCTGCCCTCCATACACGTATATGGAGGGATTTGAGCCTTGTTTAGCTTCCCTTGGAAGCTTTGCAAAGTTGGATTTCTATAAAAGGAAGGCATCCTCTCCCTTTCCAGGTGTTGAGCCATCTGACATAAAAGTTAGATATACCTCTCTCTCTATATCCCCCTCTCTCTAGATTTGTGTGTGTGTTTGAGTTCAAAAGTGTGTTTTGTTCTTACAATTGCACACAAACACCTAGCATTACACTATCCTTGGTTGCTGAGGCACTAGAAGGTTGATTTTAGAGTTTTTGAGTTGGTTTTGATCCAAGAAGGGTGCTGGAGTTGGTGTTCTTGAAGTGTTCTTCAAGGGTGAGTCAACTTGCTTTTGATACCCTATTTTGGCTTAAGCTTTTACACATACTTGCATGCTGTTTTAAGCTTAGTGTCCTACTAAAAAAAGTTCTGTATTTTCGTGCTTGAGATGTTTCATTAAGGTCACTTTTGTGTTGGGGGTTGACTACTCCCTCTTAGGCCTTGTTTGGCCTCTTTTTGTGCCTTCCTCTTTGGGCTTTGGAACCCCTTTTGTTTTGGCCTTCTCACCACTAAAATCCAGAGGATTTTCAGTGGTGGAGAAGTGGTTTTGAGGTCTTGTATAGGGGAGGGTGTAACAAGCCCACGAGGGACCTCGACGGCGTTACAGTTCGGACTCGATTTGTGTCACGGTTCTTAATCTTGAACCGAAGAGTCCAAATCCGGCAAATCGTTTTGAGAAAATAGATTTTGAAAGAAGTGCCAAACATGGACTGCTTCGCCAGATACAGAGTCGCCACCTAAATATTTTTTATGGGGGAATTTAGGAAACCCTGACTCGGTGCCAAAGGCCACGTGTCCATCATCACCAAAGTTGCCTCGGCTCGGGAACTTGGGTACGATTGGGGAAGGTCAGCTATGAGCACCCCCTCTCAACCGATCCGAAGATCGGCCTCTACTAACCATGATATCCTATTTTGAAAACTTTATGTGTTCTTGTTCTGGTTATTAGCCTAGAATTACTATGATATGCGCACGGCAACACAAGTATAGACCAAATCGCCTAATTTGGAACAAAGCATTGCATATCCGTTTGTTTGGAAAACGCTTTGGAATTTGCTACTCGCAAGTAGGCTAAAAATACGGATTTCAATGAATTATTCCAATTCAAACAATCCAACCTTCACCCACAGGCATTCAGGCAGTTTATATCACATAAGCATCTAGCCACATGGTACGCATGCTGTCATGTTAACATTCACACTCATGCGAAATGCTAAAGCATAAAGAGCTCACCTAGTACTCCGTGCCGAAACAAGAACATGTTAGCAATCATGCATGATCCAAGTCCATGTTAAATGGCTAATGCAACGCATACGAAATGTCATTAGAGTAGGCTCGGCTAGTCTATAAATGACATGTGAAAATGCACAAGTAGCATATATTCAAGTTAGATTTGAAATACTTTATGCAGTTAGCATGATGCGCCGAGCCCGGTGCATGCAATACTGATGAATGATGCACGCATGCATAGCATAAGGTATGCTAAAGTAAATATGCCCTAATACTAACCATCAAAAGCAGGTAAGTAAAAGGGAGAAAGAAGTGGGGGTTGGAAGACATGCACACACGCACCCACACTTATTACAAATTTGCCCTTGCTCGGAGGGACCAAAAGAATAATACAATTTAACTAACCAACAAGCTAATTAAATATTACAAATCAATTAAATTAGCTAAGCAAATTAACTAATTTATTTAAGCAATAAACAACGGCCTCGGGAAGAGGGTCCAATGCATATGCGCTCGGATCCGCTCGGAAAGCCACTGCCATGCACAAGTTGCCTCTGTTTTGACTGTTATCCTTCTCTGAAGACTTCACAAATCTCAGAACTGCTTCTCTGCACACTGTGGAACACCACTGGCTGAAGGGATTGGTCACCGGCCATGTGTGATGGTCACCGGCCACAAAATGATCCATCGGCCAACAATGGATGGCCGGTCGGCACTGAAGATGGCCGGCCGGCCAAATCTTCCTGCAGAATCCTGTTTGACAGCAGCAGAGGACAAAGCAAAGCATGGCAGTGCATTTCAAGCTATGTATGCACCAACCACACCCTTATCATGTGAATGACTCAAAGGAGGATGGGCCTCGATTCTCGGACCACCAATCACGCATTTCCATGCATGATGGCCCAAAGAATCAAGTGTGCATCTTGATATGGAATGCAATGCACATAAACAAACCAATGGGCTTAACCTCTATCACAATCAATTCAAGATTAAGCATGCGTGCCAATGTGATGCAACCTAGGCATGTGAGCTAGCATGCAATCATGGAAATGCAAAGAAGCATACAAGGCATGAAGCAATGCAACCAACAAGTATGCAAGACATAATGTGGATGTTCAAGCATGCAAGCAAACACGTGACTTCATTCAATCATGCAACTTCAATCATGCAACAACACACAAATACGCAACAACATACAAGGAGAGCATGCAACAATATGCAAAGAGGGACTTACACTAATTGGACAGCTCTATACTAAGCCCAAAACAGTGGCCAATGCTATGGAAGTGAGGTCCAACACACACACACACATGCACATGTTAATAGGCCAACACTTAAGCACATAAGAGCAACTTCTAAGCACACTTAAAAGAGACCAAACATGGACTAATGGCATACATTGAAAGCTCTGAATATGCATGAAATGGAGGTGCCAAACCTACCAATTAACACAAGCAAAGCATGCTAGCATGGCCAAAACTCAAGGCAAGCTAAAAGGGCATGGGACCACACTTAGCAAGACCAAACATGGCATGAATTAAATGACTAAAAACAGAGTTTTAGCATATTAAAACAAAGCCTAAAGATCACTTAGATGACATCTAAATGACTTAAATTCAAGGCATGCACAATGACCAAACATGGAGCATAAGGCACAACCTCATAAGGCATCAAATGAGCATCAAAGGCAAGCATACAAGCATGTCATAAGGACTGAAATGATGCCATAAGTGGTGCCAAACCACTAAAATAAATCAAACAATGCATGCTCAACACTCCACATACTTAAAGCCTACAAGCTAGCAATGCAAAGGAGCTATGCAATACATGTTATGATTGACCAAAACAACCAAAAACAGACCTTAAACATGGCAAAACAAGCACAAAAGCTTCACAAAGCTAGGCCAAAAGCATGCTTGAACAAGGGTTAAAACCTAGATGCATGTTAAGGCTACAATATGGCATTACAAGACATGTATGCTAAACAAGCAAGGTGTGTCCAAACCAACTCAAAGCTGAGGTAAAACATGGCAAAATACCACCAAATACCTACTGAAATATGGCCAACATGATCTCAAAATGGTGCTCAACACATGAGGCTTAAATGGCCCTTTTCAAGGACAACAAGGAGAGGGGGTGGCCCTCTCCTTCCTAGGACCTCAAGGCACCATCCTCACCTCTGAAATCCCTCAAGATTTCAGTGGTGAGGAGGCCCAAACACAATGGTCCCGGAGCTCAACCGAAATGGCACAAAATGGAGCCTTTCAAGACTTAAGAGGGGTCAAACAACCCCAAAGCTTGAAACACCCTTAAGAAACTATTTAGAGGGCTAAAAAATAGAACTTTTATATGTTATATGTTAAGCTCAAAAACAGATGCAAGGTAGGCAAAAATGCTTTGCAAAAATGGGGAATAAAGGGACAAGTGTCTTACCCTTGTAGACTCCTTCAAGGATGGAGTTCCAGCTGCTTTCCTTAGCTCAAAACCAGCTCAAAACCTCTGAAAATAGCTCCTTAGTACCTCAGTAGCTCAAGGAAGGTGTAACTCTAGGTGTTTGTGTGCAAAAATAAGACTAAAACACCTTAAGGCAAAAAGAGGGGGAGATAGAGATAGGAATAGATACAACTATGCTAACCCTAAAAACCAGAGCCCTTCTCTCTATTTTTGCTAACCCTAAACCAAAGAGAAGAGGCTCCCTCTTATAGAGCTCAATCTTGTAAGCTTACAAGACAAGCTAAACAAGAGGGAGATCCCTCCATACACGTGTATGGAGGGGAGCCAAGTGCATGCCAGCTGCACAAAAAATATCTGCAAAAGCAGATGCACAGTAGTCGGCCGGCCAAAAATGCAATTGACCAAAAAAAGATAGCCGGCCGGCCATCTATAGTGCCGGCCGGCCAAACATTTGGCCGGTGGCAACAAAACACAGCCGGTGGCCTCAAGCCATGGCCGGTGGAGTGTGGGGATGGCCCACAAGCCATTCCCTGCCCCTCCAAGGCAAAACACAAGTGTTTGGTGCAAAACCAGACACGAAACAGTCGAGTCGAGAGATCCTGAGGCAAGGCGCGTAGTCGAGACCTCCGGGAACTCAAGACGAACACAAAAACATGGATAATCACCGAGTGTTCAAGCGGTGACGTCCAAGTCTTGAGGACGGTCAAAAATGGGGTGTCTACAGTTGCCCCTCTTTGACAGAACTCGAAAGTCATAACAATGACGAGAGTGATTGTCAAAGCCCAGAGACGACCCATTTTTGACAAGGCCGAAGACTTAGACAAAGCATGCAAGACAAACAAGATATGCGCCCGAAGGCAGGGGCAAGATGCAAGACAATGCACAAAGCCGAACATAACTTATGATCATGCAAAGAAAGCTGTAACGAAGCACATACAATGCAACAGTTTTAAGCTAGCATACACCAAACTACACTACAATGCAGAAAGGATGTAAGAGAATTATGCAATTCTCAATACGTCTCACTCGGAGGATACAATACCTGTCCGGTTCGTCTGGTTGCACCAGCCTCAAATGAACCGTACATACAATATCGTGCCTGCAAAGAAAGCAAACTTAACAGGTACAATATTGTTAGCAACATGCATAACATGCAAAATGAATGCAAAATGACATGCAATATATACAAAACTATGTATAATGATGCAAATGAAAATACAATGCAATTGAAACAATGCAAACGAAATGCAATGCAATTGAATCATGATCCAATCATGAGCGGTTCAAAACCACACAAATGTCAAATAGATTAATGGAAGTAACAAGTCCGTCTACCATAGAAAAGGTGCCGCAACCCTCAAAGCGCGTGCACATGCAGAACTATGAGTGATGTAGATGGACACAAGAACAAGTATTGGGTGGAATGACATAAGTGGGGAAACAACCCGCTAACGAAAGGACAATGATCCTAATGCCGGATGCAAAAATTACACTACAATGTAATACATACAGTGGATATGGCACGCGGGCCAAACCAAATCTTGCCTAGGAAATGCATGTACAAAAATGAAACGCGTCTAACACAGAAAATGTGCCGCTACCCTCAAACCAAGTTCATCAAGGAATAGGCACGTACACATGCAGAACTGTGCTTTAACGTGAAAAGTATGAGCACATACCAAACCAAGCTCAACAAGGAAAGGTGCGAGCCATGGATGGAGGGGGTGATGCAGTGAATGCATGCAAGCTACAATGCGATATGCACTGGAATGAAATGGATACGATGGATAAGGCACGCAGGCCAAACCAAAATCTTGCCTAGGAAGGGCATGTACACATACAAGCCATGTCTAACACAGAAAAGGTGCCGCCACCCTCAAACCAAGTTCATCAAGGAATAGGCGCGTACACATGCAGAACTGTGCTTCGACGTGAAAAGTATGAGCACATACCAAACCAAGCTCAACAAGGAAAGGTGTGAGCCATGGATGGAGGGGGTGATGCAGTGAATGCATGCAAGCTACAATGCGATATGCATTGGGATGGATGTTTACAGTGGAAATGCATGACATATGCACTATATTACGATGAAATGCATGACAAATGCATTATTTACAATGTGATGCATGGCATATCCATTATATACAATGATGCATGACACATGCATGTGTTTTTTTTGTTTTTTTGTTTTCTGAAATGCATGACATATGCAATATTTACAATGATGCATGACATATGCATGTATTTTTAATGCAATGGGATGTATGTAAATGCAATATTTACAGTGGGATGCATGACATATGCGCTATATACAATGAAATGCATGACATATGCATTATTTTTTTGTTTTGTTTTTGTTTTTTTTTTTTTTTTTTTGAAATGCATGCTGCATGGAGTGCGCGACAACGCAAGTCGCTTGAAATGCATGACAATGCATGAACTCTTTTTTTTGTGCGTGACAACGCGTGGCTTGAGATGCATGAAAATGCATGAACTTTAAAACACGCGGCTTGAGATGAACATGCAAATGAAATGTGCACATTAATGCACCAAAGGTCTTGCACCTTCTGAGGATTTAAGGTCTCCTAGACCGTCTACTGGGGAAATGCATAATAATGCAAGTGAACTTAGAATGCGTGGCAACGCGTGATTTTGAAATGCATGACAATGCATGTGAGTTTGAAATGCATGACAATGCAACCGAGCAGGTTTAAGGTCTCGCCAGACCAAACGTATTTAAGGTCTCGCCAGACCATGTGCGCGCACAGGACAGTGTGATGCGCAAAATAGCGCGATAAAACGCATGCCAAATGCAATGAAATGCGCAAAATAGCACGATTGAATGCATGCAAAATGCAATAAGATGCGCAAAACAGCGCGATTGAATGCATGCCAAATGCAATGAGATGCGCAAAACAGCACGATTGAATGCATGCCAAATGCAATGAGATGCACAAAACAGTGCGATGCATTGGACAACACAAGTGCACAAGACAGTGCGATTGAGGTGCACAAGATAGCGCGATGCGCTAGACAGCGCGATTGAATGCATGCCAAATACAATGAGATGCGCAAAACAGCGCGATGCGTTGGACAACGCAAGTGCACAAGACAGTGCGATTAAGGTGCGCAAGATAGCGCGATACGCTAGACAGCGCGATTGAATGCATGCCAAATGCAATGAGATGCGCAAAACAGCGCGATAGAATGCATGCCAAATGCAATGAGATGCGCAAAACAACGCGAGTGCACAAGATAGTGCGATTGAAATGATACATGCACAAGGAGCAACTTTCAAGTTTTGTAAGAGACAAAAAGGATACGGGAAGGATACACCTTACACAAATTCGAGTGCCACGCACAGAAGACACGATCCGAGGTCAAAACGGAGGCCGGTTGAGCTTCGGAAAAGCCATTTCTTGTACTATCTTGAGCAATGAAGGCCCCAAACTACATATATGACCCAAACAAGGTTGTAGGAGGATCACCAGCCACATGGGGAAGCCACCAGCCACCCACCGGCCACCAAAAAACATTACTGGCCAAAAATGTAGCCGACCGGCCAAAAATGCCTGGTTCGGGGCAGTTTTGACTTTTCGCCTTGGGTCTTTTAAAATAGGGTTTCAAACCCTATTTTTCTCATTCCCCCTAGCCGAAATTACATTCTCTCTCTCTCTAGAAGATCTTCCCCCCTTCCTTTCTCCGTTTTCTTGCGTTTTACGCCCGTTCCATCGTTTGATTCGCGAAGTTTATCGCGTTTCGAACATTTTCATCCGATCGAAACTTCGTTTCGGTGTTTCCTTCGCTATTTCCTCTTCTTGGGGTTTGTTTCCCCCAAGTTTTCCTTGATTTTCCTATACTTTCCACATTCCGGCTTTTCCGGCCATTTTCCACCCTCCCGGGGTTGACTTTTCGGTTGACCCTTCGTATTCTAGCTCGTTTTCCCTCTTCCGGCTATTTTCTCACCACCTTTGTTATGGCGGACGACATCCCACAGGGCGGGACTCCCCCGGATCATGAGATGGATCCCGGGGTCGAGCTTCTCCCCCTGAGTGTCCGTCCATTCGACCCGGCGACCTACCGGCCGGCGATTCATGTGCTACCCCCTGATGGACTTCGCCAGTTTCGGAGCTTTGACAGGGCGATGCCTCCGGAGCTTCTCCTGCGTGAGCCTGCATCTCATCTGTCCTTCGGCGCTTCCAAGGTGACATTCCTTCCTCTGTTTTATTTTCTGCAATGTAGAATACAAAACTGCCATAGCTGATTATATTCTTTAACTGCTTACCTCAGATACACTGATGCACTGTACACTGTAGTTGACTGCAGACACACTTGCAACTGATATCTATTTGAAACTGACACGTGCACACACACTGCACTGACCCTGAACCACTTCAAACACACGGCACACACTGTATTTCACTGCAAACACACCGGCACCTGATATCTGTTTGAATCTAAAAAAAACTTGCACACA
Source organism: Camellia japonica (assembly GCA_030407325.1). Classification (NCBI taxonomy): domain Eukaryota; kingdom Viridiplantae; phylum Streptophyta; class Magnoliopsida; order Ericales; family Theaceae; genus Camellia; species Camellia japonica. The sequence continues at coordinate 44,474,251 of JAPPVO010000003.1, read as the reverse complement.
TGCTATATCTGCACTGAACCACTCAAACATGCTGACATATCACACGTTATAGTTCACTGTAAGCACACCGGCACCCGGTATCTGTTTGAATCTGAAAATATGCACACATGCTATATTTGCCCCAATTCTGAATGCCTGTCAAAATTGGCATATTTAGCATTGCTTCGCAATTGTTTGCTTGAAAACAGGGGATTCCCATACCGTCCGGGGTATGGGAACATCGCCGCTCGTGATTGGTACGCTGAGCTACCTGATGCGGTCCGCCACATTGTGGACCAGGCCGGTTTTGGTGCATTCTGCAGAGGACTATCCAGGCTTACTACGAGCAGGCCTCTCCTCGCTGCTCTAGCGGAGAGGTGGTGGGACACCACCGACTCGTTCCATCTTTCTGCGACGGGAGACATGACGATGACTCCCTATGATTTCTCGATGCTCACAGGCATCGGGGTAGGGGGTGATCCGATCCCCTTCGACACTGATATGGACGAGTGGACGGCTGCTCAAATATATCTTCTTGGCGAGGTGCCACCTCTCGTCCGTCCAGGCTTCGTTCGTTATTCCTGGTCCGAGGTCCAGTTCAGGGTCCAGCCAGCTTTGATCGAGGGGGCTCCGATGACCCAGGAGGCGGTGGAGCGGTACGCCCGCGGCTTTCTGATGTTCCTGCTGGGGACGACTATTTTCGCCGACCGGGCAAATACCGTGCCCCTCTACTTGCTCAGCGCCTTAGTGGATGTCACACAGATCCTGCACTATGACTGGGGTGGCGCCGCTCTGGCTACGCTCTACGGATACATGAGCTCTGCTTCCCGTGGCAGCGGACAGTTGCTCGGGGGTTATTGGCGTGCTTGGGAGGTACATTTCTTTTTCTGCTTTACATTTCTGCTTTCTACTACTATACTCTGTACTGTATTCTGTACACTGCTTTTCACTGACTGTATACTGCACACACGGCACACATATACTCTGCTTTACACCGACTGTACACTGCTCACACTGTACACTCTGCGCAATACACTGCACAATACACTACACGGTATACAGCTCTGTTATTTCCGCTTTATTCTGTATTCTGCTTTATCTGATAAGCATACTGGTATTTACTCTGCAGTTGTGGGTCTACGCTTACTTTCCCAGACTAGCCCCAGTGCCCGATGCGGAGACTCCTCTCGTCTTCCCGTTCTTGCGCCGCTTCGACGGGAGGTGCGTGCGGAGGCCCCGGGAGACGTTTAGCTTCTTCCGCCGCTATTTTGACACCATCACTCCCGCAGAGGTACGTTCAACTTTACAGTTTATTTAAGCTTCGCTTTTCACTGTATGTTTTCAATAATAGTAGATAACAAACTGTATTTCATTTTCAGATCACCTGGCAGCCTTGGGCTCCATTGCCAACTGTGACTTGGGATCGATTTGCCAGTGCTGAGGAGACCTCGCGTTTCCAGATTCTGCTAGAGGGCCCGGTCTGTCGGGCTTGGTACCTAGGTGAGCGTTTCCTACGCCAGACCCTAGGGTTACCGAAGCAGATAGTCCCGGTTCACCCTCCGGAGGATATGAGGGAGACCGAGAGATTCACTGCCGAGCAGATGGCCGATTACACTATTGGCTGGGAGGCGATCCGCTTCAGAGGCATCGGCGACTACAGAGAGTACGTGCAGACGTATATCATGCGGCCTCTGAGCGGTGGCCGTCGGGTTGAGGGAGAGAGGCCTGTGGCACCAGCAGCTAGGACGGGAGCGGGGGCTGGAGCAGGAGCATCGCGGAGAGCTCGGGTCCGCGGCAGGGGTGGAGTTCAGAGAGGGCGGGGGGCTGGCTGGCCTGCACTGCCCACCTCACTGACATACAGAGGACAGGGTGGGGCGACCTACCAGATTCCCTTCGCCCCTCCTCCGGCTGATCACGAGTTGGTCGGTTTCCCCGACTTGCCTCCGGTATGTACTACTTCACATTGCATCTTGCATAGTCATTTCATTTCAATTCATTTGATATTCCGCAGAATACTGATGCATGTAATACTTTTACAGGCTTCTTCCGAGTACACCCAGCAGTCCCTGGAGTTGAATGCCTCCATGATGGGGATGTTGCAGCGGACCTTCGACCTCCTGGCCCTCTACAGTATTCTGGTATGTTCTTCTGACCACGGTCTCAAACCATACATAAACTGCTTCACATAATCCGATGCACAACACAACTTCTGATAAACTGCTCACGGCATTTGATACACTGTACTCATACACTGCATTCTGTACTGATAAATTGCTCAGAGTATTCACACACTGTACTCATACACTGCATTCTGCACTGATAAACTGCTCACAGTATACTGATGCACTTGCCTTTTGTACTTTTCAGCCTCCCTTCCAGATTCCCACTGTAGGAGGTGTTCCAGCCAGGCCTCCTGTTCCTGCCGGAGGAGATGGAGAGGGCAGAGTATTCCCCCGCACCAAGGCAGGGCGCACTCTCGTTGGGAGTAGCTCACGGGCTCTAGTCCCAGATGATGATGACGAGGAGTCAGAGGCGGAGGCGGAGGTAGAGTCGTCGAAGAAGGAGACCGGAGACGGCTCGGACTCGGGCTCGGATGACAGTGCTGATGATGCTTCTGGACCTTCGTCCAGGAAGAGGACTAGGACGGACTCCCAGGCCTGAGATCCTTTGTCATTGATCCAGATTTTTGCTGTTTTTCTTCTTTTTTGTACTTTTTCCTTTTTGTTGGTAGCTAGGATACTTTGTACTGCCACAGGCAGATTTTCGTTTCCAAAACTTATGTACTTGAAAAGATGATGGAATGAAACAAACTTTTTGTCTGAAAAAGTGTTACATTTGTATATATCTCATACATTTCATTGCATCGCACCATATTACACCTCAATGTAAATGAAATTGATTTGTTGCCTGAAAATTGAACACTCATACTGTAATAATCAAATAACTAACCAACAAATAGCAAGACAACCCAAGCAACCCACTGCCTGATTCTGAACACACAGCCCTTACTCTGCTGGGGACTAATCTGCATACAGCCCATAACACAGCACTTGGTTCATTCTGCACATGGCAAATCCTGAGCAAACAGCCCAATCTGACAAGACAGAATACGAAGGCGGAACCGGCTGAAATTGAAACACACTCAGATGCCCCAAATTTCCCTTTTCTTCTTTTGGTTCGCCTAAATGTAGAGAATGGCACAGCACTCTGAGCATAAACGGATTTTGAAATTGAAAGAGGGTTTTTCAACCGGGGTATCGAGCCTACAACTGAATACAGCAGAACAAGACTCAAACAAAAGGCACACGACCTAATCACAACGAGACACGCTCGGAAAAGACTCAAAACAAAAGTTGAGGTGAACAAAACAAAAGACACGACACACGGACATGTTTACAAAACGAGAGACCTCAAATCTCGAGGAGCCAGTTCCTCCGGGTATGTTTCCCACCCTTTCTGATTTGTGATTCTCACATCACTCGGCCCTCAAGCTCGGTTTTTCTCTCAAAACCCTTTTTATCACTTTTCTCTCATCGTACACCTCTCTATTCTTTATTCTCTCATTTTTCATCCCTCCCCAGGGTGATTGACAGATGAATAGGAAGTTGCGGGTTCACGCCCAATACTATTAGCTCGCGGCTATTTCTTCCGGTGACGTCTAGTCAATGTTCCAGATAGGAAATGGTGTATCTTGATCTGTCCCAATTTGTGCTTTGCACTTGGTTCAATACCTCGTTGCTTGGAGGTTATTGAGGGCTCTCAGCCCTTTACAGATAGCTTTGGTTGTGCCTTCTTCCGGCGAATAGGGTGCCCTTCTGGCAAGTATGTTGATGATAGGGAGAAGATAGAACACCTGACTCGAATGTGCCCTTAGTTCATCACTTTGACCATTTTTGTTAGTTTTCTACTAAAACAGTTTTGACCAAAATGAGAGTCGGATTAACATACTTGTTCGATTTTTGATTTGAAAATCATGCAAGTCAGGCTGTAAGCACTGAAAATTTTCCTTTTTTGGGTCCAAGAGGGTGGTCCGATTTTGGAAAATGAAATAGTTTTCGAGAAAATAGTCAACCTCAGTAAAAAATTTTCAAAAACTATTTTTGCAAACGGCCGGTGCTAAACGAGCACGGAACTTACCCTCGAGATGCGCAACCTCGGATCGGAGGCAATGGAAAATTGCCCCTTGCTTGAAAGGGGTGCATGGCAACGGAAAGTTGCCCCTGGTTTGAATGGCGACTCATGGCAACTTATGGCAACGGAAAGTTGCCCCTTGTTTGGATGACGCCGCAACATTTGGTAAACAGTCTTCGTCAGTGATGATTGCAAACGAACTCTTGGATGCAGAGAAGACGGAGATGGTCTGGACCAATATATGGACACAGTCACTGTGACAGCGTTGGAGGCTGGACTTCACGAGGAAGTTGACTGCGTGGTTCCGGTTGTCACAACCGAACTATCGAATTCAGAGGACGCAAAGGTGATCAAAACCATTACATGGACTGAGATGCTATGAAAGCGTTGGGGGTTGGACTTCAAGACGAAGTTGCCTACGTATCCCAAACATGGGAATCAAGCCTTACGTAGTTCTGGTTAAGGTACACTCGGGTATTTTAACCTTCACTTTTTAGGCTCTAACTTTTGCCAAGGTGCCCGATGTGGGTTTTCGACCTTGCGAGCTTTGTTTTTCTTTTCTCTTTTTTTCTTTTCTTTTCATTTCCTTTTTCGCATTTTTTTTTTCTTCTTTTTTTTTCGTTTCTTTTTGCATTTTTCCCTTTTTGTATATATTTTTCTTGCTCTAACTTTTGCCTGGGTCGCCCTTCCGGGTTTTCGGCCCAGCGAGCCTCTCAAAGGGTAAAAGTGTAACAAGTCCATGCCAAATGGTTTCGAGATTGAAGCCCTCTGTATCCAGGAGAGTGGCTGTTGTATTGATCTGCAGAAGGATCCATATTTGGCTGTTCAAGCACATCTGACATTTTTCTACCCCTAGTTCAAGGGGTGCTTCTGTTCTCGCTTCGCAAGTTTCTGTTGACGGCGTCTGACCTCTTGATCTGACTTTTGGTGCCTCTTGCTCGAGGGCTGCTTCAAATCCGGCCACACGGGCCTTACATGGCGGTTGATCGTTGAACAGTCCGGATTGTGGTCTAGGCTTGAAAACAGATGGATTGAATCTTGAGGCTAAGAGCGATCCTAGGTTGCACAATTTCAAGAGCGATTCCACACAGGTCTTCACAGGGCCGCGCAAAACATTTTGTTTTTGAAAGTTTTTACGAAAGCGACACATCGCTCGCGCTGAAGATAGTGTGGAACCAGTCTAGATCAAGCCAGGGTCCTTCTCAGTACTCACGCTAACAAGCATGATTTCATTCATTAAAGGCTTAGCACACCTATCTTTCTCTCAATTTGATCAAAGTTTTGTAAAACCCGAGGAATTCCTTCCTATTCGTTTTTATCACCACAGTGCTAAAAAAAGGTTTTGGAAAAACTTAGGTCATTACAACGATTTTCAGGGCACAAGAGAGCAGGTGGAATGTACTGTTGTCCCATTCAAATCTTCTAGCATAACCAGCCCAAAATAGTAATAAGCACGGAAACATGATAGCCGCAGCTGTTTCATTCAAATTCCCTGATTGTAACTGGCTCCACGGCAGAGACAGACTCAAAAAGAAAGCAAAAGGGTAATTACAAAACAAAACGGTGTTCGAGGCAACAACCCCAGAACCAACCGACATTCTATACAAGGGGACCGACTTGTTACAACAAGACAGACCCTTAAGCAAAAGGACTGACTCAAGACAAAGAGACAGACTCAAAACAAAACAAAAGACTGACTCGACACCCAAGCCAGAATTTACAAAACTAGCAATCGCAGATGCTCAAAAATGCATGCCAGACGCCACATCCGAAGTACACCCAGTGCTGCCCGCAGGTAGTTCACTTCCTGATTACATACTCGCAGTATCAGTATCTTCAAAATCCAATAGCTGGGTAGTAACGGACTTGGCTGAGGTGGGCGGAAGGATGACCTCGTTGTCGATCAAATCTTGCACCTCATGACGGAGGCGGAAACAATTATCGGTAGCATGACCGGTTTGCTGGTGGTACGCGCAGTACTGAGCAGCATCATGTGTGGGAGGGAGATTCTTCGGGAGAGGCCGAGGCTCCAGGGGTTTAAGGTGCCCTCTTTCGGCCAGGATTTGGAGTGCCTTGGATAACGGCATGTAGAGAGCATGAAAGACCCTGCGCCCTCGGGGCAGGTACTTCGAAGTCTGAGAATTCTTGCTAGACGCATTAGCGAAAGGGTCAGCAGGTGCTGCCTTGACTTTCTGATCTTTCCCAGGTGCAGGGTTAGGAACGGAAGGAACTGTTCTGGCATGACGGGGCCTGTCCCGATTTTTTGATTGGCTGGTACTGCCTTCAGTTGGAGCGGGAAAAACATCATCCACAGTTTTGGTCAAGACTGCGAATACTTGCTGTTTACTCATCCCCCCGGCTTTCAAAGCCTCGACTGCCCATAGCAATTGTTCAATGGGATCGGTATCTGCCTTCATTTTGTCTTTACCTTTGGCCTCAGCCTGATCGAGGGTTTGGGTTGATATGTCGTTGTTATAGCTGGAGGCCATCTCCGGTTGGCTAAGCTCGATCACAATCCGTCCCAGCAATGGGGGCTCCTGGGGTACAAAATGCCCGGCGTATGGTGCGGCTGGTGGCGAAACTGACATTCCGTAAGCGAGATCCGCCACGGACCTCTGGAGGTCACCTACCATCCCCATCAACTCGAATGTGGTAGGCTCACGAGCCTGATACAACTGGGGGGTCCAAACCGGGTGTGCAGCAGGCGACCTGGGTGGATGTGGCACATCAACATTGGTCTCACTTTGCAGAGTGATTTCTTGATCTAATGCGGCTGTCATAACCACAACCTCTTCCGAATTCTGCGTCATCATAGATCCACTGTTCTGAGCGATGACTGACGGATCAGATATCTGTCTTGCCTCAGCAAAGGGGAATATTGACTATTCTGGATCAATTCTCTGAACTGAAAGGAAGACCAAGCAGCATTTCAGCCCAAACGGAACAAACACAGGTGTAGCTGAACAACTGTACTCTACTACTGATCACTGTCCCCCAAAATCACTGCCCCAAAATACTGAATCGGATATCCACAGATATAACTGATTCTCACAAATACTGATACTGGTGCCCTCAGGCCTGATACTCAAGTTGGCAAACTGACATGCGCATTCCCTGTAGAGATATACTCTAAAAGCACATAGCAAGTAAAAGAGCCAAAACACCCCTATGTTGGGGTAGGGTTTCCCTGTCCTATTTTGTTAGGAGCTAGGGTTTCACTACGCACGCAGCGGTTTCAAACAACCTAACATCGGGTAAGCAACCTGTCCTACCTTGGAATGGTCACTATGGATTCCGACTATGCACTAGGTTGAATGGTCGAAAGGGTGACCGGGTAAAACCGGGGTTTGTGTTCCCATACTGGCAGAGCCCGCAACCGATCAGCCTTATGGTCATGCCTTGACATGACAAGCCTCCGGCAAACCGCTCAGGAATAGCAGATGGCCAACACGGTGTCCTAGGCGCACCGATGCACATGTAATGCAAAGAAACACATAAGTGAAATCAAAATAGGATATCATGAGTTCGAGTCAAGCTCTCTAAAATCCCCAGCAGAGTCGCCAGAAACTGTAACAAGCCCGCGAGGGACCTCGACGGCGTTACAGTTCGGACTCGATTTGTGTCACGGTTCTTAATCTTGAACCGAAGAGTCCAAATTCGGCAAATCGTTTTGAGAAAACAGATTTTGAAAGAAGTACCAAACATGGACTGCTTCGCCAGATACAGAGTCGCCACCTAAATATTTTTTATGGGGGAATTTAGGAAACCTTGACTCGGTGCCAAAGGCCACGTGTCCGTCATCACCAAAGTTGCCTCGGCTCGGGAACTTGGGTACGATTGGGGAAGGTCAGCTATGAGCACCCCCTCTCGCCCGATCCGAAGATCGGCCTCTACTAACCATGATATCCTATTTTGAAAACTTTATGTGTTCTTGTTCCGGTTATTATCCTAGAATTACTATGATATGCGCACAGCAAAACAAGTATAGACCAGATCGCCTAATTTGGAACAAAGCATTGCATATCCGTTTGTTTGGAAAACGCTTTGGAATTTGCTACTCGCAAGTAGGCTAAAAATACGGATTTCAATGAATTATTGCAATTCAAACAATCCAACCTTCACCCACAGGCATTCAGGCAGTTTATATCACATAAGCATCTAGCCACATGGTAAGCATGCTGTCATGTTAACATTCACACTCATGCGAAATGCTAAAGCATAAAGAGCTCACCTAGTACTCTGTGCCGAAACAAGAACATGTTAGCAATCATGCATGATCCAAGTCCATGTTAAATGGCTAATGCAACGCATACGAAATGTCATTAGAGTAGGCTCAGCTAGTCTATAAATGACATGTGAAAATGCACAAGTAGCATATATTCAAGTTAGATTTATCATGCATGATCCAAGTCCATGTTAAATGGCTAATGCAACGCATACGAAATGTCATTAGAGTAGGCTCAGCTAGTCTATAAATGACATGTGAAAATGCACAAGTAGCATATATTCAAGTTAGATTTGAAATACTTTATGCAGTTAGCATGATGCGCAGAGCCCGATGCATACAATACTGATGAATGATGCACGCATGCATAGCATAAGGTATGCTAAAGTAAACATGCCCTAATACTAACCATCAAAAGCAGGTAAGTAAAAGGGAGAAAGAAGTGGGGGTTGGAAGACATGCACACGCGCACCCACGCTTATTACAAATTTGCCCTTGCTCGGAGGGACCAAAAGAATAATACAATTTAACTAACCAACAAGCTAATTAAATATTACAAATCAATTAAATTAGCTAAGCAAATTAACTAATTTATTTAAGCAATAAACAACGGCCTCGGGAAGAGGGTCCAATGCATGCGCGCTCGGGTCCGCTCGGAAAGCCATTGCCATGCACAAGTTGCCTCTGTTTTGACTGTTATCCTTCTCTGAAGACTTCACAAATCTCAGAACTGCTTCTCTGCACACTATGGAACACCACCGGCTGAAGGGATTGGTCACCGGCCATGTGTGATGGTCACCGGCCACAAAATGATCCATCGGCCAACAATGGATGGCCGGTCGGCACTGAAGATGGCCTGCCGGCCAAATCTTCCTGCAGAATCCTGTTTGACAGCAGCAGAGGACAAAGCAAAGCATGGCAGTGCATTTTCAAGCTATGTATGCACCAACCACACTCCTTATCATGTGAATGACTCAAAGGAGGATGGGCCTCGATTCTCGGACCACCAATCACGCATTTCCATGCATGATGGCCCAAAGAATCAAGTGCGCATCTTGATATGGAATGCAATGCACATAAACAAACCAATGGGGCTTAACCTCTATCACAATCAATTCAAGAGGTTAAGCATGCGTGCCAATGTAATGCAACCTAGGCATGTGAGCTAGCATGCAATCATGGAAATGCAAAGAAGCATACAAGGCATGAAGCAATGCAACCAACAAGTATGCAAGACATAATGTGGATGTTCAAGCATGCAAGCAAACACGTGACTTCATTCAATCATGCAACTTCAATCATGCAACAACACACAAATACGCAACAACATACAAGGAGAGCATGCAACAATATGCAAATGAGGGACTTACACTAATTGGATAGCTCTATACTAAGCCCAAAACAGTGGCCAATGCTATGGAAGTGAGGTCCAACACACACACACACATGCACATGTTAATAGGCCAACACTTAAGCACATAAGAGCAACTTCTAAGCACACTTAAAAGAGACCAAACATGGACTAATGGCATACATTGAAAGCTCTGAATATGCATGAAATGGAGGTGCCAAACCTACCAATTAACACAAGCAAAGCATGCTAGCATGGCCAAAACTCAAGGCAAGCTAAAAGGGCATGGGACCACACTTAGCAAGACCAAACATGGCATGAATTAAATGACTAAAAATAGAGTTTTAGCATATTAAAACAAAGCCTAAAGATCACTTAGATGACATCTAAATGACTTAAATTCAAGGGCATGCACAATGACCAAACATAGAGCATAAGGCACAACCTCATAAGGCATCAAATGAGCATCAAAGGCAAGCATACAAGCATGTCATAAGGACTGAAATGATGCCATAAGTGGTGTCAAACCACTAAAATAAATCAAACAATGCATGCTCAACACTCCACATACTTAAAGCCTACAAGCTAGCAATGCAAAGGAGCTATGCAATACATGTTATGATTGACCAAAACAACCAAAAACAGACCTTAAACATGGCAAAAACAAGAACAAAATCTTCACAAAGCTAGGCCAAAAGCATGCTTGAACAAGGGTTAAAACCTAGATGCATGTTAAGGCTACAATATGGCATTACAAGACATGTATGCTAAACAAGCAAGGTGTGTCCAAACCAACTCAAAGCTGAGGTAAAACATGGCAAAATACCACCAAATACCTACTGAAATATGGCCAACATGATCTCAAAATGGTGCTCAACACATGAGGCTTAAATGGCCCTTTTCAAGGACAATAAGGAGAGGGGGTGGCCCTCTCCTTCCTAGGACCTCAAGGCACCATCCTCACCTCTGAAATCCCTCAAGATTTTAGTGGTGAGGAGGCCCAAACACAATGGTCCCGAAACTCAACCGAAATGGCACAAAATGGAGCCTTTCAAGACTTACGAGGGCTCAAACAACCCCAAAGCTTGAAACACCCTTAAGAACTATTTAGAGGGCTAAAAAATAGAACTTTTATATGTTATATGTTAAGCTCAAAAATAGATGCAAGGTAGGCAAAAATGCTTTGCAAAAATGGGGAATAAAGGGACAAGTGTCTTACCCTAGTAGACTCCTTCAAGGATGGAGTTCCAGCTGCTTTCCTTAGCTCAAAACCAACTCAAAACCTCTGAAAATAGTTCCTTAGTACCTCAGTAGCTCAAGGAAGGTGTAACTCTAGGTGTTTGTGTGCAAAAATAAGACTAAAACACCTTAAGGCAAAAAGAGGGGGAGATAGAGATAGGAATAGATACAACTATGCTAACCCTAAAAACCAGAGCCCTTCTCTCTATTTTTGCTAACCCTAAACCAAAGAGTAGAGGCTCCCTCTTATAAAGCTCAATCTTGTAAGCTTACAAGACAAGCTAAAAAGGAGGGAGATCCCTCCATACACGTGTATGGAGGGGAGCCAAGTGCATGCCAGCTGCACAAAAAATATCTGCAAAAGTAGATGCACAGTAGTCGGCCGGCCAAAAATGCAATTGACCAAAAAAAGATAACCGGCCAGCCATCTATAGTGCCGGCCGGCCAAACATTTGGCCGGTGGCAACAAAACACAGCCGGTGGCCTCAAGCCATGGCCGGTGGAGTGTGGGGATGGCCCACAAGCCCATTCTCTGTCCCTCCAAGGCAAAACACAAGTGTTTGGTGCAAAACCAGACACGAAACAATCGAGTCGAGAGATCCTGAGGCAAGGCGCGTAGTCGAGACCTCCGGGAACTCAAGACGAACACAAAAACATGGATAATCACCAAGTGTTCAAGCGGTGACGTCCAAGTCTTGAGGACGGTCAAAAATGGGGTGTCTACAGAGGGACACCCCCTTCCCTTTGTGTCTCATTTACTTGTGTTGTTGGCTTATAAGAGTAGCATGTTTACTTAGCATCTCTTGGTTCTATTTCAGTACTTTTTGGTGGTTTTTAGGACCTTCCTTAACTCTATTTCATGTTGGTTTGATGTCATCTTGCATGCTTCACATACTTGTAGAGTAATCTTGCATGTTTGCATAACATGCATCTTGCATTTCGACCATCATGCTTGCATGTTCTAACTTAACTTTGAGAAGTTTTTAGCCTTGTTTCACCATGCTTAAGCTCTGTTTGAGGTTGTCTTGGTCATGCTTGCCATGCTTTGTATAGCCACCATGCATTCTAGCTTGTTAGCTTTGGGTGTGTGAGTCATTAGCATGCTTTACTTGGGCCATTTCAGTGATTTGGTATCACTTGTCATAGTATTTCAGTCTGTGTTTCATGCTTGTATGCTTGCGTTTGCCATCCTTTTAATGCTTTGAAGAGTTGGTGTCTTATGCTCCATGTTTGGGTCATTGTGCATATCTCCATGATTAAGTCTTTGGGATGCCATCTCATTGGGTTTTGGGGTTTGTTTTGGCATATTATAGCTCTGATTTTCCTTGATTGAGTCATGCCATGTTTGGTTGTAATGGGTGTAGAGCAATTCCCCCTTTTGGCCTTGTATGCGCCTTGTTTTGTGCTCACCTTTCTAGCATGATTTGACCACATCCCATGCATGTTCTAGCCTTGTTTTGGCCTGTCTTGGGACTGTTTTGGGTCGCCTTGGCCCTTTAGGGCTTGGTTGATATGGCCATAGTTCAAGTACCTTGGCTAGCTTTGAGCTTTAAGTCCATTAGCATGCTATGCTTATCCTATGTACATGATTTGGCATCATTATTGACATGATTTCAGAGCTTATTGCATCGTCATATTCTCATGTTTATCCCATCTTGCTCATGTTTGAAGATTGTGCATTGTGGTCTAGCTTATGGACCAAATTTTGGTCCCTTGATTTGGGTGTTTTGGCCACTGTTTTGGTACGGTTGAGGTCCATCCACCTTTAGTGTAAGTCCATGGATGATGCGTTTGTGTATTTGTCATATGCTTATCGCATTGCATGTTGTTGCGTCCTTATGATTGGTATCATTGTTGCATGCCCATCACTTTGCATATTTGTACACCTAGGTTGCACCTTGCATGTTGGTTAGTTTGCACCTTGTCACCTGTTAGTTTAGGTTGCATTACATTTGGCATGTTTGCTACCTTAACTTCGTGTGTATGTTCGAGTCACATTGTATTTGGCATGCTTATGTCGCATTACATTAGTTGCATGTTTTGCATTGTATTTGGCATACATGCATTGCATTTTGTTTGGTTTGGGGTGTCAAACCAAACATGAGGAGCGAGGGATGTTCGTACTTGAAGTGACGAAACGTCCCTCAATCCTTAGTCGCCGACGCTCTTGATCCAAGCATAATAGAGTTCTAGGCATTCTTGTGTTTGTTGCATTCATTCCACATTAATTTGCACACTTGGCACCTTTGGCCATCATGCATTGAAATGCGTGATTGGTGGCCTGAGGGTCGAGAGACATACTCCCTTGAGTTCATAGCATGATAGGGAGAGTGACTGTGCACACATTGTCTTGTAAATGCCTTGCCATGCACTGTCTGTCCTCTGCTACAGCAAAAACAGTTTTTTGCAGGAATAGATGGCCGGTTGGCCATCCCCAGAGCCGGCCGGCTATGAATTGTTGGCCGATGGCCCCACTTTTGGTCGATGACCATCCTTCCATGGCCGATGGTCCTATATCTTGGCCAGTGACCTCCCACAGTGCTCAGGGAGTGTTTCAGAAGCATCCCAAGGATTTTCACAATTTTTAGAGGTGAAAAACAGTGCAAACAGAGGCAACACATGGCATGGCAATGGGTTTCCGAGCGAGGCGAATCGAGCATGCATCATCCAATCATTTCGAGGCGGAGCTGCAACGGCCTCTTTAGTTTCATATTTAGACTGTTTTGTAATTAATTTGTTAATTAATTAAGGGTTTTGTAATATTTAATTGGCTAGGGTAGTTGATTAAGTATTCGGTCTGTATTATTTATTCGGACCCTCTGTCAAGAGGGCGAATTTTGTAATAAGTGTGCGTGCGTGTGTGAATGTCTTCCAACCCCACGCCTTTCTCCCTTTTACTTACCTGCTTTTGAATGGTTAGCTTTAGGTCATGTTTCAATTAGCATACTTATGACAGCATGTTTGCATACATTCATTCGTATTGCACGCACCGGGCTCGACGCATCATACTAATTGCGTAGTATTTCAATTCCAACTTGAATACGTGTATCGAGTTGTTGCATTTCACATGCCATTCTTAGATTAGCCGAGCCTATTCTAGTTACATTTTGCATGTGTTGCATTAGCCATCTTAACATAAACTAGGATCATGCATGATTTCTAACTAGTTTCTTGTTTTGGCTCGGAGTACACTGTGAGTGTTTATGCTTTAGCATCTTGCATGTGTGTAAGTGTTAACATGATAGCATGCTTGCCATGAGGCTATTTGCTTAAATGATATAACTGTCTGAATGCCTGTGGGGGAAGGTTGGATTGCTTGAATTGGAATAATTCATCGAAATCTGTGTTTTAGCCTACTTGCAAGTAGCAAAATTCAAAACCATTTCCAAACAAACGGATATGCGATACTTTGTTCCAAGTTAGGCGATCTAGTCTATACTTGCTTTGCTGTGCACATCACGTAGTAAAGATTAGCCAATTAACCGGAATAAGAATGCATGTGTTTTCAAAAACAGGATATCATGTTTAGTAGTGGCCGATCTTTGATGGGGCGAGCGGGGGTGCTCATAGCTGACCTTCCCCAATCGTACCCAAGTTCCCGAGCTGAGACAACTTTGGTGATGACGGACATGTGGCCTTAGGCACGAGTTAGGGTTTCCTAAATTCCCCCCAAAATAAAATATTTAGGTGGCGACTCTGTATCTGGCAAAGCAGTCCATGTTTGGCACTTCTTTCTTAAAAATCAGTTTTCCAAAAACGAATTGTCGGATTTGGACTCTTTGGTGATTTATCAATCTTGCATTGCACTTTGCGAGATCAAATTAAGAACCGTGACATTTGAGTCCGAACTGTAGTAAGCCCAAATGGACAAAACAGGAGTTTCTCCCGGGACATTTGGGGATGTCTACAACTGGCCATCACGATGCTTAACCCTTGGGTACGAGGAGCGGGTCGTGACACAATTCCTCTTTATGTGATCAAGAATCCCAGCATTTTCCCTGTCGTTATGCCGAAGGTGCATTTTTGTGGGTTCAACCTCAATTTATACTCTCTGATCCGCTCAAAGAATTTCTTCAATGCAGTGTAGTGGCCTTCTCGCTCTTTAGACTTGACAATCATATCATCCACATATACCTCAACCTCTTATTGGATCATGTCGTGCAGAATAGTAGTTGCAGCCCTTTGATAAGTTGCCCCGACATTCTTCAACCCAAAAGGCATGACTCGGTAGCAATAGGTGCCCCATGGAGTAGTGAAAGTTGTCTTCTCCCTATCTTCAGGTGCCATCAGAATTTGGCTATACTCGAAAAATCCGTCCATGAATAAGATTAACGCATGGCCTGCGGTGAAGTCTACCAACTCATCAATATGTGGCAACGGAAAATCGTCCTTCGGACTAGCCTTATTCATATCCCTAAAGTCGACACAGACTCTGATTCTGCCATCCTTCTTTGGAACTGGAACAATATTGGCCAACCACGTTGGATACTCAAATACAAGTAAGAAACCAGCCTCAATCTGTTTGGTAACTTCTTCTTTGATCTTCAAAGCCCAATCTGGGCGAACTCTGTGCAACGTTTGTTTAACTGGCCGGGCCTCAGGGTCAAAAGTGATCCGGTGTTGTACAATCTCAGAATTGATCCCAAGCATGTCTTCGTAGGACCACGCGAAAACATCTTTAAAATTTTTTAGTAAAACGATTAAACACTCGCATTCCTCTGAAGATAACATGGACCCGATCTGGACCAAGCGAGGATCTTCCTCAGTACCCACATTAATTGGTACGATTTCATCTGTACAGGGCTTAACACGCCTTTCCTCCTCACAATCAACCAAATTTTTCAAAACTCGAGGAATCTTTTCCTCTTCGTTTATGTCAAAATTTTGAAAATTAAGATCAGTACAACAAACCAAAGGCACAGAGAAGTAAGTAACGTTCACAGTATTACCATTCAAAAAGTCCAAATCTTCAGCTATAGTGGACTCAAAAGAAAGGCTAAAAGACGACTTAGACAGGACTTTGGTATCCAGGTTACCACTCCCAGAAGTACCAGACTCAGAGGGACTCGAATCTGACTCCAACTCCACAGAATCGATGGAATCAAATTCGGACTCATTATTCGATTCAGAACTGTTGACGATGCCATGCTCAAATTTCCAGACCAGGCGTGGAGCCTCAGACGCATCCACGATAAGTTTAGAGAAATTCGTTGCTGGGTTATCCCCGATCATTGAGATAGTAAAACTATCCCCCAAGTTAGTGGTCTCAGCTTTAGCAATAAAACCTATTAGTAGGTCAGCCAGTGCTTTTCCTAATAGTTCTTCCTCTTCAGTATCCAAACTTGCAGTCCTACCTACATATGTATTAATGCTTAGGTCTGTCTACTCATCTCTTCTTTTGGTAACTGGTGCCCGAAGAAGATCTTGAATGCTGGATACCTTGTCTTTGTCTCCTGGTCAAACCAAGACTCTAGAAATCCACAGAAGGGGAAATCTTCCCCTTGGCAGACAAAGCGTCCGTTCAGGGTTCCCCGTATTAGTTTATGGACTAACTCATACTACTTCCCAGTCCTCTTTACTTTCAGCCTTTCTCTCAACTCCTGCCCTTTTCTCTGTCAATCCATGGCTGTAGGTTTGTATCCCAGCCCGAAAGAGTAGGGGTTATGGCTCACTTCCTTAGCAACAGTGCTCCCCTGTTTGCCACTTCGGCCTAGTCCTGATCCAGGCATATGCCCCTGTTTGTTCATCATGTAGATGGACTGAGCACTCACATAAGTTCCGTTGTCTTCTGCCATGATGGATTGGACCACCCGGGCCTTTATCAACGAGAAGCGAGAGAGGAAGACATATTCTTCCCCATATATGATTTCCAACACTGGCATGGCAGTTCCCTAAGGAGGATGGATCGCAGAATTACTGCCCGCCTTTGAAGGGGTTACCCTGTCCTAGATTTTTGGCATGATCTAGGCTACACTATTTCAAACAATGAGTTTCACACAATCCTGTATTCGGGTAAGTATCATGTCCTAGTTTGGAACATTCACTATGGCTTTTCGATATGCAACTAGGTCGAATGGTCAAAAGAGTACCTCAGTAAGACTACCTAATATACCTCTCGCACCTAACACCGAGAAGTGAAAGGAGAATCAAACAGTATAGCGGTAATCTAGATCCAAGGGTTGTGTTCCTAACATGGCAGAGCCCACGACCGGTCAGCCTTTTGGGCGATTCTCCGGTAAACTGTCCAGGATAGCAGATGGCAAACACAGTGACTTAAGCGCACCAATGCAAATGCAATGCAAAGAACATATATAGGTAGATAAAATTTCGCATCATGATGTTCGAGTCAAGTTCTCTAAATTCGCCAGAGGAGTTGCCAGAAACTATAGCTCGACTTTTCCGTGCTCCTTTCGAAAGGCAAATAAGCCCTACAGTGTCAGACTCTCGTGCTTCTGGATTTGATTTCATAGGTGCGATGTGAAACCGCAAAAGAGTCCAAATCTGGCAATTCTTTTGGAAAATCGATATTTTGAATCAATATGTCAAACATGGATTGCTTTGCCAGATTTACAGAGTCACCACCTAAATATTTTGTTTTGGAAAATTTAGGAAACCCGTGACTCGTGCCAAAGGCCATTAGTTCGTCATCACCAAAGTGTCTGGGCTCGGGAACTTAGGTACGAGAGGGGAAGGCCATGAATTGAACACCCCACTTGCCCGATCAAAGATCGACCTCTACTAATCATGATGTGAATCTTATTTACATTATATGCTCTTGTTCCAATTATTAGGTTAACTTTACTATGTGATGCATACAATTATAGACTAATTTTGCAAGCATTGGAACACTCGATTCATGTTTGTTTTGAAAAAGTGTTTTGAATATGCACCACTTGAAAAAAGTGATCCTATATGAACATTATTCAAATTATTCCAATTCAAGCAAATAGCCTTCATCCACAGGCATTCAAGCAGTTTATCAATTAAGCATTTAGCCTTATGGCAAGCATGCTAGACATAGAAATAATCACACTCATGCAACGTGCTAAAGAAAATACAAGCTTACCTTGTACTCCAAGCCAAAAAAGAGAAACTAGTTAGAAAAATGCATGATTCTTGTGCGACATGTCAAATGCGACACATGCGATATGCAATTACTAGGCTCGGCTACTAATTTGACATATGGATCAATAGCATGCGGTCTAAGCACGTATTCAAATAAGTATAAGCAATAACAATGCGAGTTAAAATGATGAACCGAGCCTTAATGCATGTAATACAAGTTGATGCAAATATGAAATATGCTAAATGAAACGTGATGCCCTAAACTAACCATCATAAGCTAGTAAATAAAAGGGAGGAAGACGTGGAGTTGAAAGACATACACAAATTATTACATATTTATCCTCACGCAGGGGGGTCCGAATCAATGTCCGATAGTCCAAATTAAACTAATTATTACAAACCAAATAAATTAATAAGTAATTAAATAATAAGCTACCAATCTGAAGATGCACAATGCTCGTATGCGCAGCGTCCAGAAGTTGCTCTGTCTGTCCAGATTATTCTGTTTCACCTTCAACCACTGCCCTCTGTTTTTGCACAACACACTGCCTTACCATTCATTGATGCCCGACCGGCCCTCACTGACATCTAGCCGGGCCTAAGGAAGGCTGGCTGTGGCTCAGTTTCTTGTAACTCCATTTGGTGCTCTGAAGTGAAAACAATGCAGACAGAGTGTTCTGGACTCTATTTGTCCCTTTCTCACTTCTCTGTCACGGGAAAGCCTCGACAGAAGGTTGAAATTGATTACAAAACCAACAATGAGAAAATTAATTGTTTGATAATCTCGGATACAATTTTGGACAAAAATCAATGAATATGACCACCCCTCCCTCTTGTCATGGAGTGAACTCAAAGAGGGTGGTAGAGACGCTTCAAGAATGATCAAAACACCATGAATTAGTGTATGATCATTCTTGACTCGATTAACTTGGCATAACGTCCAGCCAAGCCTAAACAAATTAGGTCATTTTCTTTATGTGTATTGATCCAATTTTAAACCAATTTGTTTAGTCATTGCCATTCATTAATTTATTTGTCCTTGGTGATGTTAAGTCCTCTAAAAGGAGAGAAGCATCAAATGGGAAGTAATTCTCAACATGAAAGAAAGATTACGCCGTTGACAATGAATCTCCATGGAGATTAAGCCATTAAGCGTGAAACTCTAGTTCATGTGTTGAATAACCATCAACCATTTGAGACAACTCTCAAATGAAATAAAGGAGTGACAACTTGATTATTAAAATGAGATTATTAAATGAATTGAAGAAAAGCAAGAACAATATGGAACAAGCTATACAAGTGAACTTATGAGACAACAAATGAACTAATCAAAGCATGAACTAATTAAATAAATTAAAACAGCCCTAAAATAGCCCCTAAAGTGTAAAAAGCAGTAGCTAAAACCATGTTAAAAGAGCACAAAAAGATAGGCAAAACAAAGAAATACAAAGCTAGTAAGCAAAGCTAAGGAGGGGTGGCTAACCCCTCCACTTTCGGGACTTCTAAATCATATTTTAGCCTCTGAAAATAGTCCCAAAACAGTCCAAAAATTGCCCCAAAATAGTGGCTAGAATTAGAAAAATAAGTGGGAAACACAAGGATACAAGCTTGGAATAAGGTTCAAGGAAGGGTGGTTAACCCCTCCACCTTTGGTAGCTTTTAAATCACAATTTTCAACCCACAAAATAACCCCAAAATAATGTATAAATCAAGGAAAAGAGAGGAAAAAAGTAAAAGAGAAATAAGGAAGAAGATGCAAAAATTATACCTCCGGAAAGAGAGGATGCTCTTAGTTAACAAACTTGATTCCATTACCCTCAAGTTTGAGTTATGGTTTTTGTGGGGGCTAAGAATCAGGGGATGCAAAGAGGCCGAATAATTGAACTTGGAGAGCCAATGTATATACATTGTATTCGGTCCCGTCTTATACAAATCCAGAAGTATCCTAATCGGCCGCATAACCAGTTAAGCGAGGAGCCGAGTGAAGAGCAGTTTGCAACAAAATGAGTCGAGTAGATAGTTATATGGTGGATTAAAAGTGGGCCCAACCCTGAGGCCCAAAAAGAGATATAAATAGAAGAACATCAACCAAAAAGAGGTACGTGAGAACAAGTAAGCTTAACTACAAACATAAGCAACCAAAAGAGTAGAGACTGACTTATCCGTTGGAGTGCTAATTCTGGCACCCCCGACTGGAGTGTTCATTCTTTTTCAGGTGGCTAGCTGAGGATCAACAGCGCCCTCCAGGACCCGAAGAGTACTTCCGAACTACTTCTCCACAATTGGCGCCGTCTGTGGGAATACTCAAGCACATCCATAGCGGGCATGACAGAAGATCCTCCGGCAGTCGCTGGCGACCCTACACCACAAGATGAAACCACTCCAAACAACATGCTTGGGCCAGAGAATATTACTGCAAGAAGGGCCTTGAACTTCGATTCACCCTCGACATCAGCCCATGAGACAATGCAAGTGATTATGGAGCAAGCGAAGCAAAACGAATAGAGGTTGGAAAACATGATGGTTGAGAACGAGCGCCTTCGACAAGATTTGGCCTTGGAGGTGGCAAAATCTCAACAAGCAGTGCGCCAAGACCCGGGATGACCTCTAAGAAAGGATAGTCGACGATCTCGAATTCGGAGACATGATAGTAGCAGTGGCTTTGACTCATCATCCCCAGAATCTACAAAGAAGGGATGAGTCGACATCTCCAGTTCTTCTGAAGGAAGTCCGCGTACACGAAAAAAGCGAAGAAGAAATGATTCAGATGAAGAGGATCAACATCACCCCTTTGTACAATGGATTGCAAGAGCAGTGCTACTCAAAAAGTTCAAAGCACCGTCATTCAGCTTGTATGATGGTAAATCAGACCCCACCAATCACATTCGCCATTACAAGCAAGCCATGACGCTTCATGCAGACGACGAGGCCCTCATGTGTGGAATATTTCCGAGCAGTTTGGGACCATTGGCTGTCAGATGGTATTATAAACTGGAGCCGGCATCCATCAAGGGCTTCCACCGACTCCAAAAATCCTTCAGGGCAAGGTTCATCACTAATGAGGTCCAGCCGAAGCAAACCGATTCTCTGTAGGCAATGCAAATTCAACCAGGGGAAACTCTTCGTGCATATTCGGCGCAATATTGGGAATGTTTTAACCTAGTAGATGATGCCTGCAATGACTCCATGGCCATCACCGCCTTCAAAATGGGGTTACATCCAGACAGCACCCTACGCAGCTCTTTGACCAGACGGCCCCCAAAAACGGTCTGGTCGTTGATGAAAAAAGTTGAGGAATACTGCAAAATAGAAGACGATGCCCTACGGGTCAAAGCCGGGCACAGCGCCACTAAGTCAGCCCCGCCTGAAATCGTGCAGCCGATGAACGTTGTACCACCACAGAGCCCTAAATCACGGAACCGGGCTAAACGAGATCGAAGACGAGATTCACGCCCGCTCAAATGATCAATGTCCACACCGAGCTAATGAGCAACTTCAAGTGGATAGCAGGCGCGCAAAGTGCGCCGACAAGAAATACACGAAGTTATTGGAGCCGATCAGTATGGTTATGGCTAAGGTTCAACACTTGCCATTCTTTAAGTGGCTATCTAAAATTGTGGGACCTCTCCACACGATGAGGCGGGATAAGCGGTGCGAATATCACAAGGACCACGGTCATGATACCGACAGTTGTTACGCGTTGAAGGATCACCTCGAGGAGTTAGTCTAAGATGGTCGGCTTAAGCAATACGCCTGGACGGACAACTCAACCAAAACAGTTGCTTTGCGGCCGGAGTCACCACCGCTCGGCGTAATTCATATGATATACAGCTTGCCAACGACTTCTGCAGTTCACACAATTCAGTCACATCCTAACCTCCAAAAGCAAATCACACCGGAAAAACGTCCCCATGAAGCTGCGAGTATTTCTTTCGATGACTCCAATTTGGTCGACGTAACACTCCCCCACATTGATCCCTTGGTAATCGAACTACGCGTAAGCAGATTCACTGTTGAACGGGTTCTCGTTGACCAGGGGAGCACTTCGGAGGTTATGTACTACAAGACCTTCATTAAACTCAGCTTCACTGAGTCGAACCTGTCTCCGGCCCATTATCCATTATCCGGCTTCAACGCCAATCCAGAATACCCATTGGGCAAAATCACACTATTTGTTCGAGCGGGCTCCCGATCAGTGGATGTGGAGTTTTTGGTTGTCAAGCTTCTTTCGCCGTATAATCTCATCATGGGACGAACTTGGCTACATACAATGCGGGCTATGCCAAGCACCTATCATTAACTGCTTCGCTTCCCGACTGAATGCGGCATTGAACAAATCCGTGGTTCCTAGAAATCGGCACAGACTTGTTATCTCCTTGCCGCGAAGACTCCAAGAGAGTTGGAAGTGAATTATATTGAGGTGCCAGATCGAGAGAGCCTCGACGATGTTGGGCGTCTCCCAAGTGAAAAGGCCACGGAAGCCCTGGATCGAGTTGAAATTGATGGGAATCCTGACAGGTTCTTCATGGTCGGTGCCTCCCTGAATAAAGTCGACAGACAACAGCTAATTACCCTCTTACTCAGCAACCTTGATGTATTTGCATGGTCGCCGTATGAGATGCCGGGGGTGGATCCATCTGTTTCTCAGCACCGTTTAAATGTTGACCTCAAACGCAAGCCGATTATTCAGAAAAGCCGACGTTCAGCCGCAGAACACACTGCTGTCGTTGTTGAAGAAATTGACCGGTTGCTTGATGCCGAGACAATTCGGGAAGTCACCTACCCAACATGGCTGTCGAATACAGTGGTTGTAAAGAAGAAAAATGGGACTTGGCATGTTTGTGTGGATTTCACGGACTTAAATAAAGCTTGTCCCAAGAATTGTTTTCCCCTCCCCAGAATAGACCAACTCGTGGATGCCACGGCGCTTCATCAACGTATGAGCTTCCTTGATGCCTACAGAGGCTATCATCAAATTGTAATGCACCCAGAAGACCAAGACAAAACTGTATTCCTCACCCCAAGAGGAACCTACTGCTATAAGGTTATGCCTTTTAGGCTGAAGAATGAGCGGCCAACTTTCCAAAGACTAGTCACTACCATGTTCAAGGGGCAACTCGGCCGAACGATGATGCACTGATTGAGTTGAAGAGGCTTCTTGATTGGCCCTCGAGGCCTAAGCTAACTGTGCTTACTGGTGGCTCTGTGTCTGTCTTGAACCAAACGCATTGGGTGTGCCACCCAACTAAAGGCAAAATCTCTTCATGTGCCCTTCCTACCCACACTGAGTGAGCAGCTACCCTCTCCCCTGACTCTGGCTCTGAGAATGAACTAAAAGCGGTGTAGATTGTTGCCCTCCTCTTCTCTACAAGCAAGCCAAAGACTTATGGCCCAACTAACCACATTTGAAACAAGTAATGTCTCCCTGACCACCTCTCCCAGAACCCGAACTTGGCACTGAAAAAGTAGACCTCAACTGAGCTCCCTGGGATGGCTGTGGGTTAGAACCCCTCTGCCTCTTACTGTCCCTTTGCAAATCCTGACTCCTCCTGGAGCCCCTCATCCTCTCCTCCTCCATCTGGATTACGGTCTCCAGATGAGTCGCCGCATTCACAAGGTATCCATAGTCCCTAATCATCGACCAGGCCACTTTAAATATGAGCCCGATCCTCAATCTCTTCTCAAACTCCAAATAACGAAGCTCCTTAGTCTCCACTAACTCCGATGCAAACCTAGAGAGGCTAGTGAACATGGCCTTAAACTCAGCCACCGATGTGTTTAATTGTACCAGCTTGGAAAACTGGTCTCTCAACTTCTCCCTAACTGTGGGAGGTAGAAACTTCTCCTGGAAAGCACTGACAAAAGCCTCCCAAGTCACCCCAATACGCCCACGTGTGTACTTCCACCACTGACCCATATCTCCCTTTAGTTGGAAAGATGCCAAGGTCACTCTCAACTGGTCGTCCTTGATGCCAAGCATCTCGAACGTCTTCACTATTTGCTCTAGCCACTCATCTGCCTTCAGTGGCTTCTTGGGATCACCAAAAACTCATCCGGATTCAATCGGAAAAACTCTCGCTTCAGAAACGATGGCCCAGCCTCAGCTACTTGAGCCTGGACTTGATTCTTAGCCCTAAGAATGTCCATGGATTCCCGCAATGCTCAGGCCATTTCGTGGACTAAGGCGCCCATGGCTTGTTGACTAACTGGTTTGGCCACGTTGCCCTGACCAACCCTTTTTTCCTGCTCTGAAATATTATCCGATAAAGGCACTTCATGCCTCCTAGGCCTACCACGCCCACTAACACCACGTCCACGTCCTGACATCCTAATGAAGGTAACAAAATAGATTAGCACATTTATACATTTACAAATGTGCCGAAGCTAACTCACTTGTGTCCTAATGCGGTGGACAACAGCAATTCACTCCACATAAGCACGTAGTCACGTGAACATATACGAATTTCATCCTCAATAATGACTATCTCGCAACGTTACCAGAGTTCTAATTAGAAACAACAGTGATCAAGTGCTCTTCTAATGGGACTTCTAGAAACTCGTAGACTCAATCAATATCCTAGAAATTAAATCTCATACCCATATAACCACATAAACATGTTATCACAAAACACTATAAACATACAAACATTTCTGTCAAGCGAGATAAACCCATTGTGGTACTAACCACTTCCCACGTACCCAAAGTATTCAAATCCGGTACGCTCTGATACTAAGTTGTCACGCCCTAAAAATAATACAATAATTCAACTATAAAGACTAATACAAAATGACATAAACAAAGTATTAGACTTTCATTAATCAGAGTCCATTTACAAAAGGGTACATGCATTACACATTCATAAGCTCTACCCTGAATCTATAGCATGTGGCACCAAACTAAGTGATCAACGAAATAAAGGCCCTATGGGCTTACATCTTGTCAAGACAGTTCTTGGTTACAACAAAAGCGAGCCTAACTTAACACAATTTAAAGCCCTTGGCCACACAAAAATAGATATAACATAATAGAAGCTCTTGCTCTCAATCCCTCCAAGCTACTGCCTTGGCAAAGGTATATCACCAGCACCTGAAAATGGTTTTTCCCAAATAGGATGAGTCAAAGCCTAGCAGAAACAATCTAGCACAATATATGAATTTTAACAAGGTTATAAACATGATGCACATGGCCAATGCTCAAAATAAAATCATTTACAACTCTTCTTCCCAAATCCATATTATGCCGAGTATGATATCCCAATCCATTTTATATCAATTCGTTTCATGTCATTTCATATCTTCTCAATTCATGAGTCATATCCATTGTTATCCAGACAACCCAACTGAGATTACAACTCAGTGGTTTTCTTACCACACAACCATTACACACAAACACTTCAATTTGCCATTGTATGAAAATTTCATCCACGGGAATCAAAACCCATGTGTACACAATGTTTTCGAGACTTTCACCCTGGACGCACAAGCCAACTTAATTCAATTAAGTCCATCCCATTTCTCCTCTCAAACATCACATGTATACAATGTATTAAACACAGTCATATTACATAACAATCAATAAGAGATTGGTTTCAATTCACCTAATCCTCATGCAATTTCTACAACAATCATAATTATCCTCCACCGATAGCCTAAAACAGATATTTCTAAACAGATATACAATCTTCTCAACAGATAAATTATTCAAATTTCCATAGGTGGGAGGTGATACACATCCAACTTCACCATTTATATAACCATTCATCTAATTTCATATTCCTATTTCCAATTTCATTATTTATGCAAAATAATTACTTGAACATTTTAGGGCAAAACTCTCTTTTTTTTCAATCTTATCCCAATCACCAAAAATCGACCATTTATAGCATAACCCAAGGTCATATCCATTCCCATAACCATTTCTAAGACATCCATTATAAAGCCCCTCTTTGGAATTGAAACTCCAAACCCTAAGTTTGTTAAAATTACTTCACAACCCAATGTTTCTCACACATCAAGAAAATGACCAAGTTAAAACTCATAGAGAGTGTAAAGAGTCCCTACCTCAAAGAGAGAAGACAAGCAAAGCAAAGGAGGAACTCCAAAGATGCCGAAACCAAAGTGTATTCGGATCAAAATGATTCCCTTGAGGTGCTCTACCTTTTTAACAAAGATACACGGGTAGAGAGATCACTAGATCTAGGTGAAAATGTAGAGAGAATGTAAGTTTTAGAGAGAGAGAGAGAGTCCCAATCTAGAGTTTTGGTGGAAAAATATGTGAAAAAGTGATATACAAAGGTGTTGCTGCGGACTGATATACGCACAGTCTGCTCGAGCGCGAGAGTTGACGCTCGAGCATCAAACACAATAAGTTGTTCCGCTCGAGTGCAAGAAATGGCCGCTCGAGCGCAGAATACACACATCCAGTAGTTTTGCAGACAGAAGAACATCGCTCGAGCGCAAAAATGGCCGCTCGAGCGCATGCCTGCTCGAGCGTAGGAAACGCCACTCGAGAGTAGAATACACTCTCCCAGTAGTTTTGCAGACCTGCGAAAGTACTAAGAGTTTGCAAAACCCGCTCAAGCGCAAGAAGCCGTTGGAGCGGAAGAGTAAAATCTAGGCAACAATGGTTTAAAAATCAAGCAACCAACCTGTTCCAAACACAACAACTACATTCCAACAATCAAGTTTAAGGAAGAATAAGGGGAAAAAGACATGAACAACCATACAAGGTTATGAATCCCAAGTCCAGAATACAAAATGGAGAGTATATAAACCAGAAACGCTATATTTCCTAATTTTTAATCATATGTCAATTATCTAAATCTCAAAATCCAAAAGGATTATATATATATATATATATTTAAATAAAATGATAACTATTTAGATATAAACAACAAATATTTAGATATGAATAATAAAGAAGTAAAATAAAAAAATAAAAAAAAATAAAAAGATAACTCTTCAAATTTCAACAAATAATATAAAGAGCCAAACAAAAGATTAAAAAATAACTTAATAAAAAATATTATGAGTGAACTAATTTGAAAAATAAAAAGTATATTTATATACAAACAATTAAAAAATATTTAAATAAAAAAGCTCAAATAATTTAAAATAAAAAGATAATTATTTATATACGAACAACAAAAAAAAATAGAGATAAAAATATATACAAAAAATATATATATAACTAATTAGATTTGATTTGAAAAATAAAAATTCAAATATAAGATAAAAAAAAAGTATTTAAATAAAAAGATTAAGATTGAGATATAAATCGAAAAATATGATAAATTTTTTAACAATCTATATTTACCTTATGTGAGTTTATTGTAGAATTCTCATATATTTCGGCTTAATCTTTTTAAAGTTTACCTTCAAGTTGAACTTAATCTTTTATATTTTTAAAATAATTAATTAATTATCGATATAAATTTTAAATATAATAAAATTCCATAAATAAAAATTTAAATAAAATATAAAAAATATTAAGATTGAGATATAAATCCCAAAAGATGATAAATTTTTTGACAATTTATATTTACCTTCTGTGAGTTTGATGTAAAATTCCCATATATTTCAGCTTAATCTTTTTAATTTTTAAAATAAAAAGATAACTATTTATATATAAATAACAAAATAATTGAGATGAAAAAAATATACAAAAATAAAAATATAACTACTTAGATTTGAATTGCAAAATGGAAATTCAAATAAAAGATAACAAAATATTTAAATAAGAAATATTAAGATTGGGATATAAATATCACTACAAGAAAAAGCAGCAATGGCGACTAAAATTGTGGATTTCGTCGCTGAAAGTTGGAGGAATGGCGACTAAAATCGATTTAGTCGCCAAAAATGAAGCCTTTTCCCGACTAAAATTCATTAGTCGCCGAATACCAGGGTTTTAGCGACTAAACTGTTTTTTGGTCGCCGAATGTAGCAGTTTTAGCGACAAAAGGTTGTTTGGTAGCCAAAAGTGACTGTTTTTGGCGACTAAAACAATTTAGTAGCCAAAAGTTAGAGAATTGGCGACTGAAAACAGGTTTAGTCGCCGATTATAGCTGTTTTGCCGACAAAACACAATTTAGTCGCTGAAAGATGAGGGTGTTTGGCTACAAAATGAAATTTAGTAGCTAA
This sequence comes from Camellia japonica, assembly GCA_030407325.1. Classification (NCBI taxonomy): domain Eukaryota; kingdom Viridiplantae; phylum Streptophyta; class Magnoliopsida; order Ericales; family Theaceae; genus Camellia; species Camellia japonica. Next base: position 44,446,118 of record JAPPVO010000003.1, on the reverse strand, counting down.
AGGTCAATAATTGCCGACTAAAATTTACTTTAGTCGCCCAAAGTAGAAGTTTTGGCGACTAAAATTTAATTTAGTCGCCAAATGTGCTATGTTTAGGCCGGCTTTCATTGTTTTAGTGACAGAAAAAGAAATTAGTAGCCAAAAAATAGAGAATTGGCGACTAAAATTCAGGTTTAGTCGCTGAATGTATTATCCTATTTTTTTATAGTATATTTTATTTTTAACATAAAATATATTACATAAAAAAAATTATTTTTATATATACAAATTTTTTTTTGCAATATAGTATATAAATAATATATGTAGCATTAATAATCATGTGATGGCAGAGTGGCGTAGTGGGGGAGCATGTGGTGCTTAAGGTGTAGTGGGGTCCAAGTGTTGGACGTTCCAAGTTCGAGCCGTGGGAGCACCAGCTGAGGCATTTTTTTTTTTTTTCTGAAATATAGTATTGGCGACTAAAGTCATTGGTCGCCGAAAGGCATACCTTTTGGCGACGAAAATTTAGTCGGCAACTGTTTAAAAAATTTAAAAAAAAAATTAGTATTGGCGACTAAAATTTTAGTCGCTGAATGTATAATTTCCAGAATTGTTCTTGCATTTGGCGACAATTTATTTCGTCGCTGAAGACTTGCACATTGCCGACTAACAGAGGTTTAGTCGCCAAAGGAATAGGCGACCATGAATTCGCGACAACTGTGGCGACTAACAGCTTTTGTCGGGGAAACTCAAAACTGGACCTTTTGGCGACTAAAATTCGACCTTTGGCGACTAAAAATTTAGTCGCCAAAGGTGTATTTTCTTGTAGTGTATCCCAAAAAGATGATAATTTTTTTAACGATCTATATCTATCTTTTGTTAGTTTGTTATAGAATTTCCATATATTTCAGCTTAATCTTTTTAAAGTTTATCTCCAAGTTGAACTTAATATTTTATCTTTTTAAATTATCAATTAATTATGCATATAAATTTTAAATATGATAGAATTCCATATATATCTTTTGTCTAAGCATAAATTTTTCAATATAAAAACTAGTTTCTGCAAAAAGAACCATGAACAGAAGATTGGAAGGAAAAACAATCAATATTGAGCCATTTCTAATCCCTGCTTAAAAATCTTAAATATTTGCTTTACGTTTGAAATGTGCACTTACATGAGTTTTTACATTTGTGAGAAGGTAAGTTTATGTAAATGGATATTATTATTTTATTTTTAAATTTTTTTTGTTACAATATGTATTTTTATTTATTTCTTTCTTTTTGCTAATAATGTGTCATTTAATTGAGATTTTATTCTCTCTTTTTCTTTTTTCTTTTTTAAGTGCTACTATTATCAATTTGTAACTTTCTCACTTTTTGACTATTTGTGTTTAATTTTTTTGGTGCAGATGTTATATTGAAAATGAAGAACACATCAAAATTTATGGGATATGAGTTTATACTTTAAATGTATTCATCAGTTGATTTTTTATTATTGATTATCCTATTGGAATAACTCATGATTAAATTTATTTTCAGAACTCATTTCTTTTGAGAATTAAGCCACAAATTTCTTCTTTTTTAAATTTTATTTTATTCAAATTTAGAGTTTGAACAAATGAAAGAGATCTCATATTAAAAATGTTTTTTTCTTTTTTCTTTTTTTTTTTTTTTTTTTTTTGAAAATTAGTCATTTTGATTAGTTATAATATACCTTTGTTACTCTACTTTTAATCATCTGAAATAATTCTTAGACAAATTAGCTATTATTTATGTGATGATTTACTTAATGTATGATAGTTTTTTTTAAAAAGTTTAATAATGTGAAATATTAAATATTTTGAATGATGTGAAGTAAGATTTATATACACAAACTAAATAAAAATATTAAGAAATACAATCAAATAACAAATTTTTTTTTTTTTTAATGATTATCAACTTTTTAAAATCATGTGCATCGCATGGGTGGCCACTAGTATTATATAACGAAAATGAGGTTTCTAATCCACAAGTATTGTAAGAGTTCTAATATTTCAATCTTTATTTTTAAATTTTTTGATTTAAAAAAAAATCTCAACATTTACTGACTTCTTCCAACCTACAAGCCTTTTTGACTTCTCTCATACACTGTGGTTAGTGATGGGATTATTAAATTATTTTTATAAAATATCTATAAAAAAAATAATTTGCATATTAAAAAAATATCTAAAACAAATATAAATTCTTATTAAAAAATAACAGGTTGCAATTGCCAAAAAAAAAAAAAAAATTACATTGTAAAAAAATAAGTTGTATATTAAAAAAAATCTAAAACAAATATAAAATTTTATTAAAAATAAAAGGTTGCAATTGCAAAAAAAAAAAAAAAAAATCACACTTTGCATTTCATTAAAATCTAAAAGCTCCATCAAGAAGAACACCATTCTTTGGCTAGTAACCTCTCTGGTGTAAAAATGAGTAGGTGAGATGAACAATTTATAAGCCACAAGGACCTTACAAATTACACCAAAAAATAATGACCATTAAACTAAAGAAAAGGAAGAGCCCCAAAACCTTCAAAATACTAACTCACCACCAATGCACATGACCTTTCAATAATCTCTATTCATGGACGAAACAAAAGGTTGCAAAAAAAAAATAATAAATAAATAAATAAAATATATTAAAATGTTCCAATGGGAAGAAAATAGATAAGCTCATCTTTCAAATTCTATAATCATTAGGGTTCGTTTGGGAAGAAAAAGCCTAGGGCTTGTTGGCTATTTTAGCTACAAAAAAAAACAAAATAGGTTTTTTAGCCCAACAAAACAAAACATCACATCCAATCGATAATCATTACATTTTTTTCTCACAAAAGTCAAAAAAAGCTTAAAAAAAACTCATCCCAAACGAAACTTTTTAGCCCCAGGCTAAAATAGCCAAAAAGCCAACCCACATCTCAAACGAACCCTGGCAAACAAAAATAAAATAAAATATATAAGCCAAAACATCACATCACATCACTATGTGAGACCCACTATTAAAGCTTTCAAATTAGAACTCCCAAACATTATTGAAATTTTAGCAAATTGAATGATTACTTGGGGGAGAAAATAGATAAGAGTGCCTATCAAATTCTATAATCATTACAAGTTAAAATAAGGGTCCAAACCCAAAACACACGGGTGGAAATTAATCCAAGTTTGAAATATTATTTATTTATTTATAATGATTATGTGAGTGTTTGGGAAGTGGCTATTTTAGAGGTTTTTTGACTATTTTAGTAGGCTATTTTAGTTTTTATGTTTAGAAAGTTTGGTTAAATTTTTGGGTTGGTTGTTGTATTGAAAAATGTGTTTGAAATGATATTTGAGGTTGAAATGACAAATTTGCCCCTAATCTTATTTTTTCCAAAATTGATCTGCAGGGGCAAAATGGTAATTTAACTGCCTGTGGGATGGCAGTGGTAGCCTGAGCCTACACTGTATTGGTCACAGTATAGGCTATCCGTGCAAGACAGCCACTGTCTTTTATTTATTTATTTATTTATTTTTAAATCAATGGGTTAGTGTGGCTAAAAGGCTTTTTTTATATTTGAGGCTAAAATGGCCTGTAGCCACGGTTCCCAAACTTCGCCTATGTATATCTTCAAATTCACTACCAACTCTAAAATTTTAGCAAATTAAATGATTACTTGGGGAGAAAATAGATAAGCTCACCTATCAAATTCTATAATCATTACAAGTTAAAATAAGGGTCTAAACCCAAAACACAAGGGTGGAAATTAATCCAAATTTGGAATATTAATTATTTATTTAGTTATAATGATTATAAAGCTTTCTTGTCTTTTTCATATGTGAGCATAAACATAAGCGTACCTATATTTTTTTGGATAAATTATGCAAATGGTTTTTATAATTTATACATTGTGTTATTTTGGTCCATCTAATTTCAATTTTTTCGATTTTGACCTTAAATTTTATATTTTGTATCAATTTGGTCTAATAGATAACTTCTATTAAGCATTTGGACGAAAAAGGCCCACGTAGGCAACATGTGCAGCATTTTTAAGGGTAAGAAAGTCAATTTGCTCTCACTCTCAATTAACTCAATGATTAATCTATCTGACTCAAAGTGAGTTAACTTACTCCTATTTAACTCAATGTGTATGTATATATATATGTATATGTATCTCTGTACACAAGAGAGAGAGAGAGAGAGAGAGAGAGAGAGAGAGAGAGGTGGGGTGAGGAGGAGGTGTCGTCGAAGAGTTGGTGGAGGAAGAGGGAGGTGGCGTCGAGGGCCTATGAGGGATGATAAGGTAGCATAGGGTGATGGCAAGGCGGTTGTTGTCATGAGTTTGGAATGAAAGGAGTGGGGTGATGGCGTCGCGATTGTGGAAGAGGGAGGGTGACACGATGGAGAGAAAGCCCCTGAAAAGAAAAGAGTTTTAACCAAAACCCTGAACCTTAATCGGCCGAGGCCATCTAAGTCAACAAAGATCGATTCAAATTTTGATCTGTGTTGGGTTTTTGTATGTTTTCAGGGTTACTTTAGAAGTTCCTTTTGTGTTTAAAACTGGGTTCAGTGTTGTAACACAAGAGGGTTTGAATGGGTTCTTCAATGACACATTATCTCGGCCTCTAGAGCTTCAAAGCAAGGAAGAATTGGTAGAAAAAGAAGCTCTAATTTGGCCCTTGGAGGTCTCTCTAAGAGATTTCAATCACCAACCTTTATAACTGAGAAAGCCCGAGAGGCGAATCAGAGAGTACAAAACTCTATCGAGTTTGAATTTCGAGAATGGTGTTAAGAATAGTAGTTGTAAAAATGGGTTTTCAAGGATTTTGAAGTCGGCAAAAGAGGCATTCAAATTGGGGAAGAAGTTCTGGGATGATCTCGAATCAGGGAAAGCTCGAAATGATGTGAAAAAGACTACAAAGAATCGACCTTAGTCGTGCCCAGATTCAATTTCATTGTCAGGGTTTGAATTCACAGACTGTAGAGGAATCATTGTTCTTCCATGTGGATTGACATTAGGTTCTCATATAACTATTGTGGGGAAGCCGAGACAAGCTCACGCCGAGCATGACCCGAGGATATCTTTGTTAAACGATGGTCAGTATGTGATGGTTTTACAGTTTATAATGGAATTGCAAGGTTTAAAGATTATTAATGGAGAGGACTTGAAGATATCTTTGTTTTGTAATTTTTGATAGTTATGATGATCTGTTGATGTTTGGATTGTTGTTTGCCTATGGCAGCAACATCGGAGGGCAGTGGAACGGCGAATGACGGTGGTCAGTGGCTCTGTTCAATTACACGCAAGGAAGAAGCTAAAAGGGAAAGTAAAATGTCTATTTTTCCTTGGAAACTGATTACATGTCATTCACGTGCAAATTTTTTGTCCAATTTCTTAACTTTCGTTTTCAAGAGGACCAAACTGATACATAGTTCAAAATTCAAGGTCAAAATCGCGCAAATTGAAATTAGAGGGACCAAAATGACAGAACGTGTAAACTACAGGGACCATTTGCATAATTTGTCCCTTTTTTTTTTTAGCAATAGTTGTGTGAGTACTTGAGAGTACGTCATGTTGGTCTTGAAAGAATGAGTAAATTACATTAGAGTTGCTTGTATTTTGCTTCTTCTATTATTTTAATTTTTGTAATTTTAATTAGCTCAATTTTGATCTAAAATTTTAAATTTTATATCAATTTAATCCAAATTGTAATGTCGATTAAGATTTTTGAAGGAAAAAATAGTTACCAAGTCAGTTGAGATTAACTAACTGAATTGAATAAGTTTACAATTTTGTTAATAAAAACATAATACATGGCCGCTTATTTGCATGTTTTTTAATAAAAAAAATTAACAATTGTAATTAATTAGACCAAATTAAAAAAAAAATCATAAATTTAAAATTAAAATCAAATCGATAAAATTATAGAATCAACACGTATTCACTCTCAAATTATCAACTGAATATAGATGAAACCAAATAACTCAGCTTTAATGGCTAACAAATATTAGAAGCTCGACCATTGAAGCCTAATAACTATTAATTAATAAAATTCAGCACTTGAAAGGTCTTAAACCATATCTCTTTGTCTTCTCAAATGTTCCCTTTTTTTGTTCATGCATTTATTCTAATATTAATAAAGAATTGAACATGTGGAAGAGTGAGAGACATTAAAATTATATATTTAGTTATTAAAAAGGTTGTCTTCATCTTTTATGGCGATTTATCTGGTTATACCTCCAATTAAAACGTCGTGTGTGCTTCTACATCATCATTAAACGTTACTTTCATTTTTTTAGATATTTTGTCTCACAATTGTTTATATTGTGTGTTATGAAATTTATTACATATGTGTTTGCTGAAGCTATTAGATGGAAATGCAAGAAGTGCATTTCAATGTCATTCTCGAGATTAGAAATACAAAAAATATACACAAAAAGTATATGAATAGACAATATTTTATAAAATTTGTTTGTGAGTCTCACTTTTTGAAAATCCTATAATTCATTTATTTTTTGTATTATATTTTATGTTTAGATTCTGTACTTTTTTTTATATAGTTTTCTATGTTTTGTTTAAAAGTTTATTTTAAAAATTAATTAATAAATAAATAAATCATTTTCTATTTCAAACAATTTTATTTTTGTTTTTATTTTTTATTTTTTCTTAAAGTAGTTTTAGTTTTGGGCAACTACGTACTTTTTTTATAGCGATTCCGATTTTAACCTGTCACTTGTTGTACTCCAGATTCGGGTTGGTAAAGTTTTAATGGTTATTCATATCTTGTCTCCCTTGTCTTCCCCCTTATTTTGGCTATCGAGTTGTAGTTGTGTATTTGAAACAGGTTGGTTGCTTGTTTTTCCAAACCTATGATGCCCAGATTTTGGCTCTTCTGCTCAAGCGGGCATTCTTGCGCTCGAGCGAGCTTCACAATTTTGCTCCTCCACTCGAGCGGCCATTCTTGCGCTCGAGTGGGATTTGTCAACTCTCAGTATTTTTGTAGATCTGCAAATACTGGAAGAGGGCATTGAACGCTCGAGCGTCCAGTCTCACGCTCGAGCGGGGTCCTTCGTCTGCAAAATTTCTAGAAGCGTGTATTCCATGCTCAAGTGTAACTTTTCACGCTCGAGCGGACCTTTGTGTCTGACGCTCGAGCGTCACTTTTCACACTCGAGCGGACTGCATGTATAACAATCCGTGAAGATGATGTTCTTGCTCACTTTTTCATTTCCCTCTCTCTCTAAAACCTTCCAAAAAGCTAAATCTTGAGTTTCTCTCTCTAAAACTCACCTGCCCTCCTATATTTCATCTAGATCCGTTGATCCCTTCACCTTGGTGCCTTTAAGACAAAGGTAGAGCACCGTAAGAGCTCCGTTTTGATTCGATTGGATTTCGATTTTGGCATCATTGAAGCTTGGTCGTCATTCCATTGGTCTTCTAATTTGAGGTAGGGATCTTTCTACACCTTCATATGACCTTTGGCTTAGTTATTTGTCATTTGTGTAACAATGGTGTGATTTGGGGATGTTTTAGACAAAACATAGGGTTTAGGTATAAAATGGAAAGAGGGGTTTTGGGTGAAGGTGAAATAAATGATTGTGGTGTTTGAAAATGATGTTGTGTTGTGTCTAATTTGATGATTTTGGCACTTGGTTAATGTTTGGGGAAAAGGGAGGAGTTTGCCCTAATTGGATCAAACTATTATTTTGTATAAATAATTGAAGTTGACATTGGAAGGGTATTGGTATAAATGGTGAGATTGATTACGTATTATCTCATTATTTGAAAATTTTAAATAAATTATCTGTCATGAGATTGTATATCTGTTTAGAAATATATGTATTGGGTTATTAGTGGAAGATAGCTTTGCTTGTTATAGAAATTGCATGTGGATTAGGTGAACTGAAACTAGTCCATGGTTGGTTGTCATTAAATATGACTATGTTTATATACATTATATATGTATGATTATTTAGGAGTGGAAAGGAGATGTGCTCCACATATGATTATGTGTTTAAATACATTGCATATATATGAATGATTGTTTGAGAGGAGAAATGGGATGGACTCCATTGTTTAGGAGGAGAAAAAGGATGGACTCCATCATAATTAAGTTGGTCGAAGTGTCCTGGGTGAAAGTCCCGAAATTATACATGGGTGCCGATCCCGCGGACGAAATCTCCTTAAAATAGCAATTGTAGTGCTTGTATAGCCTACGTTTACATGGGTCCCGTTTGATAGTTTCCCATGGACGAAATATCCATGAAAGGATAGTTTGAAGTGTTTAATGTATGATTTGTATGATTGAAAAATCATTGAGTTGTAGTTTCAGTTTGGTTGATGAAAAATAATGAAATTGACTCGTGGATTGAGACAAATAAATTAATTGGAAATGGATTGGAGGAAAACCGGATTAAGATTTGAGATTTGATGTCTTATGAGAGTATAAATCGTGGATGTTTTATCATAGACATTGTATACACTCTTTGTACTTATACCTTTGCTAAATTTCATATACTGTGTTAGATGATTCCTACTGGGCTGTGGCTCACCCTATTTGGGAATAATTGTTTTCAGGTATTGGTGACATGTCTCCACCAAGACAATAGCTTGGAGGAACTTTTGGAAGCAAGAGTTTCTCTATTTTGTTTATTTCTTTTTGTAAAGCCAAAGGCTTAAAATATATTGAGCGAAACTCATTTTTGTTGTAATTAAGTCAAAGCTTGGAAAGTTGTAAGCCAATAGGGCATTTATATACGTTAAACACTTTTGTATCATTAACTTCACGTAATGAAAGGACTATTTACTATGATTTATGCAGTTATTATCGAATATTCGGGTTGTATTTATTGTATTATTTTTTGGGGGCATTACATTTTTTTGACTAAATATTGTAATTTTGTTCATTTTAAGTGTATGATATTTTCACTAATACACTTGGAGATACACTATGAAAAAAGTATAATGCGAAAATCAAGCAAGAAGAAGAAAAATAAATAAAATAATATGATAAATGTGAAGCAAAGATCAAAGATCAAAACTCCAAAACAAGCAAGCAAATAAATTGACAAAATTTAAAACTTGAGGGACTAAAATGACAAAATTATATACTTTATGGACTAAAACTATCTTTTATCCAAAAAATAAATTGGTTTTTCCATTATCAATGTAAACGGACGTTAGAACTAGGATTAAATTGACTCAAATTGACAATTTTAGCATCAAAATAACAAAATTAAAATTTGAAGGATTAAAATGACAACAAATATATATTTTAATGACTAAAGCTAACTTTTATCCTTTTGTAAATAGTTTTCAAGTTTTCATATCTTGCGTAATAATTTTCAATATGGTCTTTTTTTGGATAAATTAAAAATGGGTACGAATAGTATTTTTGCTCATAATATTGATATATTGCTATTTGTTTCTGCATACCCCTTCCCCCCGAATGTGCTCAATTCCTTTTGGACCATTTATCTCATGTACAAAATCGTATCAAATTTATACGTTAGCTAATTATTTTGAGCCTCTCATTAATTCCCATTTATATGGGTCCGGATTTCAATTTTGTCAGTCAAACATGAGATTAATATATTTTATCGGATTATTATTAAATTTCCCGACCATGCCCTTCCAAACAAAACCTTAGACTTCTCTTAAGTGCTTATTAGAGTAATGTTAGAGATCATAAAATTTTTATCAAATTTGTTATCAAATGTCTCATATATGTGAGATATTTGATAAAAAATTTAATAAAACTTTTGACTTTCCTAACATTTTTCTTAATTAAAACTCTTAGCATTCATATAACATACACACACACAAACAAACAAACAAACAAAATTTGAAGTGCCAGCCAACGTAAAGTGCCAACGAAAAAAATCTTGAAAGGCTAAAATGGGAAAACATTGAATCTTAAATGGGAAAAATGTAATTTATCTAATTTTCATCGTAATGTGTTAATATACCACGCGACATTTTCCGTCCATCAACTGTCGGAATAAATTAAAAAAAAAAAACAAAACAAAACAAAAAGGGTGAAATATTAGGTACCAAAGTGGAAGAAAACTAGTTTGTTTAGCTAGTTTGTTGGTTGCTTTTTGTTTTGAGAAAATGTAGGGATCATGAAAAAAAATTTATGAAAATGATCATGAAAGATTTATGACCTTTGAATTACCTTGATTAGTGTGTGGTGCTTTATTTTAAATATAATTCAAGGGTCATAAATCTTTCATGATTATTTTCATGAAAGTTTTTTCATGATACCTACCATTGCTCTTTTGTTTTATCCAATTTTATTCAAATCTGAAAGAGAACTTAATTTTATCCAATTTATAAAGTTTTTATAGTCACAAATGTGGTATTCAACAAATAAAAACATATTTAATATAAGCTTTATTAAAACAATGATAAATTATTTTTTAAAATCAAAATTTTGAAACTAAGCAATTTTAAACTTATTTTACAATGAGCCGAACAATACCTCTCCAATCCGATTAAGAACTAGAGAGAAACCCAGCCCTAATGGAAAAATAAAGTATAGTTCTATTAAGACAGAAATGATTCACAGAAATTTATATGACTTCCTTGAAGGTGAAGTGAAAACTTACAAAAAATGAAAAGTAAAAACAGCAGCATGCCTTCTGTGAACAGTTTTATATTTCATATTCTCGGTGTTGATAGAATTACTCAAAGTAAATAAAAGATAACATTAAATTGGCACATAGTCACGTAAACTTTATGATTCATATGATAATTTCTACGAAACAAGGGAAAAAGCAATGAAAGTGAGAGTCTGTAATAAAAAATTAAAAAAAAAAGATAAATTACAAATACAATCCATAAGATTTGTTTAAAGTACAGATTACCTCATGTGGTTTGAAAAATTACAAATACCCCCTTATTATAATTTTTTTGTTTAACAGAATTAACTTAAAAAATAAAATTCATAATTGCTCTCCTATACAAAATAAAATTACCTAAATTGTTAATTGAAACATATTTATAACATTATTAAAAACTGTTAATTGATTTGATGATTTATTAATAAAATAGGTGATTTGTTATAAAATTAGAAACCTCATGGGGTGGAATGTAATTTTCAAAATCATAAAGGGCGATTCGTATTTTAATTAAATCTTAGAGGGCGTATTTGTAATTTACCCTTAAAAAATATAATGAAAGTGGAAGTATGTAATAAAAATCTTGATATTTTTTGCAAAACAAGGGAAAGAGCAACAAAAGTGAGTCAGTAAAAAAAAAAAAAAAAATGGAAGTATGTAATAAAAACTTTAATAATTTCTGTGAAAATACCATCTCAATGAGTGTAATGATTTCTGTGAAACAAGGGAAAAAGCAACGAAAGTGGGAGTATAATTTAAAAAAGAAAAAGAAGTGCAAGTATGTAATAAAAATCTTGATAATTTCTGCGAAACAAGAGAAAAAGCAACGAAAGTGAGAGTATATAATAAAAATCCCGATAATTTCTGTGAAATAAGGGAAATAGCAAGGAAAGTGGAAATATGTAATATAATAAAAACCTTGATAATTTTAGCGAAATAAGGGAAATCAATGAAAGTGAAAGTATGTAATAAAAACCTTGATAATTTTTGTAAAATAAGAAACAAGGAAAGTGAAAGTATGTAACAAAAACTATTCAAAATAAAAAAATACCATTAAATAAGGGATCAGTTTTATATTTCATATTCTCTGTGTTAATAGAATTACTCAAAATAAAAAGATACAATTAAATTGATACAAAGTCACGTAAACTTTTTGATTCATATGATAATTTATACAAAACCAAGAAAAAAGCAATGAAAGTGAGAGTCTGTAATAAAAATATATATATATATATAAAATAAATAAATAAAAAAGCGAAAGTGGAAGTATGTAATAAAAATCTTGATAATTTCTGTAAAACATGGAAAAAAGCAACAAAAGTGAGAGTCTATAATAATAAAAAAAATGAAAATGAAAGTATGTAATAAAAACTCTAATAATTTCAACGAAACAAGGAAAAAAAACTCTATCAAAGTTTTCTCTGTAAACAAAGAGATCTTTGTCTTCTAATACTTTAATTATTATTATTATAAAAAAAATTTAAAAATGTAGGACACCTCAGCCATTAGAGACTAATGTTTTTTTTTAGATTAAATTTAGAGACTAATGTTGGGGTCTTGCATGGAGTCCACATAGATTTTGACTAACGCGGTTGTGAATGATTGAGTGGGTGTTTGGGAGATCACAATGTTTACTGAAATCTTAAAAATATATATATATATATATTATTTACTTATTTTTTAGATTTATCTATAGGACTTGCATGGAGTCCACTCCTCTCTTCCCCTCCCTCTCTTTCGGCTACTCTCTTTCATTGATCCCACCAAAATTTTCTTATGATTCAAGTCTTTTCCAGCTGGGTTTCCCAAAAAACAAATTTTTTTAACTTAAAACCCAAAATTTTGTATTGTTATCTCAATTTTTGTTTTATTTTTTTGGTCTGATTTTCACAATTATTGCTCTAAAGATGATTGCAGAGGAAATTACAATGAGTTTAAGGTTGTATTTATATTTCATCTATTTTTTTAAATATATTTTTTTAATTTTTCAAATCATTCCATAAATCCATAAACTAACTTAAAATGATTAATTTTCAGCTGTGCGTGTTCTTGATAATAAACCAACTTTTTGATGCTATTGGAATGCTATACCCAGTTTAGGAATCTGTGTGGGTGATTTTCTGATCACACTGCCTATCTTAGTGATTCAGCGGTAAAAACACAGGCAAATAGATGGCTCAGATAATAACACAAAGACACAAAGGATTTAACGTGGTTCGGCAATAATTGCCTACGTCCACGGGAGGCCGAGGTAATTCACTATTGAATGAATGGTAAAAATTACAATTAACTCTCTGTAATTCTCACTCTCTAAGTGTGTAATTGTAAGTGTTACAATCAGCTTGTAGTTGTGTACACTCTGCTCAGAATGGATTCGATGTCCCCCTTATCATCTGCTCAATCATCCCATAAATATACCTCAAAAGTTAATGGAGTGGCCACTAACTTTTGAGCTGTCTTGCCAGCCCATTGATGCACTTTCGGCAGCTTTCCAGGAAAAAGCTCTTTATTCCTTCACATGGCCTCTAGTGGCCTCATGATCAACTCTTATGGCCTCGAGGCCACTTAGTTGGTGAAATGATGGCTTTCTCCTCATAGTTGGACATCCACCTACCAAGATAATATTTTATATTGGCTGGTATGGTCGGTCTGACAGTTACCTCGGCTTTAATCTTCTGCGGGTAGCTCGGCCATTGCAGGTTAAGCCGAGGTTGTAGGCCTTCATCCGGATTAAGATATCTTCGGGAATAACCTCGGCACCTTAGATGACTTCAGCAAATACTACCGTGACACGGGGAACCTCGGCTGACACGTCGGTGTCACCTTGCCACGTGTTGATACACAAAAATATAGCCCCACAACTGCCCCCTAAGTTCTATTACCTCGGCATACTGAGGTGATGGAACTTACATTGAACTCTCTTTCTCGTACATCGGCTTAAAACTCTATAGCCGAGGTCATTAAGTTTTGGCCGACATGTCTTCTTAAAAGAACAAGAATTTAGATCATCACTCCTTCGCGCATGAGCTGTCATGCACCATTTTTCGACCGTTCCACCGACGCGTTTTCTTCTTATTGGTTCGTGCTGATGACGCGCCTGCAAGTCGTCTGTTCTCTGCTTACGCCGTCTGACGCGTGCGTTAACCAAGGCGCAATAATTGCTGTTTTGCCGCCGTTTCAATTTTTGGCAAAAACGTTTGCCCCTCTCTCTCTCCTTCACTTTTGCATTCGAATTTCTTTTGCATTCTCTCTCTCTAAAGCTTTCTCTTCTCCAAGTCTGCCATTGCTCCAAGCTCGAAGCTCTGCATCTGTCTCCGTTCGTCTTCCTGGTGAAGTCTTCGTCACTGTTGCATCCATTGTCTAACCTCGGCGAAGCTCATTCCGACTCCATTTCTCTGGTAAGCCACCGTTCCCTTCTTTTCCCAGTTCTTGCTTGTTTCTGAAATTTCTTGTTACTTGATTGTTCTGCATCTGATTTGTAAATCATGTATCTCATCTCATTATTTTGTTTATACTGCGAATACTTGTACCGTTTCATCTCTGTTTTTGGCCTTCCACTCTTTCGTGTTCTTGAATCTGAGACTTCTTTTTGCTTTTCTGTTTTCCAGATTTTCTGCCCTTCATACTCATTCTTCGTAGATTTAGGCTTGGGATTTGCTGTAGAACCATCAGTCCTTAGGAAAAATTGAAACAATTTGTACCTAGGTTTAAGCCGAGGTCCGTAGAACCCTTTTAGGAACATTCTGTTTCTGTAGTCAAGTACCTGTATACCAAAAACCATGGGTGTTTGGAGAGATAGGGTTGATACCCCAACCAAGCTACAAAACTTTAGGCAAGAGTTCTCCATCCCAGACGATGTCTATCTCAGACTAGCTGGGAAGGAAGACTCTATAATGCCTGATGGTGATAAGATGCCTTTCCCTATAGTAGCCTTCGTCCAATGTGGACTTCGGTTTCCTCTTGATCCTCTCTTCCGCGAAGTCCTCCATTACTACACCCTCAACCCCATGCAGCTTACCATTAACGCTTACAGAACCCTTAATGGTATATTAGCTTTAGCTCGGCAGGAGAGTGTTAGGATCACTCTTGCCGACATCCAGTACTGCTACACCATGTGTGCCCTTGACCTCAAAGAAAAGGGTTTTGTCTATTACCTTAAGCCGAGGTCCACTGCCTTTAAAATAGTAGCTGACCTTCCAGACTCCAACAAAGGGGCTGGGGACGATTACCTGATCGCTTCTGGAAACTGGGAATTTGGCCCAGATGAAGAAGTTCACCTCTTCCCTCTACCTCGAACGGTCAGGGAGGGCAAGGGTAAGAGCCCATCATTAACTGCTTAGCTGTTGTTTTCTTCAATTTTTTCCAAAAATTTTATCTGTTTCTGATGTCGTGTTTCCTCTTGCAGACGTTCGCAAACCTCCCAAGGACTTTCGCCAGTCCTATTATCCTGGGAAAGGTCTGAAAAAACTCCTGGACCTTCCACTTCATCAACGCAAAGCTCCACTGCTGTTGAACTTCATCCCAACATACACATCCAAATTGGCCGACGTTCCGAAGAAGAAAAAGAAGAGCTCCTCTCCATCAACTGCTTCTACAGAACAGGCTGCCTCCACATCTGAGCCAGCCGATCAGCCTTCAACCTCGGCTCCGAATTTAATACCAGTGACAGAAAAGAAACGCCGACGAAGACTTGTTAAAACAGCCGAGATGGAACGACCGAAGAAAGTGGTGCTTGATCTTTTGGCCAATCTTCCAGATGACATGGACGCTGAACCAGCTCAACCTCTGCCACCTCAGAAACCAAAAAGAGTGAAGAAGGCTCAACCAAAGGCCAAGGCTACTGAAGCTGACGCCGAGGCTGAAGATGCCCTGCCAATCTCCCAGCTAGCGGAGAGCAGGAAGACCACTTCTGCTCCTGCTAAAAGACCAGCAGAAGCCCAGCCGTCAGGGTCTGGTCAACAAAAGAAGCCGAGGTCTTCGTCTGCCACGACTTCGGGATCCAGGGTTCCCAAAGTTCCCTGGGAGCCCAAAGTTACACTTGAAAACAGGCCAGTCTACATCAACGAAAGTGCAGCCGATGTCAACATTGGCGTGGCACTCAGCACTGCTGTCCTTCTAGAGGGCGATCTGGAGCATAACGCCAAAATGAGCGGGTATGAGAACTACGCCCTCATGCTGCAGCGTTCCGTCCAAGTAAGTTTTTGAATTTGAGAACCTGTCTTTCATATTTGTAAAATTTTTGAAAAAATTTTCTGTAATAACTTTTGCCTTGTATTTTTTTTAGGCCATCCAACACGCCCACTCCTTTGGCATGAAGGCGTTTGAATGTGAGGCCGAGATGAAGAAGGAGTTTGCCGCCCTTCAGAAGCAAAACAAGAGCCTCCAAAATAAGATGAAAAAACTGGAGGATCAGGCCGAGGAGGCAACTAAGGCTAAACAGATAGCCGATGAAAAGGCTGAGGCTGCTGAAGCTGTCAAAACTGTTGCTATAGCTCAGCAGAAGGAAGCCGAAGAAAAAGCGGCCCAGGCCGAGAAAGAGCTGCAAGAAGCCCTGGCTACCAAGAATGCCGAGATCAATGCTGCAGATGCGAAGGGCTACAGTCAGGGTATGGCCGACGTCGCGGAAGATTACAAGCTTCAGGTCAAACAGGCATGCAACAGGGGTTTTACCCTAGGTTGGAATGCTTTGGCCAAACAGCTTGATCTTCCTGCCGACTCGCCCTGGCGCAAAACCAAAGCCATTCGTCTTCCCTGTCCCCTTCCTCCATCTCCAAGCCAAGTCGAAGAAGAAGCTGATTCTGAGGTTGAGGCTGAAGATGAAGGTGAAGATGAAGACGCAGCCTTGGTGAGGAAACCCAAGGATGCCACCGAAACCAAGTCACCTCCTCAGGGCGATGAAGTGATGGATTTAACCCAAGAGGAGGATGAGGAGGTTGAGGAGGTGCCCAAGGTAGCTGACCCCATCCATTCATCATCTGATCTTCTGTTGGCTGATAGAAGTGTGGAAAAAACTCTGGCTGAAATTGACGCCGAGGTCGCGGCAGATAAGGAAGCCGAGGTTTCAGCAGCTAAGGAGGCCGAAGTTGCAGTTGAGAAGGTTGCAGATGCTGTGGTGGAGAAAGATACCGAGGTTGTTCTCCAAGAGGCACCCGAGGTCCCAGCCCAACCAGCTCTTGAAATTGAAGAAACTTGAACGTCTTTTGTTTTTCTTTTTTGTACTTTGTTTCTTTTTTGATGTTTGAACAATGTAAGCTTCTTCTTTTGTGGCCGATGTACTCCTTTGCTGCTTGTGAACAATTTATTTTTGCTAGGCCATAGTGCCTTCTTCATATATAACTGCAACTTGTTTCTTTCTGAATGTGGTAGTCTTTTAATTTCTTCTTATTGCTTTCTGAATGGTTCCATACTTAGAATATTCTGCATGATATTCATACTCTTCCTTCTTTGTGCAATCTTCTCGGGGTTACATACTTCGGGTATAACACCTGCAAATTTTACTTCGGCAAGGAACTGTCCTGCAATCTTTTCATAATTCTCAACAAGTATAAAACATATACTATTTAAGCTTAACTTTTGCAAACCTTTCTTAAGTTTAAACAACAATTTCAGTCTAACTTACTTGTAAATTGCTACAAATTTCAACAAGAATTATAAACAGTAAACTTTACTCAAGTTAAGCAATAATCTTAACCTTTACCTCAACCTGTAAATTGCTGCAAATTTCAACAGATGGTAACATGTCGGCTTAACTTCAACCTTTTACTTTAGCCTGTAAACCGCTACAAATTTCAACAAGCGAGCTAAGCTTTGTAATCGGCCTGACCAACTTGTAAACATATGATCTCATGTCGGCTTGTAATTGCTGTAAATTGCGCGAATTTCCACAGATGACAACATCTCGGCTTAACTCCAACTTGTAAATTGCGACAAATTTCAACAAGTGAAACCAAGGAATCTTCTCGGCTTGACTCCAACTTGTAAATTGCGACAAATTTCAACAAGTGAAGCCAAGGAATCTTCTCGGCTTAACTCAACTTGTAAATTGCGACAAATTTCAACAAGCGAAGCTAAGCTTTGTTTTCGGTCAAACCAACTTGTAAATTGCGACAAATTTCAACAAGTGGTAGACTTTGTTATTCGGCCAGACCAACTTGTAAATTGCTACAAATTTCAACAAGTGGTAGGCTTTGTTATTCGGCCAGACCAACTTGTAAATCGCTACAAATTTCAACAAGTGGTAGGCTTTGTTATTCGGCCAGACCAACTTGTAAATCGCTACAAATTTCAACAAGTGGTAGGCTTTGTTATTCGGCCAGACCATCTATTATGTGGTAGGCTTTGTTATTCGGCCAGACCAGCTTGTAAATTGCAACCAATTTCAACAAGTGGTAGGCTTTGTATCTTCTCTGCCCCCAATGTGAACCTGAGTTCCACTTGGGTTCTCATTTTTCATGTCTTCCAGCATCTTTATCAATCATATGACATCGGCCAAGAATGAAGATCTCTCAATGATAGAAAAATTTTAGATTACAAGTGTTCCAGGGTCTTGGCAGTGCTTTGCCCTCATTGTCCTCCAGACGATATGCTCCATTACCTAACACCGAGGTAATTCTGTAAGGCCCTTCCCAGTTCGGGCCAAGTTTGCCCTCCCTGGGATCTTTCTTGTTGCCGACCACTTTTCTCAAGACTAGGTCGCCGACTTGAAAATCTCTTGGGTTGACCTTCTTGTTGTAAGCTCTGGCAAGCTGTTGCTGGTACACTGCAAGCTGAATTGCAGCCTTCTCTCTTCGTTCTTCCAAAAGATCCAGATCTCGGGCTAAGAGTATGTCATTAGTCCCATCTTCAACTCCCTGGGTTCGGATCCCTGGGATGCCGACTTCCAGTGGAATGACTGCTTCTGTGCCATAGGCCATGGCAAAGGGAGATTCCCCGTTGATCTTCTCGGCGTAGTCCGATATGCCCAAAGCACATTGGGTAATTCATCTACCCACTTCCCTTTTGCTGCCTGCAACCTCTTCTTTATTCCATCCAGAATTACTTTGTTGGATGCTTCCGCTTGTCCGTTGCTTTGAGGGAAGCTTGGTGTTGAAAAGTAATTCTTGATCTTGAATTTCGCACAGAAGTTCTTGATCAGCTTGCTGTCGAACTGCGTTCCGTTGTCGGCTACAATGGCTCTGGGAATGCCAAATCTGGTGATGATGTTCTTCCATATGAAATTCTTGACGTCCACATCTCGGATCTTAGCTAGAGGTTCTGCCTCTATCCACTTTGTAAAGTAATCCGTTGCCACCAACAAGTATTTCCTCTGCCCAGTTGCTTGGGGAAGTTGTCCGACCAGATCCATGCCCACTGGGCAAACGGCCAAGGGCTGGATACTGGATTCAGGTCGGCGGCTGGCTGATGAATCAAGGGTGCAAACCGTTGACAGGGTTCGCACTTCTTCACATATGCTTCGGCATCTTTTTGCATGTATGGCCACCAATATCCCTGGGTAATGGCCCTATGGGCTAACGATCTGCCCCCAGTGTGGCTTCCACAAATCCCTTCATGAATTTCATATAAAAAATCTTCAACTTGGAAAGGGTGTACGCACCTTAAAAGGGGTCCAGTGAAGGACCTTCTGTAGAGATGTCCCTCCGCAGTCAGGCTGAACCTTGCCGACTTCAATCTGACTTTGTGTGCCTCCTTGCGATCTTCTGGCAATTTTCCCTCTTTCAGGAATGCAACAATTGCATCCATCCAGCTCGGCCCATGTCCACACACATTGCCTCTTGCTTTGCGTGCCGTGGTTCTATGCTCGGGCCCGACATGTAATCGATCATAATTGTTCTCGTCTTCCAGTCTGCATTGAACTCGCCAGATTGGCCAACGCGTCGGCGTGGCTGTTATCATCTCGGCTAACTTGAAGAAGTCGGCAGTTCTGAAATAGCTCGGCTAATCTGATCACCTCTTTTGCATATGCCGACATTCTCTCGTCCCTGGCTGCAAATTCTCCTGTTGACTGGTTAACAATTAATTGTGAATCACAAAAAACTATTACCTCATCGGCTTCAGCTGCTGCTGCCAGTTTTAGTCCTGCAATCAATGCCTCGTATTCAGCTTCATTGTTTGAGGCCTTGAACCCCAAACGGATGGATTGTTCTATTATTTCTCCATCTGGGGATATCAGCAGTACTCCTGCCCCCGCTCCTCGTCGGTTTGAACTTCCATCGACAAAGAGTCTGAATGAGTCGCCGATGTAAATGCTGCAGGGTCTGAGCTTCTCCTTCCTTTGCTCTTTCGCTGTCGGCTGGGATTCTTCTTGCCTGCTAGAGCTTTGTTCATCTCGGCACATCGGAGGCCGACGTTCGATGGACTCCGGCGTGAATTCTGCCACAAAGTCGGCCAAAACTTGGCCCTTGATTGCTGTTCTGGGCCTGAATTCCAGGTCATACTGTCCCAGGGCTACTGCCCACCTTGCGATTCTTCCTGTCAAGTCTCCTTGTTGTAACAGGGATTTCAATGGGTGTTCTGTTAGCACCAGAATCTTGTGTGCTTGGAAGTAGTGGTTCAACTTTTTGAGGCCATGACTAGAGCCAGCATTAATTTCTCTAGTGGCAAGTACCTTGTTTCAGCACTGGCTAAGGTTTTACTTACATAGTAGACAGCCTTCTGTTCTCCCTGCTCTTCTCGGATTAGTACTGCACTCACAGCATGCTCGGACACAGCCAAGTACAAAAACAACTCCTCCTCGGGCTCCGGCGTTGAGAGGATTGGAGCCGTGGTCAGATACTTCTTTAGATCGGCCAAAGCTTCCTCACATTCCTCGGTCCACAGGAAGTCTGCAGTCTTCTTTACCAGGTTGAAGAAGGGTTTACACTTGTCTGAACTCCGGCTTATGAACCTGTTTAGGGCTGCGGCCCTGCCAGTGAGCATTTGAACCTGTTTTGCCGAGGTGGGGCTCTGTAGATCTAGGATGGCCTTGATCTGATCTGGGCTGGCTTCTATTCCCCTTCTGGTTACCAGGTACCCTAGGAATTTCCCAGATCCAACCCCAAATGCGCACTTTGATGCATTTAGTCGGAGCCGATATGTTTTGAGTATGTCAAATACCTCGGCTAGGTCCGCAAGATGATTTTTTGGCTCCTTGGTCTTTACAACCATGTCGTCGATGTAGACCTCCACTGTTTGGCCTATCTGGTGCTTGAACATCTTGGTTACCAGCCTTTGATAGGTTGCTCCTGCATTTTTTAGTCCAAAAGGCATCACCCTGTAACAGTACAGGCCTTTTGGGGTGATGAATGCTGTCTTCTCCTCGTCTGGGGGTACATGGCTATCTGGTGGTACCCCCTGTAAGCGTCTAGGAAGCTCATCCTTCCATGTCCCGATGTAGCATCCACCAGCTGGTCAATTTTTGGTAGAGGGAAGCTGTCTTTGGGGCAGGCTTTATTTAAGCTTGTAAAGTCTACGCAAACCCTCCATTTGCCATTTTTCTTCTTCACCACCACAGTGTTTGATAACCATGTCGGGTAATTGACTTCTCTGATGGCCCTGGCCTCTAGAAGTTTGTCAACCTCTTCTTCCACTGCGTCGACGTGTACCAACGTCGGCCTTCTGGCTCGCTGCACCACTGGTTTAGCCGACCTGTCGACATTCAGTCTGTGACATGTGACCTCGGGGTCAATGCCAGGCATTTCATAAGGTGTCCAGGCGAACACTTCTATGTTTGCTCTCAAAAATGCCTCTAGTTCTCTTTCCTCTTCCTCGGCTAAGCCTGAGCCGAGAAGAAAGAAGCGCTCTTCATCGCCCTTTTGAACGAAGATTTTCTTCAGTGATTCCTCACTCTTCTCGGCCGGCTCCTTGCCGACATCCTCTAGGACTTCCATGTCCTCATCTTCAATCTCGGCCTTGGCTGGTTCTCGAATATTGCAGGTAGTCTTCATTGCTGCCATGGAGCAATTCTTTGCCTGCAGTTGATCTCCTCGGATTTCTTCAATCCCATGTTCTGTGGGGAAGCGCAGTAGTTGGTGCAATGTTGAGGGGACTGCCCCCATTGCATGCAACCACGGCCTGCCAATGATGATGTTGTACGGTGATGGAGTATCAATCACAATGAACTCAGTCTTGATCATCTTTGTGCCTGCTTGTACGTCCAAGGTTGTGGCACCAAGGGGCCACGTCGGCGTTCCGTTGAAGCCGACCATCGGGCCGTCCGACTGCTCCAGGTCATCAGAGTGAAGGCCCAGCTCCTTGTAACATCTAACGTACATGATGTTGCATGAGCTGCCTTGATCTATTAGGATGCGTTTTACTTGGCACTCCCCAACCTGGAGGGATACTACCAAGGCATCATTATGTGGATGCTGGACCATCTCTAGGTCGGCCTCGGTGAAGGTTATCATCGGACCTTGGCAATCTTCTGGCCGAGGTCTTTTCAGTCCGACCTGGTTCACATACTGCAGATGTTTTACTCGTTGGGTTTCTCCCCGAACGTCATTTTCATTCACCTTGGAATGAATCACATTTACCACCCGAGGTCTTTCTGCCCGGGGTTGCGGTGGTGGTGGGGCCGCTTCAGCCTGAGGCAGTCTGGTCTGTTCTTCTCTTGTTCTGGCTTCATCAACAAGGTCTCTTAAGTGGCCCTGCCTCACCAAATCTTCCAAGTGTGCTTTGAGGGCTCTGCAACCTTGTGTTGTATGTCCGTTTTCATCGTGGTATGAGCAATGTCTATCCGCGTTTCGTCCCATAAACTCCCCGGGTTGCCTCGCCGGTGTTCTGAAATAGGGTTCGCCCCGAATTTTTCCTAGGACCTTCTGAATCGGAATTCGGAACACGGTTGTTACTGCTTGTTTAGCCCTCAGCTCTACCTCTGCCTTGCTGAATCCGTTGTTACTTCGGCTTCGCTTCGGCGAGCCATTCCCCTGCTCCTGTTTGACCTGCTTTGGTGCCGATGTATTCCTCGGCTCTGGCATATTTTTCAATCCTCGCCATGAGTTCCTCCATGTTCTTTGGCAGTGTCTTTGCCAAAGATTTCCGGAGTGAACAATCTTCTTTCAGGCCGTTCTTGAAAGACACGACCGCCACCTCCTGGTTGCATTCGGGTATGCGGTTGAACACCTCATAGTACCTTTTTGCATAGGCCCTAAGGCCTTCATCCTTGCTGATCTTCAAAGCCATTAGTGCGTCCACCCTTAATGGCTGTAGTTTGTTCGTCACGAATCTGGCCACAAACATCTCGGCCAGTCCTTCCCACGTCTTTACGCTTCCCTTCGGTAATCGGTGGAACCAGTCCGATGCAATTTCCCCAAAGGACGAAGGAAATACTTTGCATAGCAAGGGCTCGTTTCCACTGTATAAAGCCATTGAATTTAAGAATAATCCAACATGGAAGTTAGGGTCTGACTTACCGTCATAGATCTGAAACCTCGGCATGCTGAATCTTTTCGGCGCTTCAAACTTGTCCAGTTCTACCGAGAATGGTGTCCTCGGCTTGACGAGTGAGGTTACCTCGGCTTCAGCATTCTGTTCCCTTCTCTTGAGGTAGTTTCTCAAATCTTCCTTGCTCCTCCCCGGAGCTCGGCTATCTGTCGATTTGAGTCCCTTTGGCATACTGCTCTCGGCCTCGTCTTGTGCCCGTTTTGATCTTCCTCCATTGGTTGTGTCGAAGCAGAGAGCCCGCTTTTGTACATGCCGATGTTCTCTGGTTTCATGATCCTTTGTATGGCACGTTCTCTGGGACTTTTCTTGTCTGGATTCCCCTCGTCCGACCTCCTCGGAGGGCGGTTGAGAATGCCTCTTGCTCCTGGAATGTTGGGATGCTTCAGGAATTATCTTTCTTCCTCCATTCTGATTTTTAACTGCTGGGATCGGCGTATCCTGCAGTGGGTATGGTGGTTGCATGACATTATTTTGCATCATGAAGTTGACGACCGACTGCAGGTCGGCCAACTTGTTTGCTAGGTCCTTGACTTCTTCATCCCTTCGTATGCACCGTTCCCTCCATACTTGGAGGTTATCCTCCTTGTAGTATCTGTCCTCCTGGATGGCGTCTTTCCCTTCGTGCCCCTGGCCACGGGCTTTGTTGTTGTGGTTGTCTCTTTCAACATCAAGGTCAATAGACCTGTCACTCCCAGCGGGAGTGTTGCCCCCGACCTTCTCGTTTTGTGCGTTACTGGCCATCTATTCGTCTTTCTTTCCCACAGACGGCGCCAAATTGTGTGGGTGATTTTCTGATCACACTGCCTATCTTAGTGATTCAGCGGTAAAAACACAGGCAGAATAGATGGCACAGATAATAACACAAAGACACAAAGGATTTAACGTGGTTCGGCAATAATTGCCTACGTCCACGGGAGGCCGAGGTAATTCACTATTGAATGAATGGTAAAAATTACAATTAACTCTCTGTAATTCTCACTCTCTAAGTGTGTAATTGTAAGTGTTACAATTAGCTTGTAGTTGTGTACACTCTGCCAGAATGGATTCGATGTCCCCCTTATCATCTGCTCAATCATCCATAAATATACCTCAAAAGTTAATGGAGTGGCCACTAACTTTTGAGCTGTCTTGCCAGCCCATTGATGCACTTTCGGCAGCTTTCCAGGAAAAAGCTCTTTATTCCTTCACATGGCCTCTAGTGGCCTCATGATCAACTCTTATGGCCTCGAGGCCACTTAGTTGTGTGAAATGATGGCTTTCTCCACATAGTTGGACATCCACCTACCAAGATAATATTTTATATTGGCTGGTATGGTCGGTCTGACAGTTACCTCGGCTTTAATCTTCTGCGGGTAGCTCGGCCATTGCAGGTTAAGCCGAGGTTGTAGGCCTTCATCCGGATTAAGATATCTTCGGGAATAACCTCGGCACCTTAGATGACTTCAGCAAATACTTACCGTGACACGGGGAACCTCGGCTGACACGTCGGGTGTCACCTTGCCACGTGTTGATACACAAAAATATAGCCCCACAGAATCAATTCCTATCTGCTAATGTGGGTATTTTGGAAAGTTGCTATTTTAGTAGGTTATTTTAGTTTTTGGCTACTTTAGTAGGTTAAATTTTTATATTTGGGAAGATAGGTGATTTTTTGTAGTTGAATGTGATATTTGTAAGAAAAAAATGAAATGATTATAGATTTGATGTGACATTTTATCTTATTAACTGTTTTAACCTATTTTGTCTTTATATAAATTTTTATCCCAAAAAACTCTAAAAATGCCCTTTCCCAAACACCCCTAATGTAAGAAATAGAGGAGGCGATTCTCAGTGGTGAGAATGTAGATGCTAGATATGAAGAGAATGTAGGGGGATTTGGAGCTAACAATGAGGGAGATGGTGAGCGAGAGAAGCACATAAACAGGAGAAGTTATTAATTGATTTGCGACGGAAAAAATATTTTGGTGACTTTAATTTAATATTAAAATGTGGTGACTTTAATTAAATTTTAAAGTGGGTCCCAACCTTTTATTGTGTTGGGTCCAAGTGAGCCAAAAACCATTGCCAAGAAATTACTTCATGATGTTAGATTCATGAATAGGATTTTAAAGAGTTTTTAAATCATTTTTCTTGGCTAAAGGGTGTGAATCCTTTGAGCATCCAAACTTTCATATTTTTGGAAAGGGGCTATGGATGCTTGGTGTTTTAATAACTAGCCTATAAGGCTGAAGGCTCTTCTTCTCTCCCCTTTACATGTATAAATTGAGACCCTCCTATCAAGTTTCAATATAGAAATTTTTTGCTTCCATTTTACAAGTCAGTTTGCCAGAAAGTTCCTACATTGAGAGAGTGCTGCCACTATTTTTGTTCACTAAGCTAGACAGAAAGTGCTTCTGCCGTAGCTGGTTTTGACCATCGTATCCCGGAAGACAAACGCCGGGTTTCTTCAAGCACTCGGCCCGTGAGGCGGCGTAATCTGTTTTAAGGAAACTGCTTCCGTGCAGGTTTCGGTTTCGTCTCTTTACCCTTTTATTGTTTTGTGTATTTCTGTTGAAATTTAATTGTAATTATTAGCATATGTTCTTGGTATATAATTTGATTTCTTCATAAATCTATTTATTTAATTTCACAATTTGAACAACAAGCTTAAAACAGATTATATATATATTTTCTATGAAATTGATCGAATAGATTTATATAGACTATTAGGTTAGCTTTGTATAATGTTACTAGGAATTGTTGCGGAATTGCTCACTATTTAAATGGTTGTAAATTATGCTATGGTACTCTCTAATTGCTTAGTTTAGTTAGAATTCTCTATCATAATTTGCATGAATTTTAAGGTTATAAAATATAATTTATGGATGTTGCAATTTTGACATGCTAATTCTATTCTAGTTTTAATTTGTTACATGCTTATTATTTTCTAGACTAGATTACCTAATTTAATGTATTTTGGAGTTATAGAGTTTTTTATGAATTATTTAATTAGGTGCATTAATGTGAATTATTTAATTGGGTGCATTAATCTAAATTATCTAATTGGGTGCATTAATGTGAATTATTTAATTAGGTGCATTAATCTAAATTATCTAATTGGGAGCATTAATCTGAATTATTTAATTGGGTGCATTAACTTTGAATTTAACTTATTTATTTGGAATTAATAGTTTAAATGTTTATTATGAATTAATTTCATTCATAACCCATGAGTATAGAACTTTATTTTAAAGTTTTAATTTAATTGGCATTTTAATGCATTGGTTACTTATATAATTAAAAGTTGGCTAGATGGTTTCATTTAATTTATTAAATTTTTTAGATTATTTGTTTGTATTTTGTTGTGGTTTGCTACTAACTTTCTTTGTAGGGATACCAATGGAAAAACAAATACAAAACCAAATGAATAGTATTTGGGATGCAAAAACAAAAATGTTTGGACTACTAACTTTTGTGTTGAATAGGAATACCTAAGCGTGGAAAGGCTTTTGGACTAAATAGAATCCTTATGGATTTGTTATTTTATTTAAATGTTTGAAGCATGTTTTGCTTGAGATTTAGTTGGTTTGTTTACCAATTTGTAGTAGCAAGTTTTATTTCTTTGTTTTGTTAGAAGCATTTTACATGCGTATAATTGTTATAACAATTTTTAAATTGCTTGTAAGTTTGGAACTTGATTTGGTTTTCTGTGATAAAAACCAAAGTGTTTAGTTTTGGCTAAAGAGTAGTTCTTATTTGTTCAGAAATGACAACTAAGATGGATTTGGTTTCAAACTTTTGGAGTTTGAGGAAGTTTTTGGGTTTAATCATTTTATTCCCAAAGTGTTGGAAAACCAAGTTTGGAGAAAGTCTTTGGTTATAATCTGATTATGTCCAAAGTGTTTTGGTTTTGAGAAAGGAAACCAAATTTTAGCATTAGCTAAAATATTTCTGATTTTATTCAGAAATAATGGGCGTAGTTCCGGGAGTACCGGTTAATTTTTATGAGTGGTGTAATTCTGGTAGCAAATTTTATTTGCTTGGAAATCAGTTTGTTATAACCTGGTTTATCCCCTGGAAATCTTAATTTTAAAATTGTTTCCTATAGACTAGGAGTCAACATGCTCTTGGATGTTTTGTCAAAAGGTTAACTGGGTTTTAAGTGGGACCGATGTGACCCCTCCAGTCTTCCTGGGAACATTCCTGATCATGTTCGATTCTAGGTTA
Source organism: Camellia japonica (assembly GCA_030407325.1). NCBI lineage: Eukaryota > Viridiplantae > Streptophyta > Magnoliopsida > Ericales > Theaceae > Camellia > Camellia japonica. The sequence goes on along the minus strand of JAPPVO010000003.1, from coordinate 44,418,896 downwards.
AATGGTGAGACTAGTTTTGAATTAAATTTCCATCTGAGGGATTTTCTAAGGGTTAAGTTTAATTTCTGGAATCACAAAAGTGAAATTCAGTTGTGATGTTTCAGAAATGGCTTCAAAAGGTGACAAACAAAATGTTGTTCCACTTGACAACCTTAGCCTCACGAGATTCTTAAAGGAAGATCCTGAGAGATCAAGTATGATTAAAGGAAATCATAAGATTGCATTAAAATATTTCTGAATTGATCAGAGGCAATTAGTATGGTATCCTTGTGTTATTTATAGCATTTATGATTGCTATGTGACTTTGCTTGAAAGCAAAGATGAGACAACCTGTTATAGTGGGTGAATATTTTTTGGATTTTTAAATTCCAAATATATTCTTAAATTGGTGGCTCCTAGTGAGTACAAGATCACTGATCACAGAGATAGAAAATTGGTAGTTCCTAGGAGGTGTTAGACCACTGGCTACACAGTTATGAGATTGTGGTTCCTAGTAGTGAACAGATTACTGATCACATGTCAAGACATCATGGTTCCTAGTAGTGGAGAGGCTACTGGTCATATGTCAAGACATGATGATTCCTAGTAATGAAAGAGTCTATTGATCCTAAGTCAGGACGTTGTGATTCCTAGTAGTAAAGTGACTACAGATCACAGGTTAAGACATTGTGATTCCTAGTAGTAGAAAGTCTACTGACCCCATGCTGAGAAATTAGTGATTCCTAGTGATAAGACTACTAGCCATGTTATGAAGTTCCGAATAGTAGGCTATTGAACACTGGATTTGTGTTTCCTAATAGTAAGACTATTGGCTTTAGAGTGATAGGTCGGACCTAATATATTTGGGTGCCTAATTCGGTTGATGACATTCTGGGAATGTATTTACTGTGATATGATTTTGAGAGTTTCATAATCATTGTGACACAACGATTTGTTCAAAAAACTTTGAATAAATTCTACAAAGAAGACTTAATTATCTGACTCTAAAATTGAGGAGGATAATAGAAAGAAAGGAGGGAGTACCTCCTTAGTGAAGGCAAATGTCATTGAGCATGGCAAATCTTCTGGGGTGAGGAAGAAGCCCCCCTCCCCCCTGAACAAGGGCTCTAAGTTGGGGCCAAGGGTGGTGTTGCAAAGAAGCTGGCATACAAGCCGCCGGACCTGGTTATCAGTTCTTTGGGAAGTGTTACAACTGTGGTAGCGAGGGGTTTTAGTTTTACTAGGGCTACATGCCACATCTGCTCCGAGAAGGAGCTGTTTACAACTTTTGAACAAGTTACAAATGGTAAGAAGTTGTTTATGGGAAACTCTACTACCTCATTTGTTGAGGGAAAGGTGGTCCTGAAGTTAACCTCAGGAAAAGAGCTAACCTTGAACGAAGTCCTGTATGTTCAGACATTCGTAAGAATCTGTCTCAAGGACTCTCTCATCATAACATGTTTTTGCATGGTTTTTGAGTCCGACAAGGTCGTTCTGACGAAACACAAGTGTGAAACTTGTGTTGAAGCAAAGTAGACAAGATCCCGTATGAGTTATGGAAAGGCGTTAAGCCTTCTTGTAAATTCTTACAAATGTGGGGTTTGTATTGTTATGGCAATTCCTACACCCTAACGGGTTAGGATAGGCCCGAAATCCGTGGATTATATATTCATTGGTTATGCACATAATAGTAGTGCATATCGGTTTCTTGTACATAAGTCTGAAACTTCAGACATTCACAGGAATACCATCATGCAGTCAAGGAATGCATGTTTCTTAGAAGACATTTTTCCTTGCCGAACCTAAGAAGGGGTTCTGAGGTTTTGGAGCAATTTGGTGAGCTTGTTAGTGATGATGATCATTTTGATGATCAAGTTGAGAATCAAGGTGATGATCAGCCTAGCTAGAAGAGTAAAAGGGCTAGGATGTCCAAGTCTTTTGATCCAGATTTCTTGACTTTTATGGTTGAGAACGAACCTCAAACTTTTCACGAAGCTGTGACTTCTCCTGAGCTTCCTTTATGGAAAGAAGCGATCAAAAGTGAGATTGACTCCATCTTACAGAACCACACTTGGGAGTTGGTAGATTTACCTCCAGGTTGTAAGCCTTTAGGCTGCAAATGGATTTTTAAAAAGAAAGATAAAGGCCGATGGGTCTATTGACAAGCATGAGGAGAGGCTCGTTATCATAGGGTACAGGCAATGAGAAAGCCTGGATTACTTTGATACATACTCACATGTAACTAGGATAACATCCATTCGCATGGTGATTACGATAGCAGCTTTGTGCAATCTGGAGATACACCAGATGGATGTAAAGACAGCTTTCTTAAATGGGGATTTGAATGAAGACATCTACATGGAACAACCTGAGGGGTTTTCAGCTCCAGGACAAAGCAAGAAAGTCTGTAAACTTGTCAAATCTTTGTATGGTTTGAAGCAAGCGCCTAAACAATGCATGAGAAGTTTGACAACGTAATGTTGTCAAGTGGGTTTAGAATCAACGAATGTGACATGTGTGTTTATGTCAAAGACACTAACAGAGATTATGTCATTTTGTGTCTATATGTTGATGATATGCTCATTATATGTAGTAATGATGAAATGAATAAAACTACCAAGAAGTTATTAAACTCTAAGTTTGACATGAAGGATATGGGCATTGCAGATGTTATTCTGGGAATCAAGATTACCAGAACATCTGGCGGAATTGTACTATCTCAGTCTCATTATGTTGATAAGATACTTGAGAATCCAAAGGATTCACACCCTTTAGCCGAGAAAAAGGATTTAAATACTCTTTAAAATCCCATATCTTGAATCTAACATCATGAAGCAATTTCTTGGCAATTTCTTATCAAAACCCAATGGTTTTTGGCTCACTTGGACCCAACACAATAAAAGGTTGGGACCCACTTTAAAATTTAATTAAAGTCACCACACTTTAATATTAAATTAAAGTCACCAAAAATCATTTTTTCCAACAATCCCCCACATGAATAAAATTTGACCGAAAGACTCAACAAACGGACATCGTTCAACAATAATGACTCAAAGAGAGAGTACAACGAACTAACCCCGACATTAGAGAAGGTAGCTTTTGGCTTTGAAGCTCTCCCAGTGAAAACCTATCGAGTTTACTAGCTGATCAGTGAATAAGACATCTTCAACTGCTCTGCCGTTTATGTAAACTGAAACAATAGATCTCACACGGGAATTACTCCTACCACCATTCTGTTCTCACTGGTGTGCCCTGTGTGGCCCTGGACACTAGCCTAGTTCAGCGAGTGTTTCAAAGAATCTTGGCCTATCCAATTCTTCTAGAAGCGGCCACTTCAAACTCACATAGGTGACTCTACTTTAGTATCCTGCAATACTTAGCTCAACAGCTTCACACACAAGAGTCATCAAAAGCTCAGCTTATCCTCTATGCTTGCAGGTATCACTGATATGCTTGCAGGTATCACTGATAGAAGGAATGGCTGGAGGTTTAACCTCCTTAGTGACATACCACCGTTACACGCAATTAGGTTGTCCCATTGAACCTAGATCTTGGGATCTCCAGTCAACGAGATTGGGTTTTCATTCCGATAACTTCCAAAGGCCTCAACCCCATTCCTTTTGATGACGTTTCGACTAACACTCGACTTAACCCTTTGGTTAGCAGATCCGCAATGTTGTCCTTAGACTTTACATAGTCTATAGAGACAACTCCATTCGAGAGTAGTTGTCATATGGAATTATGTCTACGACGGATATGTCTAGACTTTCCATATACATATTACTCTGTGCCCTACCAATTGCAGATTGACAATCACAATGAATACAAATAGCTGGCACAGGTTTAGACCAACGTGGAATATCTTCTATGAAATGGTGAAGCCATTCTGCTTCTTCCGTTGCTTTATCTAAGGCAATAAACTCTGATTCCATCGTTGATTTAGATATACACGTTTGCTTGGAAGATTTCCAAGACACGGCTGCCCCACTAAGAGTGAACACATATCCACTAGTGGACTTTGAGTCCTTTATATCTGATATCCAATTCGCGTCACTATATCCTTTAAGCACCGCTGGATATCGAGTATAATGCAGCCCATAATCCCGAGTGTAACGTAAATACAATGCCCTTCCAATGAGAAGCATCGGGATTACTTGTGTATTTACTAAGCCTGCTAACCGAGTAGCTATATCCGACCTAGTACAACTCATCAGATACATCAACCTTCCAATTACCCGAGAATATTCTAACTGAGAAACACTCTGTTTATTATTCTTGGTAAAATGTAGACTTAAGTCTACAGGTGTCGATGACACACTCGTATCTGATCCACTAAACTTCTCAAGTATCTTATCAACATAATGAGACTGAGAAAGTACAATTCCACCAGATATTCTGGTAATCTTAATTCCCAGAATAACATCTGCAATGCCCATATCCTTCATGTCAAACTTAGAGGTTTAACAACTTCTTGGTAGTTTTGATCATTTCATCGTTACTACCTATAATGAGCATATCATCAACATATAGACACAAAATGAATAACTCTGTCAGTGTCTTTGACATAAATACACTTGTCACATTCGTTGATTCTAAACCCATTTGACAACATTACATTGTCAAACTTCTCATGCCATTGTTTAGATGCATTAATGTGAATTATTTAATTGGGTGCATTAATCTAAATTATCTAATTAGGTGCATTAATGTGAATTATTTAATTGGGTGCATTAATCTAAATTATCTAATTGGGTGCATTAATGTGAATTATTTAATTAGGTGCATAATCTAAATTATCTAATTGGGAGCATTAATCATGAATTATTTAATTGGTGCATTAACTTTGAATTTAACTTATTTATTTGGAGTTAATAGTTTTAAACGTTTATTATGAATTAATTTCATTCATAACACCATGATTATAGAACTTTATTTTAAATTTTAATTTAATTGGCATTTTAATTCATTGGTTAATTTTATAATAGTTGGCTAGATGGTTTCAATTATTTATTATATTTATTTTTTGCTTAGATTATTTGTTTGTATTTGTTGTGGTTTGCTACTAACTTTCTTTGTAGGCATACCAATGCGAAAGGGAATGGAAAAACAATATACAAAACCAAATGAATAGTATTTGGGATGTAAAACAAAAATGTTTGGACTACTAACTTTTGTGTTGAATAGGAATACCTAAGCGTGGAAAGGCTTTTGGACTAAATAGAATCCTTATGGATTGGCTATTTTATTTAAATGTTTGAAGCATGTTTTGCTTGAGATTTAGTTGGTTTGTTTACCAATTTGTGTAGTAGCAAGTTTTATTTGTTTGTTTTGTTAGAAGCATTTTATATGCGTGTAATTGTTATAGCAATTTTTTAAATTATTATGTAAGTTTGGAACTTGGTTTGGGTTTTCTGTGATAAAAACCAAAGTGTTTAGCTTTGGCTAAAGAGTAGTTCTTATTTGTTCAGAAATGACACCTAAGATGGATTTGGTTTCAAACTTTTGGAGTTGTTGAGAAAGTCTTTGGTTTGTGGTTGGCCGGTCCTTGATTTTTTATAAATCGTAGATTCTAAAACTGTGATAAGCCAAGTCCAGGAGTTCAAGTGATCTTGCATGATATTCATGCTGAGGGGATGCCTTTGAACGAGTCATTTCAAGTTGCATTCACCTTGGAATGAATCACATTTACCACCCGAGGTCTTTCTGCCCAGGGTTGCGGTGGTGGTGGGGCCGCTTCAGCCTGAGGCAGTCTGGTCTGTTCTTCTCTTGTTCTGGCCTCATCAACAAGGTCTCTTAAGTGGCCCTGCCTCACCAAATCTTCCAAGTGTGCTTTGAGGGCTCTGCAACCTTGTGTTGTATGTCCGTTTTCATCGTGGTATGAGCAATGTCTATCCGCGTTTCGTCCCATAAACTCCCCGGGTTGCCTCGCCGGTATTCTGTTCTATAGGGTTCGCCCCGAATTTTTCCTAGGACCTTCTGAATCGGAATTCAGAACACGGTTGTTACTGCTTGTTTAGCCCTCAGCTCTACCTCTGCCTTGCTGAATCCGTTGTTACTTCGGCTTCGCTTCGGCGAGCCATTCCCCTGCTCCTGTTTGACCTGCTTTGGTGCCGATGTATCTTCCTCGGCTCTGGCATATTTTCAATCCTCGCCATGAGTTCTTCCATGTTCTTTGGCAGTGTCTTTGCCAAAGATTTCCGGAGTGAACAATCTTCTTTCAGGCCGTTCTTGAAAGACACGACCGCCACCTCCTGGTTGCATTCGGGTATGCGGTTGAACACCTCATAGTACCTTTTTGCATAGGCCCTAAGGCCTTCATCCTTGCTGATCTTCAAAGCCATTAGTGCGTCCACCCTTAATGGCTGTAGTTTGTTCGTCACGAATCTGGCCACAAACATTTCGGCCAGTCCTTCCCACGTCTTTACGCTTCCCTTCGGTAATCGGTGGAACCAGTCCGATGCAATTTCCCCAAAGGACGAAGGAAATACTTTGCATAGCAAGGGCTCGTTTCCACTGTATAAAGCCATTGAATTTAAGAATAATCCAACATGGAAGTTAGGGTCTGACTTACCGTCATAGATCTGAAACCTCGGCATGCTGAATCTTTTCGGCGCTTCAAACTTGTCCAGTTCTACCGAGAATGGTGTCCTCGGCTTGACGAGTGAGGTTACCTCGGCTTCAGCATTCTGTTCCCTTCTTTTGAGGTAGTTTCTCAAATCTTCCTTGCTCCTCCCCGGAGCTCGGCTATCTGTCGATTTGAGTCCCTTTGGCATACTGCTCTCGGCCTCGTCTTGTGCCCGTTTTGATCTTCCTCCATTGGTTGTGTCGAAGCAGAGAGCCCGCTTTTGTACATGCCGATGTTCTCTGGTTTCATGATCCTTTGTATGGCACGTTCTCTGGGACTTTTCTTGTCTGGATTCCCCTTGTCCGACCTCCTCGGAGGGCGGTTGAGAATGCCTCTTGCTCCTGGAATGTTGGGATGTTTCAGGAATTATCTTTCTTCCTCCATTCTGATTTTTAACTGCTGAGATCGGCGTATCCTGCAGTGGGTATGGTGGTTGCATGACATTATTTTGCATCATGAAGTTGACGACCGACTGCAGGTCGGCCAACTTGTTTGCTAGGTCCTTGACTTCTTCATCCCTTCGTATGCACCGTTCCCTCCATACTTGGAGGTTATCCTCCTTGTAGTATCTGTCCTCTTGGATGGCGTCTTTCCCTTCGTGCCCCTGGCCACGGGCTTTGTTGTTGTGGTTGTCTCTTTCAACATCAAGGTCAATAGACCTGTCACTCCCAGCGGGAGTGTTGCCCCCGACCTTCTCGTTTTGTGCGTTACTGGCCATCTATTCGTCTTTCTTTCCCACAGACGGCGCCAAATTGTGTGGGTGATTTTCTGATCACACTGCCTATCTTAGTGATTCAGCGGTAAAAACACAGGCAGAATAGATGGCTCAGATAATAACACAAAGACACAAAGGATTTAACGTGGTTCGGCAATAATTGCCTACGTCCACGGGAGGCCGAGGTAATTCACTTATTGAATGAATGGTAAAAATTACAATTAACTCTCTGTAATTCTCACTTTCTAAGTGTGTAATTGTAAGTGTTACTATCAGCTTGTAGTTGTGTACACTATGCTCAGAATGGATTCGATGTCCCCCTTATCATCTGCTCAATCATCCCATAAATATACCTCAAAAGTTAATGGAGTGTCCACTAACTTTTGAGCTGTCTTGCCAGCCCATTGATGCACTTTCGGCAGCTTTCCAAGAAAAAGCTCTTTATTCCTTCACATGGCCTCTAGTGGCCTCATGATCAACTCTTATGACCTCGAGGCCACTTAGTTGGTGAAATGATGGCTTTCTCCTCATAATTGGACATCCACCTACCAAGATAATATTTTATATTGGCTGGTATGGTCGGTCTGACAGTTACCTCGGCTTTAATCTTCTGCGGGTAGCTCGGCCATTGCAGGTTAAGCCGAGGTTGTAGGCCTTCATCCGGATTAAGATATCTTCGGGAATAACCTCGGCACCTTAGATGACTTCAGCAAATACCTACCGTGACACGGGGAACCTCGGCTGACACGTCGGTGTCACCTTGCCACGTGTTGATACACAAAAATATAGCCCCACAGAATCAATTCCTATCTGCTAATGTGGGTATTTGGAAAGTTGCTATTTTAGTAGGTTATTTTAGTTTTTGGCTACTTTAGTAGGTTAAAATTTTTATATTTGGGAAGATAGTTGGATTTTTTTGTAGTTGAATGTGATATTTGTAAGAAAAAAAATGAAATGATTATAGATTTGATGTGACATTTTATCTTATTAACTGTTTTAACCTATTTTGTCTTTATATAAATTTTATCCCAAAAAACTCTAAAAATGCCCTTTCCCAAACACCCCTAATGTAAGAAATAGAGGAGGCGATTCTCAGTGGTGAGAATGTAGATGCTAGATATGAAGAGAATGTAGGGGGATTTGGAGCTAACAATGAGGGAGATGGTGAGCGAGAGAAGCACATAAACAGGAGAAGTTATTAATTGATTTGCGACGGAAAAAATGATTTTTGGTGACTTTAATTTAATATTAAAATGTGGTGACTTTAATTAAATTTTAAAGTGGGTCCCAACCTTTTATTGTGTTGGGTCCAAGTGAGCCAAAAACCATTGCCAAGAAATTACTTCATGATGTTAGATTCATGAATAGGATTTTAAAGAGTTTTTAAATCATTTTTCTTGGCTAAAGGGTGTGAATCCTTTGAGCATCCAAACTTTCATATTTTTGGAAAGGGGCTATGGATGCTTGGTGTTTTAATAACTAGCCTATAAGGCTGAAGGCTCTTCTTCTCTCCCCTTTACATGTATAAATTGAGACCCTCCTATCAAGTTTCAATATAGAAATTTTTTGCTTCCATTTTACAAGTCAGTTTGCCAGAAAGTTCCTACATTGAGAGAGTGCTGCCACTATTTTTGTTCACTAAGCTAGACAGAAAGTGCTTCTGCCGTAGCTGGTTTTGACCATCGTATCCCGGAAGACAAACGCCGGGTTTCTTCAAGCACTCGGCCCGTGAGGCGGCGTAATCTGTTTTAAGGAAACTGCTTCCGTGCAGGTTTCGGTTTCGTCTCTTTACCCTTTTATTGTTTTGTGTATTTCTGTTGAAATTTAATTGTAATTATTAGCATATGTTCTTGGTATATAATTTGATTTCTTCATAAATCTATTTATTTAATTTCACAATTTGAACAACAAGCTTAAAACAGATTATATATATATTTTCTATGAAATTGATCGAATAGATTTATATAGACTATTAGGTTAGCTTTGTATAATGTTACTAGGAATTGTTGCGGAATTGCTCACTATTTAAATGGTTGTAAATTATGCTATGGTACTCTCTAATTGCTTAGTTTAGTTAGAATTCTCTATCATAATTTGCATGAATTTTAAGGTTATAAAATATAATTTATGGATGTTGCAATTTTGACATGCTAATTCTATTCTAGTTTTAATTTGTTACATGCTTATTATTTTCTAGACTAGATTACCTAATTTAATGTATTTTGGAGTTATAGAGTTTTTTATGAATTATTTAATTAGGTGCATTAATGTGAATTATTTAATTGGGTGCATTAATCTAAATTATCTAATTGGGTGCATTAATGTGAATTATTTAATTAGGTGCATTAATCTAAATTATCTAATTGGGAGCATTAATCTGAATTATTTAATTGGGTGCATTAACTTTGAATTTAACTTATTTATTTGGAATTAATAGTTTAAATGTTTATTATGAATTAATTTCATTCATAACCCATGAGTATAGAACTTTATTTTAAAGTTTTAATTTAATTGGCATTTTAATGCATTGGTTACTTATATAATTAAAAGTTGGCTAGATGGTTTCATTTAATTTATTAAATTTTTTAGATTATTTGTTTGTATTTTGTTGTGGTTTGCTACTAACTTTCTTTGTAGGGATACCAATGGAAAAACAAATACAAAACCAAATGAATAGTATTTGGGATGCAAAAACAAAAATGTTTGGACTACTAACTTTTGTGTTGAATAGGAATACCTAAGCGTGGAAAGGCTTTTGGACTAAATAGAATCCTTATGGATTTGTTATTTTATTTAAATGTTTGAAGCATGTTTTGCTTGAGATTTAGTTGGTTTGTTTACCAATTTGTAGTAGCAAGTTTTATTTCTTTGTTTTGTTAGAAGCATTTTACATGCGTATAATTGTTATAACAATTTTTTAAATTGCTTGTAAGTTTGGAACTTGATTTGGTTTTCTGTGATAAAAACCAAAGTGTTTAGTTTTGGCTAAAGAGTAGTTCTTATTTGTTCAGAAATGACAACTAAGATGGATTTGGTTTCAAACTTTTGGAGTTTGAGGAAGTTTTTGGGTTTAATCATTTTATTCCCAAAGTGTTGGAAAACCAAGTTTGGAGAAAGTCTTTGGTTATAATCTGATTATGTCCAAAGTGTTTTGGTTTTGAGAAAGGAAACCAAATTTTAGCATTAGCTAAAATATTTCTGATTTTATTCAGAAATAATGGGCGTAGTTCCGGGAGTACCGGTTAATTTTTATGAGTGGTGTAATTCTGGTAGCAAATTTTATTTGCTTGGAAATCAGTTTGTTATAACCTGGTTTATCCCCTGGAAATCTTAATTTTAAAATTGTTTCCTATAGACTAGGAGTCAACATGCTCTTGGATGTTTTGTCAAAAGGTTAACTGGGTTTTAAGTGGGACCGATGTGACCCCTCCAGTCTTCCTGGGAACATTCCTGATCATGTTCGATTCTAGGTTAAATGGTGAGACTAGTTTTGAATTAAATTTCCATCTGAGGGATTTTCTAAGGGTTAAGTTTAATTTCTGGAATCACAAAAGTGAAATTCAGTTGTGATGTTTCAGAAATGGCTTCAAAAGGTGACAAACAAAAATGTTGTTCCACTTGACAACCTTAGCCTCACGAGATTCTTAAAGGAAGATCCTGAGAGATCAAGTATGATTAAAGGAAATCATAAGATTGCATTAAAATATTTCTGAATTGATCAGAGGCAATTAGTATGGTATCCTTGTGTTATTTATAGCATTTATGATTGCTATGTGACTTTGCTTGAAAGCAAAGATGAGACAACCTGTTATAGTGGGTGAATATTTTTTGGATTTTTAAATTCCAAATATATTCTTAAATTGGTGGCTCCTAGTGAGTACAAGATCACTGATCACAGAGATAGAAAATTGGTAGTTCCTAGGAGGTGTTAGACCACTGGCTACACAGTTATGAGATTGTGGTTCCTAGTAGTGAACAGATTACTGATCACATGTCAAGACATCATGGTTCCTAGTAGTGGAGAGGCTACTGGTCATATGTCAAGACATGATGATTCCTAGTAATGAAAGAGTCTATTGATCCTAAGTCAGGACGTTGTGATTCCTAGTAGTAAAGTGACTACAGATCACAGGTTAAGACATTGTGATTCCTAGTAGTAGAAAGTCTACTGACCCCATGCTGAGAAATTAGTGATTCCTAGTGATAAGACTACTAGCCATGTTATGAAGTTCCGAATAGTAGGCTATTGAACACTGGATTTGTGTTTCCTAATAGTAAGACTATTGGCTTTAGAGTGATAGGTCGGACCTAATATATTTGGGTGCCTAATTCGGTTGATGACATTCTGGGAATGTATTTACTGTGATATGATTTTGAGAGTTTCATAATCATTGTGACACAACGATTTGTTCAAAAAACTTTGAATAAATTCTACAAAGAAGACTTAATTATCTGACTCTAAAATTGAGGAGGATAATAGAAAGAAAGGAGGGAGTACCTCCTTAGTGAAGGCAAATGTCATTGAGCATGGCAAATCTTCTGGGGTGAGGAAGAAGCCCCCCCTCCCCCCTGAACAAGGGCTCTAAGTTGGGGCCAAGGGGTGGTGTTGCAAAGAAGCTGGCATACAAGCCGCGGGAACCTGGTTATCAGTTCTTTGGGAAGTGTTACAACTGTGGTAGCGAGGGGTTTTAGTTTTACTAGGGCTACATGCCACATCTGCTCCGAGAAGGAGCTGTTTACAACTTTTGAACAAGTTACAAATGGTAAGAAGTTGTTTATGGGAAACTCTACTACCTCATTTGTTGAGGGAAAGGTGGTCCTGAAGTTAACCTCAGGAAAAGAGCTAACCTTGAACGAAGTCCTGTATGTTCCAGACATTCGTAAGAATCTTGTCTCAAGGACTCTTCTCAGTAAACATGTTTTTGCATGGTTTTTGAGTCCGACAAGGTCGTTCTGACGAAACACAAGTGTGAAACTTGTGTTGAAGCAAAGTAGACAAGATCCCGTATGAGTTATGGAAAGGCGTTAAGCCTTCTTGTAAATTCTTACAAATGTGGGGGTGTCTTGCTATTATGGCAATTCCTACACCCTAACGGGTTAGGATAGGCCCGAAATCCGTGGATTATATATTCATTGGTTATGCACATAATAGTAGTGCATATCGGTTTCTTGTACATAAGTCTGAAACTTCAGACATTCACAGGAATACCATCATGCAGTCAAGGAATGCATGTTTCTTAGAAGACATTTTTCCTTGCCGAACCTAAGAAGGGGTTCTGAGGTTTTGGAGCAATTTGGTGAGCTTGTTAGTGATGATGATCATTTTGATGATCAAGTTGAGAATCAAGGTGATGATCAGCCTAGAAGGAGTAAAAGGGCTAGGATGTCCAAGTCTTTTGATCCAGATTTCTTGACTTTTATGGTTGAGAACGAACCTCAAACTTTTCACGAAGCTGTGACTTCTCCTGAGCTTCCTTTATGGAAAGAAGCGATCAAAAGTGAGATTGACTCCATCTTACAGAACCACACTTGGGAGTTGGTAGATTTACCTCCAGGTTGTAAGCCTTTAGGCTGCAAATGGATTTTTAAAAAGAAAGATAAAGGCCGATGGGTCTATTGACAAGCATGAGGAGAGGCTCGTTATCATAGGGTACAGGCAATGAGAAAGCCTGGATTACTTTGATACATACTCACATGTAACTAGGATAACATCCATTCGCATGGTGATTACGATAGCAGCTTTGTGCAATCTGGAGATACACCAGATGGATGTAAAGACAGCTTTCTTAAATGGGGATTTGAATGAAGACATCTACATGGAACAACCTGAGGGGTTTTCAGCTCCAGGACAAAGCAAGAAAGTCTGTAAACTTGTCAAATCTTTGTATGGTTTGAAGCAAGCGCCTAAACAATGCATGAGAAGTTTGACAACGTAATGTTGTCAAGTGGGTTTAGAATCAACGAATGTGACATGTGTGTTTATGTCAAAGACACTAACAGAGATTATGTCATTTTGTGTCTATATGTTGATGATATGCTCATTATATGTAGTAATGATGAAATGAATAAAACTACCAAGAAGTTATTAAACTCTAAGTTTGACATGAAGGATATGGGCATTGCAGATGTTATTCTGGGAATCAAGATTACCAGAACATCTGGCGGAATTGTACTATCTCAGTCTCATTATGTTGATAAGATACTTGAGAATCCAAAGGATTCACACCCTTTAGCCGAGAAAAAGGATTTAAATACTCTTTAAAATCCTATTCTTGAATCTAACATCATGAAGCAATTTCTTGGCAATTTCTTATTCAAAACCCAATGGTTTTTGGCTCACTTGGACCCAACACAATAAAAGGTTGGGACCCACTTTAAAATTTAATTAAAGTCACCACACTTTAATATTAAATTAAAGTCACCAAAAATCATTTTTTCCAACAATCCCCCACATGAATAAAATTTGACCGAAAGACTCAACAAACGGACATCGTTCAACAATAATGACTCAAAGAGAGAGTACAACGAACTAACCCCGACATTAGAGAAGGTAGCTTTTGGCTTTGAAGCTCTCCCAGTGAAAACCTATCGAGTTTACTAGCTGATCAGTGAATAAGACATCTTCAACTGCTCTGCCGTTTATGTAAACTGAAACAATAGATCTCACACGGGAATTACTCCTACCACCATTCTGTTCTCACTGGTGTGCCCTGTGTGGCCCTGGACACTAGCCTAGTTCAGCGAGTGGTTTCAAAGAATCTTGGCCTATCCAATTCTTCTAGAAGCGGCCCCACTTCAAACTCACATAGGTGACTCTACTTTAGTATCCTGCAATACTTAGCTCAACAGCTTCACACACAAGAGTCATCAAAAGCTCAGCTTATCCTCTATGCTTGCAGGTATCACTGATATGCTTGCAGGTATCACTGATAGAAGGAATGGCTGGAGGTTTAACCTCCTTAGTGACATACCACCGTTACACGCAATTAGGTTGTCCCATTGAACCTAGATCTTGGGATCTCCAGTCAACGAGATTGGGTTTTCATTCCGATAACTTCCAAAGGCCTCAACCCCATTCCTTTTGATGACGTTTCGACTAACACTCGACTTAACCCTTTGGTTAGCAGATCCGCAATGTTGTCCTTAGACTTTACATAGTCTATAGAGACAACTCCATTCGAGAGTAGTTGTCATATGGAATTATGTCTACGACGGATATGTCTAGACTTTCCATTATACATATTACTCTGTGCCCTACCAATTGCAGATTGACAATCACAATGAATACAAATAGCTGGCACAGGTTTAGACCAACGTGGAATATCTTCTATGAAATGGTGAAGCCATTCTGCTTCTTCCGTTGCTTTATCTAAGGCAATAAACTCTGATTCCATCGTTGATTTAGATATACACGTTTGCTTGGAAGATTTCCAAGACACGGCTGCCCCACTAAGAGTGAACACATATCCACTAGTGGACTTTGAGTCCTTTATATCTGATATCCAATTCGCGTCACTATATCCTTTAAGCACCGCTGGATATCGAGTATAATGCAGCCCATAATCCCGAGTGTAACGTAAATACAATGCCCTTCCAATGAGAAGCATCGGGATTACTTGTGTATTTACTAAGCCTGCTAACCGAGTAGGCTATATCCGACCTAGTACAACTCATCAGATACATCAACCTTCCAATTACCCGAGAATATTCTAACTGAGAAACACTCTGTTTATTATTCTTGGTAAAATGTAGACTTAAGTCTACAGGTGTCGATGACACACTCGTATCTGATCCACTAAACTTCTCAAGTATCTTATCAACATAATGAGACTGAGAAAGTACAATTCCACCAGATATTCTGGTAATCTTAATTCCCAGAATAACATCTGCAATGCCCATATCCTTCATGTCAAACTTAGAGTTTAACAACTTCTTGGTAGTTTTGATCATTTCATCGTTACTACCTATAATGAGCATATCATCAACATATAGACACAAAATGACATAACCTCTGTCAGTGTCTTTGACATAAATACACTTGTCACATTCGTTGATTCTAAACCCATTTGACAACATTACATTGTCAAACTTCTCATGCCATTGTTTAGATGCATTAATGTGAATTATTTAATTGGGTGCATTAATCTAAATTATCTAATTAGGTGCATTAATGTGAATTATTTAATTGGGTGCATTAATCTAAATTATCTAATTGGGTGCATTAATGTGAATTATTTAATTAGGTGCATTAATCTAAATTATCTAATTGGGAGCATTAATCTGAATTATTTAATTGGGTGCATTAACTTTGAATTTAACTTATTTATTTGGAGTTAATAGTTTAAACGTTTATTATGAATTAATTTCATTCATAACCCATGATTATAGAACTTTATTTTAAAGTTTTAATTTAATTGGCATTTTAATTCATTGGTTAATTTTATAAATAGTTGGCTAGATGGTTTCAATTATTTATTATATTTATTTTTTGCTTAGATTATTTGTTTGTATTTTGTTGTGGTTTGCTACTAACTTTCTTTGTAGGCATACCAATGCGAAAGGGAATGGAAAAACAAATACAAAACCAAATGAATAGTATTTGGGATGTAAAAACAAAAATGTTTGGACTACTAACTTTTGTGTTGAATAGGAATACCTAAGCGTGGAAAGGCTTTTGGACTAAATAGAATCCTTATGGATTGGCTATTTTATTTAAATGTTTGAAGCATGTTTTGCTTGAGATTTAGTTGGTTTGTTTACCAATTTGTAGTAGCAAGTTTTATTTGTTTGTTTTGTTAGAAGCATTTTATATGCGTGTAATTGTTATAGCAATTTTTTAAATTATTTGTAAGTTTGGAACTTGGTTTGGTTTTCTGTGATAAAAACCAAAGTGTTTAGCTTTGGCTAAAGAGTAGTTCTTATTTGTTCAGAAATGACACCTAAGATGGATTTGGTTTCAAACTTTTGGAGTTTGAGAAAGTCTTTGGGTTTGTGGTTGGCCGGTTCCTTGATTTTAAAATCGTAGATTCTAAAACTGTGATAAGCCAAGTCCAGGAGTTCCAAGTGATCTTGCATGATATTCATGCTGAGGGGATGCCTTTGAACGAGTCATTTCAAGTTGCTGTGATCATTGAGAAACTTCCCAATGGTTGGAAGAATTTCAAGAATTACTTGAAGCACAAGCGCAAGGAAATGTCAGTTGAAGAGCTGGTTGTCCGACTCCGGATTGAGGAGGATAATAGAAAGAAATGAGGGAGTACCTCCTCAGTAAAAGCCAATGTCGTTGAGCATGGCAAATCTTCTAGGATAAGGAAGAAGCCCCCTGTGAACAAGAGCTCTAAGCTGGGGCCAAGGGGTGGTGTTGCAAAGAAGTCGGCTTACAAGCCGCAGGAACCAGGTTATCGGTTCTTTGGGGAGTGTTATAACTGTGGTAACGAGGGGCCTCGGGCTAGTGACTGCTGCAAGCAGAAGAAGCCATACAAGACCAAACCTCGTGCTCATATGGCAGACTTACAAGAGCACTCCCATGAGGAGGATGATATGCACTTGTCTGCCGTTGTCTCTGAGGTGAATCTGGTGGGTTCAAACCCAAGAGAATGGTGGATTGATACTGGGGCTACACGCCACATCTGCTCCGAGCAGAAACTGTTTACAACTTTCGAACCGGTTACAACCGGTGAGAAGTTGTTTATGGAAAACTCTGCTACCTCGATTGTTGAGGGGAAAGGAAAGGTGGTCCTGAAGTTGACGTCAGGAAAGGAGCTGACCTTGAACGAAGTCCTGTATGTTCCGGACATTCGTAAGAATCTTGTCTCAGGGTCTCTTCTCAGTAAACATGGTTTTCGCATGGTTTTTGAGTCCGACAAGGTCGTTCTTACCAAAAGTGGAATGTATGTGGGTAAGGGTTATATGTTGGGGGGTATGTTTAAACTCAATGTTATGACTGTTATCCCAAAGATGAATAAAGGTGCATCTTCTTCTGTTTACATGCTTGAGTCTTCCAATTTGTGGCATGGTAGACTAGGACATGTGAACTTTGAATCTTTACGTAGATTAATCAAGTTAGATCACATACCATCTTTTAAGATTAATCCAAAACACAAGTGTGAAACTTGTGTTGTAGCAAAGTTGACAAGATCTTCGTTTCATTCTATTGAAAGAAGTTCAAAACCGTTGGATTTAGTGCATAGTGATGTGTGTGACTTAAAATTTATACAATCACGTGGTGGCAATAAGTACTTCATCACTTTTGTTGATGATTGCACTAAGTATTGTTATGTCTTTTTTCTCAAAAGCAAAGATGAGGCAATTGACAAGTTTGTTCTTTATAAGAATGAAGTTGAGAATCAAGTAGGCTGCAAGATTAAGGCTTTAAGAAGTGATCGTGGTGGTGAGTATGAATCTCTGTTTATTGAGATTTGTGCTCAATCTGGGATTATCCACCAAACCACGGCGCCTTATTCTCCTTAGTCTAATGGCATTGCTGAGCGGAAGAATAGAACGCTAAAGGAAATGATGAATGCAATGTTGATAAGTTCTGGATTGCCACAGAACTTGTGGGGGGAAGCAATTCTCTCTGCAAATTACATTCTGAATAAAGTACCCCGGAAGAAGGTGGACAAGACGATGTATGAGTTATGGAAAGGCGTTAAGCCTTAGTATAAATTCTTACGAATGTGGGGGTGTCTTGCAAAAGTGGCGATTCCTACAGCCAAACGGGTTAGGATAGGCCCGAAATCCGTGGATTGTATATTCATTGGTTATGCACATAATAGTAGTGCATATCGGTTTCTTGTACATAAGTCTGAAATTCCAGACATACACAGGAATACCATCATGGAGTCAAGGAATGCATGTTTCTTTGAAGACATTTTTCCTTGCCGAACCCATGAAAGGGTTCCAAGGTCTTGGGAGCAATTTGATGAGCTTGCTAGTGAGGATGATCATGTTGATGATTCAGGTGATGATCAAATTGAGGTTTTAGATGAGCCCAGAAGGAGTAAAAGGGCTAGGATATCCAAATCTTTTGGTCCAAACTTCTTGACTTATATGGTTGAGAACGAACCTTAAACTTTCCACGAAGCTGTGACTTCTCCTGAGAGTCCTTTATGGAAAGAAGCGATCAAAAGTGAGATTGACTCCATCTTACAGAACCACACGTGGGAGTTGGTAGATTTGCCTCCAGGTTGCAAGCCTTTAGGCTGCAAATGGATTTTTAAAAGAAAGATGAAGACCGATGGGTCTATTGACAAGTATAAGGCGAGGCTCGTTATCAAAGGGTACAGGCAACGAGAAGGCCTGGATTACTTTGATATGTACTCACCTGTTACTAGGATAACATCCATTCGCATGGTGATTGCATTAGCAGCTTTGCGCAATCTGGAGATACACCAGATGGATGTAAAGACAGCTTTCTTAAATGGGGATTTGAATGAAGAAATCTACATGGAGCAACCTGAGGGGTTTTCAGCTCTAGGACAAAGCAAGAAAGTCTGTAAACTTGTCAAATCTTTGTATGGTTTGAAGCAAGCGCCTAAACAATGGCATGAGAAGTTTGACAATGTAATGTTGTCAAATGGGTTTAGAATCAACGAATGTGACATGTGTATTTATGTCAAAGACATTGACAGAGGTTATGTTATTTTGTGTCTATATGTTGATGATATGCTCATTATAGGTAGTAACGATGAAATGATCAAAACTATCAAGAAGTTGTTAAACTCTAAGTTTGACATGAAGGATATGGGCATTGCAAATGTTATTTTGGGAATTAAGATTACTAGAACTTCTGGCGGAATTGTACTTTCTCAGTCTCATTATGTTGATAAGATACTTGAGAAGTTTAATGGATCAGATACGAGTGTGTCTTCGACACCTGTAGACTTAAGTCTACATTTTACCAAGAATAATAATGAAAGTGTCTCAGTTAGAATATTCTCGGGTAATTGGAAGTTTAATGTATCTGATGAGTTGTACTAGGCCGGATATAGCTTACTCGGTTAGCAGGCTTAGTAGATACACAAGTAATCCCGATGCTTCTCATTGGATGGGCATTGTGCGGGTGTTAAGGTATTTACGCTACACTCGGTATTATGGGCTGCATTATACTCGATATCCAGCGGTGCTTGAAGGATATAGTGACACAAATTGGATATTAGATATAAAGGACTCAAAGTCCACTAGTGGATATGTGTTCACTCTTGGTGGGGCAGCCGTGTCTTGGAATTCGTCCAAGCAAACGTGTATATCTAGATCAACGATGGAATCAGAGTTTATTGCTTTGGATAAAGCAACGGAATAATAATGATCAGCCAGTAAACTCAATAGGTTTACTGAGGTTAACCTAGCTCTCACATTCCTGACCATGTTCGATTCTAGGTTAAATGGTGAGACTAGTTTTGAATTAAATTTCTATCTGAGGGATTTTCTAAGGGTTAAGTTTATGTTCTGGAATCACAGAAGTGAAATTCAGTTGTGATGTTTCAGAAATGGCTTCAAAAGGTGACAAACAGAAATGTTGTTCCACTTGACAACCTTATCCTCACGAGATTCTTAAAGGAAGATCTTAAGAGATCAAGTATGATTACAGGAAATCATAAGATTGCATTAAAATATCTCTAAATTGATCAGAAGCAAATAGCATGGTATCCTTGTGTTATTTATAGCATTTATGATTGCTATGTGACTTTGCTTGAAAGCAAAGTTGAGATAACCTGTTATAGTAGGTGAATATTTTTTGGTTTTTTAAATTCCAAATATATTCTTAAATTGGTGGCTCCTAGTGAGTACAAGATCACTGATCACAGAGATAGAAAACTGGTGGTTCCTAGGAGGTGTTAGACCACTGGCTACACAGTTATGAGATTGTGGTTCCTAGTAGTGAACAGATTGCTGATCACATGTCAAGACATCATGGTTCCTAGTAGTGGAGAGGCTACTGGTCATATGTCAAGATATGATAATTCCTAGTAATGAAAGAGTCTATTGATCCTATGTCAGGACGTTGTGATTCCTAGTAGTAAAGTGACTACTGATCACAAGTTAAGACATTGTGATTCCTAGTAGTAGAAAGTCTACTGACCACATGCTGAGAAATTAGTGATTCCTAGTGATAAGACTACTGGCCATGTTATGAAGTTCCGAATAGTAGACTATTGAACACTGGATTTGTGTTTCCTAATAGTAAGACTATTGGCTTCAGAGTGATAGGTCGGACCTAATATATTTGGGTGCCTAATTCGGTTGATGACATTCTGGGAATGTATTTACTGTGATATAATTTTGAGAGTTTCATAATCATTGTGACACAAGGATTTGTTCAAAAAACTTTGTATAAATTCTACAAAGAAGACTTAATTATCTGACTCCAAAATTGAGGAGGATAATAGAAAGAAAGGAGGGAGTACCTCTTTAGTGAAGGCCAATGTCATTGAGCCTGGCAAATTTTCTGGGATGAGGAAGAAGCCTCCCGTGAACAAGGGCTCCATGCTAGGGCCAAGGGGTAGTGTTGCAAAGAAGCTGGCATACAAGCCGCGGGAACCTGGTTATCGGTTCTTTGGGAAGTGCTACAACTGTGGTAGCGAGGGGTTTTATCTTTACTAGGCCTACACGCCACATCTGCTCCGAGAAGGAGCTGTTTACAACTTTCGAACCGGTTACAAACGGTGAGAAGTTGTTTATGGGAAACTCTACTACCTCATTTGTTGAGGGAAAGGTGGTCCTGAAGTTAACCTCAGGAAAAGAGCTAACCTTGAACAAAGTCCTGTATGTTTGGACATTTGTTAAAATCTTGTCTCAAGGTCTCTTCTCAGTAAACATGTTTTCGCATGGTTTTGAGTCCGACAAGGTCGTTCTGACGAAACATAAGTGTGAAACTTGTGTTGAAGCGAAGTAGACAAGATCCCGTATGAGTTATGGAAAGGCGTTAAGCCTTCTTATAAATTCTTACAAATGTGGGGGTGTCTTGCTATTGTGGCGATTCCTACACCGTAACGGGTTAGGATAGGCCCGAAATCCGTGGATTGTATATTCATTGGTTATGCACATAATAGTAGTGCATATCAGTTTCTTGTACATAAGTCTGAAACTTCAGACATTCATAGGAATACCATCATGGAGTTAAGGAATGCATGTTTCTTTGAAGACATTTTTCCTTGCCGAACCTAAGAAGGGGTTCTGAGGTTTTGGAGCAATTTGATGAGCTTGCTAGTGATGATGATCATTTTGATGATCAAGTTGAGAATCAAGGTGATGATCAGCCTAGAAGGAGTAAAAGGGCTAGGATATCCAAATCTTTTGGTCCAGACTTCTTGACTTATATGGTTGAGAACGAACCTCAAACTTTCCACGAAGCTGTGACTTCTCCTGAGTGTCCTTTATGGAAAGAAGCAATCAAAAGTGAGATTGACTCCATCTTACAGAACCACACCTGGGAGTTGGTAGATTTACCTCCAGGTTGCAAGCCTTTAGGCTGCAAATGGATTTTTAAAAGAAAGATGAAGGTCGATGGGTCAATTGACAAGTATAAGGCGAGGCTCGTTATCAAACGGTACAGGCAACGAGAAGGCCTGGATTACTTTGATACGTACTCACCTGTAACTAGGATAACATCCATTCGCATAGTGATTGCGTTAGCAGCTTTGCGAAATCTAGAAATACACCAGATGGATGTAAAGACAGCTTTCTTAAATGGGGATTTGAATGAAGAAATCTACATGGAGCAACCTAAGGGGTTTTCAGCTCCCGGACAAAGCAAGAAAGTCTGTAAACTTGTCAAATTTTTGTATGGTTTGAAGCAAGCGCCTAAACAATGGCATGAGAAGTTTGACAATGTAATGTTGTCAAATGGGTTTAGAATCAACGAATGTGACAAGTGTATTTATGTCTAAGACACTAACAGAGGTTATATCATTTTGTGTCTATATGTTAATGATATGCTCATTATAGGTAGTAACGATGAAATAATCAAAAACCAAGAAGTTGTTAAACTCTAAGTTTGACATGAAGGATATGGGCATTGCAGATGTTATTCTGGGAATTTAGATTACCAGAATCTTTGGCGGAATGTTACTATCTCAGTCTCATTATGTTGATAAGATACTTGAGAAGTTTAGTGGATCAGATACGAGTGTGTCATCGACACCTGTAGACTTAAGTCTACATTGTACCAAGAATAATAATGAAAGTGTCTCACAGTTAGAATATTCTCGGGTAATTGGAAGTTTAATGTATCTGATGAGTTGTACTAGGCCGGATATAGCTTACTCGGTTAGCAGACTTAGTAGATACACAAGTAATCCCGATGCTTCTCATTCGAAGGGCATTGTGCGGGTGTTAAGGTATTTACGTTACACTCGGGATTATAGGCTGCATTATACTCGATATCCAGCGGTGCTTGAAGGATATAGTGACGCGAATTGGATATCAGATATAAAGGACTCAAAGTCCACTAGTGGATATGTGTTCACTCTTGGTGGGGCAGCCGTGTCTTGGAAATCTTCCAAGAAAACGTGTATATCTAGATCAACGATGGAATCAGAGTTTATTGCTTTGGATAAAGCAACGGAAGAAGCAGAATAGCTTCGCCATTTCATTGAAGATATTCCACATTGGTCTAAACCTGTGCCAGCTATTTGTATTCATTGTGATCACTACTACAAAAAATAGTTAAAGATCACACTTTGACAAAAAAAAAAAAAAAGATCTCACTTTTATTGGAAGTGTGATAAAAAAAAAATAGATTGATATTTTAATCACACTTAATTTGATTGAGTGTGATAATATTTATTTTTTATGTCACTTTTCAATTAAGTGTGATTATATATATATATTTTTTAATCACATTCTTATTAAAAGTGTGGTTATATATACAACTACTTTTTAATCACACTTTTTAAACAAGTGTGATTATATATATTTTTTAATCACACATTCTAATTAAAAGTGTGATTATTTATATATTTTTTAATCACACATTCTAATTAAAAGTGTGATTATATATACACTACTACTTTTTAATCACATTTTTTAAAGTGTGATTATAATATATTTTTTAATCACACCTTCTAATGTGATTATATATAATATTTTTAATCACACTTCTAAATAAGTGTGATCAATATATATTTTTCAATCCCAAAAATTAAATTCCAAAATTCATCCTGACGCCCAGCCCTAGTCCCTTCACTCTCTCTTTTCTCTTCCTTTCTCTCTTATCTGAGATCCAGATCGTGAGGTAGATCAAAATCCAAATCCCATCGCCAGCCGCCACTCCTTCGTTGGAACTCCCAGCCTCTCATCTCAGTCGCTGCATCTCTCTTTCTGTCTTTCGACAATGACGATGAGATCACGTTCTGGATGACAGTAAGATCAATGGTTGACGATCTGGAAACCGTACCGAAGATGGGTTAAATGTAGAAATCTAGATGATAATGGGTTTGCGATTTGTATGACGATCTCGAAGTTGTGTTGGACCAGATCTTTTCTTGCGATTCACCAAGATCAGAGGGTTTATCAAAACCCCAACGAATACATGGGCATGGTAGGGCAGAGAAGAAGGTAATGACGCACGGAGAGAGAGGGTTTATCGATTCTTCAACTATTTGTTTACAATGGTTCTTGTATTGCAGTCTTGCAGGTAAATTTTGCCTGTTAGTCCTGAAGTCATAGAATGTGTATTTCTCATTTTGGTTTCAATCTGAGAAATGTGTTAACCTTGAATTATTGTTTGTTTAGGTCACAGTGGTTATTATGCTTAGTAGAATCAACGTTGAGTTGAGAAATGAAAATGTTGATGCCAATCTATTTTTTTCCTACATAGAATGGATCCAACCCCACAATGGCAATTGCAGCAACTACTACAGGTGATCAGCAATTGCAACAGACTACAAATGTATCTGAGAAAGAGAAAGAGAAAGAGAAAGAAACATCAATAGCAAGTAAAGACAATGACAATGACAATGACAATGACATTGGCAATGGAAGTGGCAAAGAAAGCCCCTATTTGCATGAGGAAAGTGATTTACCAGAAAGGTATATTACTTTTTGGATCAATAGAAATGCAACCCATAATAGCAATCCTCATGTTTTTAATTAGGTTTTCCTTAATTATTAGTTTTTTTTGCAATCCCCTGGCTTTTCTGGGTTCATTCTACCTTGGGGTTTGAAATAATCTCTTTTTAAGTTTGCATTTATTGTTTTGAAAATGTTGTTGTATTTGAATGTAGCTTGGAACACAACCTCCCTGATTGTCCCTTTGCATCTCCTAAAGCTGATGTGGACTTCTTTGATGATAAGTTAGCCATAATTGGGTGATTTAGTTTAGTTTTACAGGGATTTTTTGTGGCTCATTTTCTTCAATCTCACTACTATTGTTACTCTTAAAGGTATTAAGAAGTTCTCCTCGTTCGTTCGTTATTTAAATCCTTTTATTTTCATTTCAGCTTTCAATCTCTTACTCAATTCATTGTTATTCACATGGCTTATTCCAAAAATCTGTTTTCCATAACTTATGTTGATTGCATAGGATATCTTTAGAGTTGAGCGAGTCGACCCAGATGGTAAAAAGTTTGATAGAGGTATGTTTTCTAGTTTGGTCATGTCTCCTACAGAATTTTTATTTTTTATTTTTTTATATGATATGGGAAAATGAGTGTTTCTATATTAATGTTTCTTATACCTAATCAATCCATTTGAAGTAAACCCTTTATTAATTTGTGAAATATATATACTACAATATCTATTATGTGTTTTAATGCCATGCTAGATTTGAGCTTAAGTGGACTTGGGGGTTGAGTTTATAAGCATATCAGGGTTTTAATGTAACTGGATTTTGGCCTGATGATAGCATTATTATCCAAAAATATGAAGCTTATTATGAGAGGATGTTCATGCTATCATTCTTAGGCAAACAATAGTTTTGTGGGTGCTCAGGCTCACTACAATTGGCTTGTTATGGTTATGGGTTTACACAATTCCATAGGTAGTAGAGTGATTGCCCTTGTCCGAGGAGTGTGGATAATTTAATTTATCACCCAAAAAAAAAAAAAGGTGGGTCTATAATTGTTTAGTCCAAGGAGTAGAATTTTCAGGCCTTAGAGTAAAAATTTATGAGAACTTAAACTTTAACGGGGAATTTTTTGGTTGGGTTGAGCCTTTCAAAGCAGAGCATGTGCATGGATGAACTGGATGTACCTTAGCAAGTGTTCTACGTTGCCTGTTGAAATTATTGGCCCTAATTGGGAACCATCTTGTGTGCTGAAATGATCATATACATTTGCACAATTTGATGTGCATGCAATGCATCATGCGGTGGTTTCTTTTGGCCTGGAATATTCAGTCCAGTATTTTGAAGTGTTATACAAGTAGGAGCTTGAGGTGTTGGAGGTTGTCATTGAACTTCTTATGCCATCAACATCATTGGCATGCCTACAGAGGTAGGCTGTGAATGATGGCAGATTTGAGATGAGTTCTTGATGCACTAAAAATTCAGGACCAATTGTGGACAATGAATGGCACACAATCAACCAGTAAGGAAGCAAATCTAAGATGCTAATTCATTTTAGTTGTATGATAAAGTAGTATTTAGGTTTGTGTAATTTAGAATTTTGTCATTAGGTGTAGTTTTCTTAGTTGCAAGGTAACCTCCTTCGGAGGTGAGTGCTTGCAAGCTGCTTGTTATCTAGTTTGATGTAGTGGTTGCATGTAGGCAATGTGTCACCAGTTTGGGTTAAGTGGCTGCATTTTTGCCACTTGTTGCTTTCTTATTTTGTGCCTTTTCTATTCCTAGCCTCTTCACCATAAAGTAACCTCCTTAGCTATTATATATAGGGCTATAATCTCTCTTGAAGAGGTTTTTTTAGGAATTGATATTTCAGATTTTGTTATTTCATTGTTGTCGTATTTTGTTATTCATTAGGGCTTGGTTTTAAGTCCCAAAGCTCGTGGAATTCGAGCTCGGTTGCTTGATTTTCCAAAATCCAGTCCTAAAATCTGGTTCTTGCATATTTTAGCCTTAATTTGAGTGTTATTCGGGTTCACCACCTTTGTTTGTAGTTATTGAAGCATCCAACCAAACTACATGATGTTCCATTATAAGGTCTTGGGGGAAGGAAGGGGTGTATGGAGTAGTGTTGGTTTTCCTTGGAAGAGTATTTGGTGTGTTAAGGTGATTTCCTGGTTGATATCTTTACTACAAATTGGCTCTGAGAAAATTTCTCACTAGTAATAATGTGGTTAAAAGGGAGAAGGTACTCCCCTAATTGGTTATAATATCTTTTAATGACATCTTTATATATATATATATATATATAAGAAGAATAAGATGAATAATAACATATTTAATATATCTCATTTTAATGATAATTAGATACTTTTGATGTATTCAAAGAGTCTTTATGGCTTCTCTGAAATATAATGCAGTCTGCTAGTGTTTGGAGCTAATAGTTTCATAATGTGTTTCTTAGTTTCTCGAATTGAAGTAGTCAGTGAGCAGCTTGATATGCACATGCAGCTAAATGTAAACACAGAGATATATCCTTTTCATGATGGGGAGAACTTCATGATGGTATTAGCATCCACTCTAAACTTGGATGGAACACTTGACAGTGGTTATTTTACTCAGGTAATCTTAATCTTCCTGTAACTTATTTTATTATTGATGAATAAACTTTGAATACCACATTAGTTGTCACATTATTATTAATTGGTCATTTAGTTCTCACACTATTATTAGTTGGTGACTTGCCCTTGCAATTTGACCCAAGTCATTCAAGCTTAGTCCTCAGACATGGTGTGAATTGTGATGATGTTGATTGAGTAATGCAAATATCCAATTCCATCTCTCTACACTCTAGGAACAGGTTCCACTCTTGGTCATATTACTGTAATCCATTTGTTCAGAGTGTTGAATTTTCATTAGCCTATATAAAGTAGTCGGTAACATGATAGATAAGATCTGTGTACTCAACCCATACGACTTGAGATCAATTCAAATATAATTTGCTTGTAGGAGCTTATTCTTCATTTTTGGGACAACAACTTTCAATTTTCAATGTGTTCTAAGAACTAATTTTGCCCGCTATACATAGGACTGATAGGACTGACTTGTTTATTCTAACTAGCTATGCAATCAATCGATGAATTTTCTAGTCTTTCCTTTTAGGCAATTCCTTTTCCTTTTTTCTTCTCTTGCTCCTACATTTGCAAGCTTCCTTTCATGATCAATTGTTTATTCTTTCGTGATTTCTAACCAAGAGTTCTTTAAAAAGATTAGTAGAGTTTAGTCGTCATTATTAAGACCTGCACTATAGTCTTTGATAAGTAATCTTCCACTTGTTTTCTTTCATTTTAGATGAACCTACTCAAGGTTATGCCAAAGTTTAATGCCCGGATGGTTTTTTAAATTTCTTAAGCTCTCTCTTTATTTTAAAGTGGTTTTAGTATATGAACCATGTTCTTATTATATAACATCATCAAGTTTTGGCATAAAAGTTGTTTCCTGGAGTGCTTTTTAAGTTGCTGTACAGATCACTTTCATCATGAAGGCCAGAAAGAAAATATTTCTAGGTAGTAAGTATTGTCGAATATTAAATTCAATGAGAGAAAAAGAAAAAAAAAATCTATACATGACATAAAGGAAATAAAGGAAAAAAATTCTGAATGTGGGTTGATAGGGGACCATCCATGTCTTCATAGGTCTTACAATTTGGAAGGTAATGCCTATTGGTAATTGTGTCTTTAGCCAGTGACTTATCTGTCTAATAGTAAAGTGATTAAAGGTCTAGGTTTCGGTGGTTTGTTGTCGCGGGGCCTGTATTTTCCACTATATATAGTTCTCATTTGTTTGAGATATCTATGTAATGAGATATGCCTCATGAAACAAGAATTCCACCATATCAGCCATCCATTGGCCCCATAGGGGCAAAGAATTGCCAGAAACTGGCCTTATAATAGTGGGGTAGGGCACCGTCGAGGTAAAATCCCTACTCTTGTCAATGTGGCAAGAATCTATTTGGACCCACCAATTACAGAATCCACTTGATCATTTCTATATGTAGAAAACTGGAAATATCATTTTTTGAGATAATTTATATGTCACCGTAGGAAGGAGGATCCTCATGAGGTTTTGCAAAGAAGCAAGCAAAGTAATGAGGAAAAGAAGGAAAACATCACATCAATTTCAAACGACAAAATCCAGAGGAAGGAAAATTCTGATAAGTAGTGTTCAGATTTATAGCTCTTGAAAATGCTTTGTCACTTCCCATCTCTTGGTTTAAAAACTTATTTTCATTGCTTCTATCTGTTGCAGTGAGGGACATTTTGAACATGCGTTTGAAAGGTATCTAATAGAAGGAAAAGTCTAGTTCTCAATGAAGATCTGGAAGGACAAATTAAGAGGGTCTATATGAAAAGTGAGTGTCATTTCATGCATATGCATATGTTTTATATTGTAAATATTTGATCATGAATTGCCATTGTAATTATAACATATACATTTTAATCATGATAGAATTTAAACATATTAAGTTGCATTTTCAATTATTTGACTTGTATTATCGAAGTGATTGAGCAGTTGCTCTTTGAAATTCTATATGTACTCTCCATTATGTTGGGACTTAGAATTAGCAACATTAGCAATGATTAATTCCTAAAAATAAAGTGGTTATATATATTTTTCTTTCTGACTCCTCTTTCCTTGAGCTATGTTATACAATTCTTTAGATTTATTCCATTTTCATAATGTATTTTTTGATTCTAGCAGTTTCTGTATTAATTTGTGTTTTTATTTTTCAGGTCATAAATTTCTTGGAGAGATACAAAATATGGTCAAAAAATTCAAGAACTTAGTTTTTTCAAGTTTTTTTTTTTCATTTTTTAATATATGTAATCACAGTTAAAAACTTCTTAGTAATTCCTTTGTATATACTTTTGAACATTTAACTTTCATTTATGAAATATATAACGTTATTACATTCAATATATGGTTGTGATTCAAAATATAGTGTGTATTACATTTTTCAAATGCGCGTACAAAAATAATATTGATTATTTTTCAAACATGCTGAATTCTTTTTTTTTATCATAGGTTTTATTAGTTATTAATCATACTTAAAAGATGTGATCTAAATGTTATTAATCACACTTAAAAGATGTGATCTAAATATTATTAATCACACTTAAAAGATGTGATGAATCATTTTTTAATGACACTTAAAAAGTGTGATTAAAAATGACTCCTTTTAACCACACTCCCAAAGACCACACTTTAATAAAACTTAAAAAGTGTGATTAAAAAACATACATCACACAAAAAAAGTGTGATCTTTATCTGTATTTGTAGTAGTGGATTATCAATCTGCAATTGGTAGGGCACAGAGTAATATGTTTAATGGAAAATCTAGACATATTCGGCCCCACAATGCCCTTCCATTTCATTGAAGATATTCCACGTTGGTCTAAACCTGTGCCAGCTATTTGTATTCATTGTGATTGTCAATCTGCAATTGGTAGGGCACAGAGTAATATGTATAATGGAAAGTCTAGACATATTCGTCGTAGACATAATTCCATACGACAACTACTCTCGAATGGAGTTGTCTCTTTAGACTATGTAAAGTCTAAGGACAACATTGCGGATCCGCTAACCAAAGGGTTAAGTCGAGTGTTAGTCGAAACGTCTTCAAAAGGATTGGGGTTGAGGCCTTTGGAAGTTACCGGAATGGCAACCCAACCTAGTTGACTGGAGATCCCAAGATCTAGGTTCAATGGGACAACCTAATTGCGTGTAACGGTGGTATGTCACTGAGGAGGTTAAACCTCCAGCCATTCCTTTTATCAGTGATACCTGCAAGTGTAGAGGATAAGCTGAGCTTTTAATGACTCTTGTGTGTTAAGCTGTTGAGCTAAGTATTGCAGGATACTAAAGTAGAGTCACCTATGTGAGTTTGAAGTGGGGCCGCTTCTAGAAGAATTGGATAGGCCAAGATTCTTTGAAACCACTCGCTGAACCAGGCTAGTGTCCAGGGCCACACAGGGCACACCAGTGAGAACAGAATGGTGGTAGGAGTAATTCCCGTGTGAGATCTATTGTTTCAGTTTACATAAACGGTAGAGAAGTTCAAGATGTCTTATTCAGTGATCAGCCAGTAAACTCGATAGGTTTTCACTGGGAGAGGTTCAAAGCCAAAAGCTACCTTCTCTGATGTCGGGGTTAGTTCGTTGTACTCTCTCTTCGAGTCATTATTGTTGAACGATGTCTGTTTGTTGCGTCTTTCGGTCAATTTTTATTCATGTGGGGGATTGTTGGAAAAAATGATTTTTGGTGACTTTAATTTAATATTAAAGTGTGGTGACTTTAATTTAATATTAAAGTGGGTCCTAACCTTTTATTGTGTTGGGTCCAAGTGAGCCAAAAACCATTGGGTTTTGAATAAGAAATTGCCAAGAAATTGCTTCATGATGTTAGATTCATGAATAGGATTTTAAAGAGTATTTAAATCCTTTTTTCTTGGCTAAAGGGTGTGAATCCTTTGGGCATCCAAACTTTCATATTTTTGGAAAGGGGCTATGGATGCTTGGTGTTTTAATGACCAGTCTTAAAGGCTGGAGGCTCTTCTTCTCTCCCCTTTACATGTATAAATTGAGATCCTCCTATCAAATTTCTAATAAAAAATTTTTGCTTCCATTTTACAAGTCAGTTTGCCAGAAAGTTCCTACATTGAGAGACTGCTGTCACTGTTTTTGTTCGCTAAGCTAGACAGAAAGTGCTTCTGCCGTAGCTGGTTTTGACCGTCGTATCCTAGGAGACAGACACCGGGTTTCCCCAAGCACTCGACCCGTGAGGCGGCGAAATCTGTTTTAAGGAAACTGCTTCCGTGCAAGCTTCGGTTTCGTCTCTTTACCCTTTTATTGTTTTGTGTATTTCTGTTGAAATTTAATTGTAATTATTAGCATATGTTCTTGGTATATAATTTGATTTCTTCATAAATCTATTTATTTAATTTCACAATTTGAACAACAAGCGCAAAAAATTTCTATTTGAAACTTGATAGGAGGGTCTGAATTTATACATGTAAAGGGGAGAGAAGAAGAGCCTCCAGCCTTTAAGGCTGGTCATTAAAACACCAAGCATCCATAGCCCCTTTCCAAAATATGAAAGTTTGGATGCCCAAAGGATTCACACCCTTTAGCCAAGAAAAAGGAATTAAATACTCTTTAAAATCCTATTCATGAATCTAACATCATGAAGCAATTTCTTGGCAATTTCTTATTCAAAACCCAATAGTTTTTGGCTCACTTGGACCCAACACAATAAAAGGTTGGGACCACTTTAATATTTAATTAAAGTCACCACACTTTAATATTAATTAAAGTCACCAAAAATCATTTTTTCCAACAATCCCCCACATGAATAAAATTGACCGAAAGACTCAACAAACGGACATCGTTCAACAATAATGACTCGAAGAGAGAGTACAACGAACTAACCCCGACATCAGAGAAGGTAGCTTTTGGCTTTGAACCTCTCCCAGTGAAAACCTATCGAGTTTACTGGCTGATCACTGAATAAGACATCTTGAACTGCTCTGCCGTTTATGTAAACTGAAACAATAGATCTCACACGGGAATTACTCCTACCACATTCTGTTCTCACTGGTGTGCCCTGTGTGGCCCTGGACACTAGCCTGGTTCAGCGAGTGGTTTCAAAGAATCTTGGCCTATCCAATTCTTCTAGAAGCGGCCCCTTCAAACTCACATAGGTGACTCTACTTTAGTATCTTGCAATACTTAGCTCAATAGCTTAACACACAAGAGTCATTAAAATCTCAGCTTATCCTCTACACTTGCAGGTATCACTGATAGAAGGAATGGCTGGAGGTTTAACCTTCTCAGTGACATACCACCGTTACACGCAATTAGGTTGTCCCGTTGAACCTAGATCTTGGGATCTCCAGTCAACTAGGTTGGGTTTCCATTCCGATAACTGCCAAAGGCCTCAACCCCATTCCTTTTGACGACGTTACGACTAACACTCGACTTAACCCTTTGGTTAGCGGATCCACAATGTTGTCCTTAGACTTTACATAGTCTAAAGAGACAACTCCATTTGAGAGTAGTTGTCGTATGGAATTATGTCTACGACGGATATGTCTAGACTTTCCATTATACATATTACTCTATGCCCTACCAATTGCAGATTCACAATCACAATGAATACAAATAGCTGGCACAGGTTTAGACCAACGTGGAATATCTTCAATGAAATGGCGAAGCCATTCTGCTTCTTCCGTTGCTTTATCCAAAGCAATAAACTCTGATTCTATCGTTGATCTAGATATACACGTTTGCTTGGAAGATTTCCAAGACACGGCTGCCCCACCAAGAGTGAACACAAATCCAATAGTGGACTTTGAGTTCTTTATATTTGATATCCAATTCGCGTCACTATATCCTTCAAGCACCGCTGGATATCGAGTATAATGCAACTCATAATCCCGAGTGTAGCGTAAATACCTTAACACCCGCACAATGCCCTTCCAATGAGAAGCATCAGGATTACTTGTGTATCCACTAAGCCTGCTAACCGAGTAAGCTATATCCGGCCTAGTACAACTCATCAGATACATCAAACTTCCAATTACCCGAGAATATTCTGACTGAGAAACACTGTAGACGTCCCCGAACGTCCCGGGAGGATGATCCCGTTATGTTCGTTTGTGGGTCTACTACAGTTCAGGACTCAAATTGTCACGGTTCTTAATCTGAACCAAAGAGTCCAAATCCAGCAAATCGTTTTGAGAAAAAACAGGTTTTGTGAAAGAAGTGCCAAACATGGATTGCTTTGCCAAATACAGAGTCGCCACCTAAATATTTTTTAATGGGGGAATTTAGGAAACCCTGACTCGGTGCCAAAGGCCACGTGTCCGTCATCACCAAAGTTGCCTCAGCTCGGGAACTTCGGTACGATTGGGGAAGGTCAGCTATGAGCACCCCCTCTCGCCCGATCCGAAGATCGGCCTCTACTAACCATGATATCCTCTTTTGAAAACGTTATGTGTTCTTATTCCAGTTAATTAGCTAGAATTACTATGTGATGCGCACAACATAAAAGTATAGACTAGATTGCCTAATTTGCAACGAAGCATTGCATATCCGTTTGTTTGGAAAACGCTTTGGAATTTGCTACTCGCAAGTAGGCTAAAATACGGATTTAAATGAGTTATTCCAACTCAAACAATCCAACCTTCACCCACAGGCATTCAAGCAGTTATATCACATAAGCAGCTAGCCTCATGGTAATCATGCTATTATGGCAACACTCACACGCATGCGGTATGCTAAAGCATAAAGAGCTCACCTAGTACTCCACGCCAAAACAAGAACATGTTAGCAATCATGCATGATCCAAGTCCATGTTTAAATGCCTAATGCAACGCATACGAAATGTCACTAGAGTAGGCTCGGCTAGTCTATGAATGACATGTGAAAATGCACAAGTAGCATGTATTCAAGTTAGATTTGAAATACTTATGCAGTTAGTATGATGCGCCGAGCCCGGTGCATGCAATACTGATGAATGATGCATGCATACATAGCATAAGGTATGCTAAAGTAAACATGTCCTAATACTAACCATCGAAAGCAGGTAAGTAAAAGGGAGAAAGAAGTAGGGGTTGAAAGACATGCACACACGCACCCACACTTATTACAAATTTGCCCTCGCTCGGAGGGACCGAAAGAATA
This sequence comes from Camellia japonica, assembly GCA_030407325.1. Lineage (NCBI taxonomy): Eukaryota > Viridiplantae > Streptophyta > Magnoliopsida > Ericales > Theaceae > Camellia > Camellia japonica. The sequence goes on along the minus strand of JAPPVO010000003.1, from coordinate 44,384,835 downwards.
ATACAATTAATTAACCTACAAGCTAATTAATTATTACAGACCAATTAATTAATTAACAAATTAACTAATCTAATTTAAGCAATAAGCAGCCTCAGGAAGAGGGTCCAATGCATGCGCGCTCGGCTCCGCTCAAAAGCCACTGCCATGCACAAGTTGCCTCTGTTTTGACTGTTATCCTTCTCTGAAGACTGCACAAATCTCAAAATTGCTTCTCTGCACACTGTGGACACCACCGGCTGAGGGGATTGGTGACCGGCATGGAGAATGGTCACCGGCCACTGATGAAGTTATCGGCCACTGAAGATGGCCGGCCGGCCAAATCTTCCTGCAGAATCTGTGTTGACAGCAACAGAGGGCAAAACAAAGCATGGCAATGCATTTCAAGCAATGTATGCACCAACCACACCCCTTATCATGTGTATGACTCAAAGAAGGATGGGCCTCGATTCTCGGACCACGAATCACGCATTTCCATGCATGATGGCCCAAAAAATCAAGTGTGCATTTTGATATGGAATGTAATGCACATAATCAAACAAAGGGGCTCAACCTCTATCACAAACAATTCAAGAGGCAAAGCATGCATGCTAATGCAATGCAATCCTAAGCATGTTGACATGCATGCAACATGGACAATGTAAGCAAGCAATGCATGTTAGGCACACGACCTAGGTAAAGAAGCATGTAAGGCATGAAGCAATGCAACTTACGATTATGCAAGACACAATGTGGATGTTCAAGCATGCAAGCAAGCATGTGACTTCATTCAATCATGCAACGACACACTAGTATGCAACAATACACAAGGTGAGCATGCAACAACATGCAAAGGGGTGGACTTAAACTAACATGGATAGTTCGTAAGCATGCCAAAATCAGTGGCCAATGCTATGGAAATGAGGGCCAACACACACACACACATGTACATGTTGATGGGCCAACACTTGAGCATAAAACAAGCAACTTTTAAGCACACTTAAAAGAGACTAAACATAGACAATTAGCATGCATGGAAAGCTCTGAAATCATGTTAGTGATGGTGCCAAACCAACCAATCAACACAAGCAAAGCATGCAAGCATAGCCAAAACTCAAGGCAAGCCAAAGGTGCATTGAACTACACTTAGCAAAATCGAAATGGCATGAATTAAGCAACCAAAATCAGAGTTTTAGCATGTTAAAACAAAGCCAAAAAAACACATCTAGATGGCATCTAAACGGTCTAACATGCAAGCATGCACAAGGGCCTAAACAAGGGGCATAAGTTGACAACCTTATAGGGCATTAAAGGGACATCAAATGCAAGCATACAAGCACATCATGAGGTCTGAAACAACATGCCAAGTGGTTCCAAACCACTGAAACAAAGCAAGGATGACATGCTAGAGGGGCTAATGCTTAAGGCATACAAGAGGGATTACATGGTGGCTATACAAAGCAAAGCATGGATAACCCAAACAACCAAAAACAGTCCTCAAGCACACTAAATCATGCATATAAGCTTCACGAAGCTTGGCCAAAATACATGAGCATGGTAGTCTAAATGATATGCATGTATTAAGGCAAATCATGGCATTACAAGGCATGTATGCTAAGCAAGCATGGTGTACCAAAACCAATTCAAAACAGTGCTAAATCATGACATAATAAGCACAAAAAATAGCTAAGGCATGGTCAACATACACTTAAATTAGATGCTCCCTCAAGAGGCAAAAATAGCCCTTTTCAAGGACAACAAGGAGAGGGGGTGGCCCTCTCCTTCTTAGGACCTCAAGGCACCATCCTCACCTCTGAAATCCCTCAAGATTTCAGTGGTGAGGAGGCCCAAACACAATGGTCCCGGAGCTCATCCAAAATGGCACAAAAAAAAGGCCAAACAAGCCTTAAGAGGGGTCAAACAGCCCCAAAGCTTAAAACACTCTTAACAAACTATTTAAAGCCCTTAAAAATAGAACTTTTATATGTTATACACAAAGGTTAAAAACAGTTGCAAGATAGGTAAATAAGCTATGCAAAAATGGGGGAAAAAGGGTAAGATTGTTACCCTTGAAGACCTCCTTCACAAACAATGGCCCAGTAGCTTCCTTAAGCTTGAATCAGCTCCAAAACTTCAAGAACAACTCCTTAGTACCTCAGTAGCCAATGGAAGGTGTAAGTCTAGGTGTTTGTGTGCAAATCTAAGACTAAAACACCTTAAGGCAAGAGGAGAGGGAAATATAGAGATAGGATAGAGATACTATGACCTAACCCTAAAATCAGAGCTCCTCTGGCTTTTTTTGCTAACCCTAATGAAGGGAGAGAAGACCTCCTCTTATAGAGCTCAATCTTGTAAGCTTACAAGACAAGCTAACTAAGAGGGAGATCCCTCCATACACGTGTATGGAGGGGAGCCAAATGCATGCCAACTGCACAAAAATATCTGCAAAAGCAGATGTATAGTAGTCGGCCGGCCAAAAATGCAATTGACCAAAAAAAGATAGCCGGCCGGCCATCTACAATGCCGGCCGGCCAAACATTTGGCTGGTGGCAACAAAACACAGCCGGTGGCCTCAAACCATGGCCGGTGATGGGTGGGGATGGTCAACAAGCCCTACCCTGCCCCTCAAAGGCAAAACACAAGCGTTTGGTGCAAAACTAGGCACAAAACAGTCGAGTCGAGAGATCCTGAGGCAAGGCGCATAGCCGAGACCTCCGGGAACTCAAGACGAACACAAACATGGATGATCACCGAGTGTTCAAACGGTGACGTCCAAGTCTTGAGGACGGTAAAAAATGGGGTGTCTACAGTTGCCCCTCTTTGACAGAACTCGAAAGTCATAACAATGACGAGAGTGATTGTCAAAGCCCAGAGACGACCCATTTTTGATAAGGCCGAAGACTTAGACAAGGCACACAAGCTGCAGATAAAGATATGCGCCCGAAGGCAGGGGCAAAATGCAAGATAAATGCAAGAAGCCGAACATAACTTATGATCATGCAAAGAAAGCTGTAACGAAGCATAACATGCGACAATTCTAAGCTAGCATACACCAAACTACACTACAATGCAGAAAGGATGTAAGAGAATTTGTAATTCTCGATACGTCTCACTCGGAGAATACAATACCTGCCCGGTTCGTCTGGTTGCACCAGCCTCAAATGAACCGTACATACAATATCGTGCCTGAAAGAGAAAGAAAACTCAACAGGTGCAATATTGTTAGCAACATGCATAACATGCAAAATGAATGCTGAATGATATGCAATATATACAAAACTATGTATAATAATGCAAATGAAAATGTAATGCAATTGAAACAATGCAAACGATATGCAATGCAATTGAATCATGATCCAATCATAAGCGGTTCAAAACCACACAAATGTCAAATAGATTGATGGAAGTAATAAGTCCGTCTACCATAGAAAAGGTGCCGCAACCCTCAAAGCGCGTACACATGCAGAACTACGAGTGATGTAGAAGGACACAAGAACAAGTATTGGGTGGAATGACATGAGTGGGGAAACAACCCGCTAACGAAAGAACAATGATCCTAATGTTGGATGCAAAAATTACACTACAATGTAATATATACAATGGATATGGCATGCAGCCAAACCAAATCTTGCCTAGGAAGGGCATGGACACAAACAAGCCATGTTTAACACAGAAAAGGTGCCGCCACCCTCAAACCAAGTTCAACAAGGAATAGGCGCGTACACATGCAGAACTGTGTTTTAACGTGAAAAGTATGAGCACATACCAAACCAAGCTCAACAAGGAAAGGCGCGAGCCATAGATGGAGGGGGTGATGCAATGAATGCATGCAAGCTACAATGCGATATGCACTGGAATGGAATAGATACGATGGATAAGGCACGCAGGCCAAACCAAATCTTGCCTAGGAAAGGCATGTACACAAACGAACCGCGTTTAACACAGAAAAGGTGCCGCCACCCTCAAACCAAGTTCATCAAGGAATAGGCACGTACACATGCAGAACTGTGCTTCGACGTGAAAAGTATGAGCACATACCAAACCAAGCTCAACAAGGAGAGGTGCGAGCCATAGATGGAAGTGATGCAATGGGTGCATGCAAGCTACAATGCAATATTTACGATATGCACTGGGATAGATGTTTACAGTGGAAATGCATGACATATGCACTATATTACAATGAAATGCATGACATATGCATTATTCACAATGAAGGCATGACATATGCAGTATTTACAATGAATGCATGACATATGCATGTGTGTTTTTGTTTTTTTTTTTTTTAGATGCATGACATATGCAGTATTTACAATGAATGGATGACATATGCAATATTTACAATGAATGCATGTGTGTTTTGTTTTGTTTTTTTTTTTTGTTTTTGAAATGCATGAGCTTTGTTATTTTGAATGCACGATTATGCATGATTTTGACAACGCGCGGCTTTTGAGATGCATGACAATGCATGTACTTGAAATGCGCGGCAACGCGCGGCTTTTGAACTGCATGACAATGCAAATGAACTGTGTACACTAATGCACCGAAGGTCTTGCACCTTCCGAGGATTTAAGGTCTCCTAGACCGGACGAGCGTATTTAAGGTCTCGCCAGACCATGAAAATGCATGTTTTTCGAAACGCGCGACAACGCGCGGCGTGAGGTGCATGAAAATGCAAATGGAATGTGCACATCAATGCACCAAAGGTCTTGCACCTTCCGAGGATTTAAGGTCTCCTAGACCGGACGAGCGTATTTAAGGTCTCGCCAGACCATGCGTGTTTAAGGTCTCGCCAGACCGGAATTAAAGTGCGAAACAACGCAAGTAAGGTATGCAAATGCAAGACAATGCATATGGGGGCAACTTTAGACTCTTGCAAGAGACAAAAGGATACCAAAAGGATACACCTTGTACATATTCAAGTGCTATGCACAGAAGACACGGTCCGAGGTCAAAACGGAGGCCGGCATGAGCTTCAGAAATGCACTTTCTTGCACTTTCTTGAGCAATGAAGGTCCCAAACTATACATCTGACCCAAAAAAGGTTGTATAAGGCTCACCGGCCAGAAAGGGAGGTCACCGGCCATCCACCGGCCACCAAAACACATCACCGGCCAAAAATGTAGCCGACCGGCCAAAAATGCCTGAATCGGGGCAGTTTTGTCCTTCTGGCTTGGGTCTTTTAAAATAGGGTTTCAAACCCTATTTTATTCATTTCCCTTAGCCGAAATTTCATCCACTCTCTCTCTAGAGCACTTTTCTTTCTTCATTCTCCCGTTTTCTTGTGTTTTTGACCCCGTTTCGTCGTTCGATTCGCGTATACCTTCGCGTTTCGAACATTTTCATCCGATCGAAACTTCGTTTCGGTGCTTCCTTTTCGATTTCTGCTTTTTGGGGTTTGTTCCCCCCGAGTTTCTCTCGATTTTTGTGCCTCTTCCATTTCCTGACTTTTTCGATCATTTTCCGCTCTCCCGGGGTTGACTTTTTGTTGACCTTTTGCATTCTAGCCCTGTTTCCACTTTCCGGGCCATTTTCTCATTACTTTTGACATGGCCGACGATATTTCACGGGGCGGGACTCCCCCGGATCACGAGATGGACCCCAGGGTCGAGCTCCTCCCCTTGAGCGTTCGCCCATTCAACCCGGCGACCTACCGGCCGGCGATTCACGTGCTGCCTCTCGACGAACTCCGTCAGTTCAGGAGCTTTGATAGGGCGGTGCCTCCAGAGCTTCTCTTATGCGAGCCGACGTCACATCTGTCCTTCGGTGCTTCCGAGGTATATTCCTTCCTCTGTTTTATTTTCCGCAATGTAGAACACTTAACTGCAGTAGCTGATTATGTTCTTTAACTGCTTAGCTCAGATACACTGAGGCACTGTATATTGTAGTTGACTGTGAACACATTTGCAACTGATATCTATCTGAATCTGACACATGCACACACACTGCACTAGCCCTGAATCACTCAAACACATTGACACAGCACACACTGTAGTTCACTGCAATCACACTGGCACCCGATGTTTGTTTGAATCTGAAAAACGTGCACATATGCTGTATCTATACTGAAACACCCAAACACGCTGACACATCACACGTTGCAGTTCACTGTAAGCACACCGGCACTCGGTATTTGTTTGAATATGAAAACGTGCACACACGCTGTATCTGCACTGAACCACCCAAACACGCTGACACGTCGCATGTTGTAGTTCACTGTAAGCACACCGGCACCCGGTGTTTGTTTGAATCTGAAAACGTGTACACATGCTGTATCTTCACCAATTCTGAATGCTTTTCAAAACTGTACATTTAGCATTGCTTCGCAATTGTTTGCTTGAAAACAGGGAGATTCCCATGTGTAGACACCCCATTTTTTACCGTCCTCAAGACCTGGACGTCACCGCTTGATATCTCGGTGATTATCCATGTTCGTGTTCGTTTGGAGTTCCCGGAGTTCTCGGCTACGCGCCTTGCCTCAGGACCTCCGAACTTGACCGTTTTGTGTCTGGTTTTGCACCAAACACTTGTGCTTTGCCTTGGAGGGGCAGGGAATGCCTTGTGAGGCATCCCCACACACCACCGGCAGTGGCTAGAGGCCACCGGCTGGTTGGTGTTGCCATCGGCACTATATGTGCCGGTCGGCACTCTTTTGTGCCGGTCGGCAGTCAATTTTGTCAAAATGACAATTTTGCCCTGCCGGCTACTGTGCAGTTGCTTTTTGAGATATTTTGAAGCAGCTGTATAGCATTTGTTTCCCCTCCATGCACGTGTATGGAGGGATGAGCCTTTGGTTTGCTTAGCTTGTAAGCTTTGTTGCCTATAAGAGAAGGCTCTCTTCTCTTGGCTCAAGGGTTAGAGGGTTAGACATTTTTAGAGAGAAAAGACATTGAAGAAGCTCTGGTTTTAGGGTTTGAGTTCTATATCTATCCTATCTCTCTTTTGCTCTCTTGTTTGTACACTAGGTACACACAAGCACCTAGTGTTTCACCTTCCCTTGGCTACTGAGGTTCCAAGAGGTTGTTCTTAGAGTTTTTGGCTGGATTAGAGCTTGAGGAAGCAACAACATCATCTTTGGTGAAGAAGGTCAACAAGGGTGAGAAACTTGCTTTATTTACCCCATTCTTGCACTCCATTTTTACCTATCTTTGAACTGTTTTTGTGCTTGGTGTTTAATACAAAAAAGTTCTTTTTTAGTCCTCTTGAAGTTTATTAAGAGTGTTTTGTGCTTTGGAGAGGTTTGGCCCCTCTTAGGCCTTGAAAAGGCCTCATTTTGTGCCTAGTTTGGTGAGATCCGGGATTTTGGTGTTGGGGTCTCTTCACCACTGAAATCTTGAGGGATTTCAGTGGTGAAGATGATGCCTTGAAGTCCCAAGAAGGAGAGGGTCACCCCCTCTCCTTGATGTCCTTGAAAAGGACCCATTTTGCCTCTTGAGGGAGCTCCATGTTTGGTTGTTTGTTGGTTATGCCATGGCTGTATTTTATGCTCATATTGCCATATTATAACTTTGTATCATGTTGGTTTTGGTCCCTTATGCATGCTTAGCATAGGTGCCATGTAATGCCTTGTATTGCCTTAACATGCCTTAGGTTGTTAGCCCTAATTTGAGTATGCTTTAGGCTTAGATTCATGAAGATTTTGTGCTTATCTTGACATGTTTTAGGTCTGTCCATAAGTGTTTGGGTTGGTCTTGGCATGCTTAGTATGGCCTCTTTGCATTTTAGGCTTGCTAGCCTTGAGCATGAATGTGTAGCATGCCTTGTTGCATCATCTCAATGGTTTGGGACCATTTGCCATGTTTTTCAGTCCATTTAACATGCTCATATGTTCGCATTGCATGCCTCTTTGATGTTTCAAGAGCTCATGTTATGTTCCTTGAGAGTGCATGTGCATGCCTTTTAATTTAAACCATATAGATGCCATCTAAGTGGTCCTTTGGGCTTGATTTTGTGTGCTAAAAATCTGTTTTTAGTTGCTTAAGTCTTGCCATGCTTAGTCTCGTCAATTGTAGTTCAATACTCCTTTGACTTGCTTTGAATACTTGGCCCTCTTTTGCATGCATTTGCTTGTCTTGTTTAACATGATTTGGCATTATTTTATAGCATGATTTTAGAGCTAATGTTGCATGCTAAGTGTCCATGATACCCCCTTTCAAGTGTGCTTGAGGGTTGCTTACTCAGTGCCTAAGTGTTAAGTCTTAACATATGATGTGTGTGTGTGCGTGTTGGCCTTCATTTTTGGGCACTTTGGCCACTGATTTTAGGCCTATTTAGAGTTGCCTAAGTCATGTTTAAGACCATCATTTGCTTGCTTGCATGCTTATCTCATGTTTGTTGCTTGTATGCTTTGCATAAGTACATTGCATTGTTCATATTGCATGATAGCTAACATGACTAGGTTGCATTGCATCAACATGCATTCCTTGTCCCTTGATTGGTGATAGGGATTGGGATTTTGGTTTTTTGGTTTGCATGCATTTGAGATTGAAAGTGCACATTTGATCCTTTGGGCCATCATGCATGGAAAGTGCGTGATTGTGGCCCGAGAATCGAGGCATATGTCCCTTTGAATCACAAATATGATAAGGGGCATGATTGGTGCACACATTGTTGGAATTACATTGCCATGCAAGTTTTTGCCCTCTGCTGCTGTGAGTTGCAGGTTCTGCAGACATTCAGTGCCGGCCGGCAGTATTTAGTGCCGACCGGCAGCCTATATCGATGGCCGATGGATGAATTTTGTGCCGGTGGCCACATACTTCAGCCGGTGGTGTTTCCCCTCAGCCGGTGGTATCCCCCAGTGCCTTGAGAAGTAGTTCTGAGACTTTGGCAGTCTTCTGAGATGCAAAGCAGGGAAAACAGAGGCAGGCTAGGCATGGCAGTGCAATTCCGAGCAATTCCCGAGCATGCGTTGCATCCGGCCCTCATCTCGAGGCGGTTTACTGCTTTAATTAGATTAATTAATTTATTTGATTAATTTAGTTGGACTGTAATATTTTAATTAGTTTGCGTAGCTAATTAATCTGTATATTCTTTTGGTCCCTCCGAGCGAGGGCATATTTGTAATAAGTGTGGGTGAGTGGTTTGTATGTCTTCCAACCCCCATTTCTTTCTTCCCTTTTATTTACCTGCTTATGATGGTAGATTAGGGCACGTCTATTTTAGCATACCTTATGCAATGCATGCGTGCATCCATACATTTGTTTACATGCACCGGGCTCGGTACATCATACAAACTGCATCGTACTTTCAATTCCAAATTGAATACGTGATAGTTGTAGCATTTCACGTGCCATTTTAGGGTTAGCCGAGCCTACTCTAAATTGCATCCTTGTCTGTGTTGCATTAGCCACTTAAGATAACCTAGGGACATGCATGTCTGCTAACTAGTTTCTTGTTTTTGGCACGGAGTACGATGTAAGTATTTTACGCTTTAGCATATCGCATGCGTGTGAATGTTGCCATGACAGTATGCTTACCATGCGGCTAAGTGCTTACATGAGATAAACTGTTTGAATGCCTGTGGGTGGAGGTTGGATTGCTTGAGTTGGAGTAACTCATTGAAATTCGTATTTTAGCCTACTTGCGAGTAGCAAATTCCAAAGCATTTTCAAAGAAAACGGATATGCAATGCTTATTTCCAAATTAGGCAATCTAGTCTATACTTGTTTGTTGCGCGCATAACATAGTAATTCTAGGCTAATAACCGGAATAAGAGCATGTAATGTTTTCAAAATCGGATATCACGGTTAGTAGAGGCCGGTCTTCGAACCGGGCGAAAGGGGGTGCTCATAGCTGACCTTCCCCGATTGTACCCAAGCTCCCGAGCCAAGACATTTGGTGATGACGGACACGTGGCCTTCGCACCGAGTCAGGGTTTCCTAAATTCCCCCATTAAAAAAATATTTAGGTGGCGACTCTGTAATCTGGCAAAGCAGTCCATGTTTGGCACTACTTTTCAAAAAATCTGTTTTTCTTCAAAACGATTTGCCAGAGTTGGACTTTTTGGTTCAGATTTAGAACCGCAACACAAAAAGAGAGTCCGAACTGTAGCGAGGTCCCCCGCGGGCTTGTTACAGTTTCTGGCGACTCTGCTGGGGAGTTTAGAGAGCTTGACTCGAACTCGTGATGTCCGTTTTTTACTACACTTATGTGTTTCTTTGCATTGCATGTGCATTGGTGCGCCTAGGACACCGTGTTGGCCATCTGCTATTCCTGAGCGGTTTGCCGGAGGCTTGTCTTGTCAAGACATGTCCATAAGGCTGACCGGTTGCGGGCTCTGCCAGTATGGGAACACAAACCCCGGTTTTACTGGGGCACCCTTTTCGACCATTCGACCTAGTGCATATTCGGATCCATAGAGACCATTCCAAACTAGGACAGGTTGCTTACCCGATATTAGGTTGTTTGAAACCGATGTGTGCGTAGTGAAACCCTAGCTCCTGACAAAATAGGACAGGGAAAACCTACCCCAACATAGGGGTGTATTGGCTCTCTTTTACCTGTTATGTGCTTTTAGAATGTATCTCTGCAGGGAACGTACATATCAGTTTGCAAAGTTTGAGCATCGGGCCCGAGGGCATTAGTATCAGTGTTGTTATGAATCAGTTATGTCTGCGGGTATCAGTTCAGTTTTGAATAGGGATTCTGGGGAACAGTGTTCAGTAGCAGAGTGCAGTTGTTCGACTACACCCGTGTTTGATCTGTTTGGGGCTGAAATGCTGCTTGTTTTCCCGTTTCAGTTCAGAGATTTAGAGAATTGATCCAGAACAGTTAGTGTCTTCTCCTTGCTGAGGCAGAACTTAACATGACGCAGAATTCAGAAGAGATCGTGGTCATGACGGCCGCGTTGGATCCAGGAATCACCCCACAGGATGAAACTACTGTTGACATGCCGCATCCGCCCAGGTCGCCTGCCGCACATCCAATTTGGACTCCTCAATTATATCAGGCTCGCGAGCCTACAACATTTGAACTAATGGGAATGATAGGTGATCTTCAAAGGTCCGTGACGGATCTCGCCTATGGGATGTCTGTTTCGCCACCAGCTGCACCATATGCCGGAGGCTTTGTACCCCAAGAGCCCCCGCTATTGGGGCGAATTGTAATTGAACTCAGCCAACCGGAGATGGCCTCCAGCTATCGCAACGACGCATCAAACCAAGTTCTAAATCAGGCCGAGGCCAGAGATAAAGGCAAGATGAAGGCAGATGCCGACCCTATCGAACAACTGCTGTGGGCAGTAGAGGCTTTGAAAGCCGAGGGAATGAACAAGCAACAGATATCCGCAGTTATGTCAAAAGCTGTGGAGGATGATTTCCCCACTCCGCCTGAGGGCAATTCCAGTCAATCAGAGAATCGGGAGAGGCCCCGTCATGCCAAAACAATTCTTCCCCCTCCCAGCCCTGCATCCGGAAAGGATCAGAAACCCAAGGCCGCACCCGCCGATCCGTTTGCTAGTGCATCTAGCAAGAGTGCTCAGGCTCCAAAGTACCTGCCCCGAGGGCGCAGGGTCATCCATGCTCTTTACATGCCATTATCCAAGGCACTTCAAATCCTTGCCGAGAGGGGACACCTTAAACCCTTGGAGCCTCGGCCCCTCCCGAAGAATCTCCCGGCCACACATGATGCTGCTCTGTACTGCGCGTACCACCAGCAGACAGGCCATGCCACCGACAATTGTTTTCGCCTCCGGTATGAGGTGCAAGATTTGATTGACAACGAGGTTATCCTCCCGCCTACCTCAGCAAAGTCCGTCACCACCCAGTTGTTGGATGTTGAGGACACAGATACTGCGAGTATGTAATCAGAAGGTGAACCGCCTGTGGGCAATGCTTGGCGCATTTTTGGATGTGGCGTTTGGCACGCATTTTTGGGCATCTATTAATTTCTGTAAATTCTGACTTGGGTGTCGAGTCAGTCTTCTGTTTTGTCTTGAGTCTGTCTCATTGTTTTGAGTCAGTCCTTTTGCTTAAGGGTCTGTCTTATTGTAATGAGTCAGTCCCTCTTGTATAGAATATCAGGTGATTCCAGGGTTGTTGCCTCGAGCGCCGTTTTGTAATTATCCTTTTGTTTTTCCTTTTGAACCTGTCTCGACTGAGGAGCCAGTCACAATTAGGGCATCTGAGTGAAACAGCTGTGGCTATCACATTCCGTATTTGTTGCTATGTGAGTCAGCCGTGCCAGAAGATGTGAATGGAACGACAGTGCGTACCGCCTGCTCTCTTGTGCCTTGAACATTGTTGTGATAACCTGAGTTTTTCATAAAAACCCTTTTCGAACACTGCGGTGATGAAAACGAAGGGGAAGTAATTCCTCGGGTTTTGCAAAATTTTGATCATTTTGAGGGAAAGAAAGGCCTGCTAAGCTTTTAATGAATGAAATCATGCTTGTCGGTGTGAGTACTGAGAAGGATCTTGGCCTGATCCAGACTGGTTCCACACTATCTTCAACACGAGCGATTTGTCGCTTTCTTAAAAACTTTCAAAAACGAAATATTTTGTGCAGTCTTGCGAAGACCTGTGTGGAATCGCTCTTGAGATTGTGTAGCCCAAGATCGCTCTCGGCCTCAAGATTCGATTTATCTGTTGCAAACTGGAATCCGTTCAAAACATTCAACGGTGCCATGAAACGCCTGTGCGGCCAATTTTCAGGCAGCCCTCGAGCAAGAGGCATCATAGTCAGATCAAGGAGATCAGATCCCACCCGGTAAGGCTCGTAAAGCAACCGTGATGGACTCTTCTACAAATCAACACCACAGTCACTCTCTTGGATACAGAGAAGCTTCAATCTCAAAACCATTTGGCATGGGCTTGTTACACTTTTTACCCTTTGAGAGGCTCGCTGGGCCGAAAACCCGGAAGGGCGGTCCAGGCAAAAGTTAGAGCAAAGAAAAAGAAAAGACAAAAAAGAAAAATACAAAAAGAAGCAAAAAAGAAAAAGAAAAGAACAAAAAGCAAAAACAAAAAAATACAAAAAAAAAAGAAAAGAAAAGAAAAAGAAAAGAAAAAGAAGAAAAGAAAAGAAAAGAAAAACATAGCTCGCAAGGTCGAAAACCGCATTGGGCGCCTTGGCAAAAGTTAGAGCCTAAACAGTGAAGGTTAAAATACCCGAGTGTACCTTAACCGAAACTACGTAAGGCTTGATTCCCATGTTTGGGATACGTAGGCAACTTCATCCTGAAGTCCAGCCCCCAACGCTTCCATAGCGTCTCAGTCCATGTCGTGGTTTTGATCACTTCTGCCTCCTCCGAATCCAATGTCTCGATTACAGCGACCTGGAACTACGTGACCAACTTCCTCTTGAAGTCCAACCACCAACACCTTCCAGGTGACTGTGTCCATATATTGATTCAAACCGCCTTCATCTCCTCCGTGTCTGAGGGTCCGATCGCCATCAGCAATGACTGACTTACAATGTGCCGCGGCATCATCCAAACAAGGGGCAACTTTCCGTTGCCATGCATTGCCATAAGTTGCCCTGAGTTACCGTCTAAACCAGGGGCAACTTTCCGTTGCCTTATCCCCCTTTAAGCCAAGGGCAATTTTCCATTGCCTCCGATCCGAGGTTGCATATCTCGAGGGTAAGTTCCGCGCTCGTTGAGCGTTGACGGTTTGCAAAAATAGTTTTTGAGAATTTTTACTGAGGTTGACTAATTTTCTCGAAAACTACTTCATTTTTCAAAATTGGACAATGTTTGGACCCAAAAGGAGAATTTTCAGTGCTCACAGCCTAATTTGCATGATTTTCAAATCAACAATCGAATAAGTGTGCTAATCTGACTCTCATTTTGATCAAAACTGTTTTAGGAAAAAAACAAAAAAAAAAATGGTCAAAGTGACGAACTAGGGGCACAGTTGAGTCAGGTCTTCTGTCTTTCCCCCGTCAACATGCTTGCAAGAAAGGCACCTTTTCACCAGAAGAAATAGCCGTGAGCTAACAGTGTTGGGCGTGAACCTGTGACTTTCTATTCATCCATCAATCACTCTGGGGAGGGATGAAAAATGAGAGAATAAAGAATAGAGAGGTGTAAGCGGAGAGAAAAGTAAGAAAAGGGTTTTGAGAGAAAAACCGAGCCTGAGGGCCGAGTGATGTGAGTATCACAAATCAGAAAGGGTGGGATATAATACCCGGAGGAACTGGCTCCTCGAGATTTGAGGTCTCTCCTTGTGTAAACATGTCCGTGTGTCGTGTCTTTTGATTTGTCAGTTTCGACTTTAGCTTTGAGTCTTTTCCGAGTGTGTCTCGTTGTGTTTAGGTCGTGTGCCTTTTGTTTCTCTGTTTGAGTCTGTCTCGTTGTGTTCTGTGGTAGGCTCGATACCCTGGTTGAAAACCCTTCTTTATTTCAAAAAATCGTTTGTGCTCAGGATGCTGTGCCATTCTCTACATTCTGCGAAGCAGAGAAGAGAAGAAAAGGAAATTTGGGACATCCGAGTGTGTTTCAACTCCAACCTTGTCAGTTGTTGTTTTGTGATCCGTCTTGTCAGATTGGGTTATTTGTTCAGGGTTTGCTGTGTGCAGAATGAGCCGAGAGCTGTGTTATGAGCTGTATGCAGATCAATCCCCAGTAGAGTATGGGCTGTATTTAGTTCAAGCAGTGGTTTGTATGAGTTGTTTGCTGGTTAGTTGGTTGGTTATCCGATTACCATAATGCAAGTGCTCAAATCACAAGTGCTCAATTTTCAGACAACAAATCAATATCATTTACATTTGAGGTGTAATATGATGCAATGCAATGCAAGGTATGAAATATACACAAATGTAAACACTTTTTCAGACAAAAAGTTTGTTTCATTTCATATCATCTTTTCAAGTACATAAGTTTCGGAAACAAAATATGCCTGCGGCAGTACAAAGTACCCTAACTACTGACAAAAGGGGAAAATGAAAAGAAACACAAAAAACAGCAAAGATCTGTATCCAATGTCAAAATGGCTCTAGGGCCATCAATCTGTCCTAGTCCTCTCCCTGGACGAGGGTCCAGGAGCGTCATCAACAGGGGCACCACTAGGGGCATCACCATCTGAGCTCGAGTCCGAGCCATCATCAGTCTCCTACGCCTCTGTCTCTGCCTCAGAATCATCATCCGGAACCGGAGCCCGCGAGCTGCTCCCGACATGAGGGCGCCCCCCTCTGGTGCGGGGATATGCTCTGCCATCCCGAGTAGAAATGGAGGTCCAGCTGGAGCGCCGCCCACCGAAGGAATCTGGAAGGGCTGAAAAAGCATGAAAGTGAACACATCAGAATACTGAGAATACTGAGAGCAGTTTATCAGTGCAGAATGCAGTGTATGAGTACAGTGTATGTGAATGCCGTGAGCAGTCAATCAGTGCAGAATGCAGTGTACGAGTACAGTGTATGTGAATGCCGTGAGCAGTGAATCAGTGCAGAATGCAGTGTACGAGTACAGTATATGTGAATGCCATGAGCAGTAAATCAGTGCAGAATGCAGTGTATAAATATCGTGTATCAGATGCCGTGAGCAGTTTATCCAGTGTTGTGTTATGCATCAGATTATGTGAAGCAGTTTGTGTATGGTTTGAGGCCGTGGTCAGAAACGACATACCGGAATGCTGTAGAGGGCCATGAGGTCGAATGTTCGCTGTAGCATCCCCATCATGGAGGCATTCATCTCCAATGACTGCCGGGTGTACTCAGAAGACGCCTGCAAAAGTATCAGAAGCATCAATATTCTGCGGAATATCAAACAAATTGAAATGAAATAACAGTGCAAGATGAAGAATGCAGTAATACATACCGGAGGCAAGTCGGGGACACCGACAAACTCGTGGTCAGCTGGTGGAGGAGCAAAGGGGATCTGATAGGTCGCCCCACCCTATCCTCGGAAAGTCAAAGCAGTGGGCAGAGCAGGCCAACCGGTCCCTCGCCCTCGCTGGACTCCACCCCTACCATGGACTCGAGCCCTCCTCGGCGCTCCCCCTCCAACTCCTGCTCTGGCCGCTGGCGCCGCAGGTCTCTCTCTCTCTACTCGGCGGCCGCCGCTCAGAGGTCGCATGATGAAGGTCCGGACGTACTCTGAGTAGTCGCCCTCGCCTCTGTAGCCGTCTGCCTCCCAGCAGATAGTATAATCTGCCATCTGCTCGGCAGTGAAGCGCTCAGTATCCCGCATGTGCTCAGGAGGGTGCACCGGGACTATCTGCTCAGGCAAGCCTAGGGTCTGACGCAAGAAACGCTCACCCAGGTACCAAGCTCGACAGACCGGGCCCTCGAGCAGAATCCGGTAACGTGAGGTATCAACGGCACCGGCAAACCGATCCCGCGCCACGGCTGGCAAAGGGGCCCAAGGCTGCCAGGTGATCTAAAATTGAAATACGGTTTGTTACCTACTGTTATTGCTAATATACAGTGGAAAGACGAAGCTTAAATGAGCTGCAAGTAAAGCATACCTCGGCAGGGGTGATGGTGTCGAAGTAGCGGCGGAAAAAGCTGAAGGTCTCTCGGGGCCTCCGCACGCATCTCTCCGTCAAAGCGGCGTGAGAAGGGGACGACCAGAGGGGTCTCTGCATCGGGTACAGGAGCGAGCCTAGGAAAGTAGCGTAAACCCACAACTGCAGATAAATACCAGTGCATTTATCAGATAAAGCAGAATACAGAATAGAAGACAGAAATAGCAGAGCAGTGTTGTGCAGTGTATTGTGCAGAGTGTACAGTATGAGTAGCGTTGTGCAGTGTATTGTGCAGAGTGTACAGTGTGAGTAGTGTACAGTCAGTGTAAAGCAGAGTATGTGTGTGCCGTGTGTACAGTATACAGTCCGTGTGAAACAGACTACAGTGTGTGCAGTGTGCAGAGTACAGAAAATGTAAGGCAGAAATGTAAAGCGGAAAAGGAAATGTACCTCCCAAGCACGCCAATAGCCCCCGAGCAACTGTCCGCTGCCGCGGGAGACTAAGCTCATATAGCCGTAGAGGGTGGCCAGAGCCGCACCACCCCAATCGAAACGCAAGATGTCCCGGACATCCACCAGTGCGCTGAGAAAGCAGAGGGGCACTGTGTTCGCCCGGTCGGCGAAGAGAGTCGTCCCGAACAAAAACATCAGAAAGCCGCGTGCATATCTCTCAGCGACCTCCTGAGTCATCGGAGCTGCGTCAACAAGAAGAGGCTGCACCCGGAACTGCACCTCGAACCAGGAATGCCGGACGAAGCCAGGACGGGCGAGAGGTGGAGCCGCGCCAAGTAAGTAGACCTGAGCTGCGGTCCACTCATCCATAGCAATATCAAAAGGGATCGGATCCCCCCCTACCCCGATGCCAGTGAGCACCGAGAAATCGTAAGGGGTCATCGTCATGTCCCCAGTCGCAGATAAGTGGAATGAATCGGTAGTGTCCCACCACCTCTCTGCCAGCGCAGCTAGAAGAGGCCTGCAAGCAGTAAGCCTGGAGAGTCCCTTGCAAAAGGAACCAAAGCCCGCCTCGTCTACAATGTGGCGAACCGCCTCGGGAAGCTCCGCGTACCAATCTCGAGCCGCGACGTTCCCATACCCGCGGATGGTATGGGAATCTCCCTATTTTCAAACAAATAGTTGCAAAGCAGTATAAAATGTACAGTTTTGGAGAAACAGTCAAAAATCGGCACAAATATTGGCATGCGTGCAAGTTTGTCAGATTCAAACAGATACCGGGTGCCGGTGTGCTTACAATGAACTATAACATATGATGCGTCAGTGTGTTTGAATGGCTCGGTGTAAATATGGCATGCGTGCAATATTTTTAGATTCAAACAGATGTCGGGTATCGGTGTTTGCAGTGAAATGTGGTGTGTGCCGTGGTTTGAGTGGTTCAAGGCTAGTGCAACGCGTGCGCGTGTTTGTTCTTAAACAGATATCAGTTGCAAGTTTGTTTGTGATCAACTACAATACACAATGCATCAGAATATCAGCGCTGAAGCAATTAAAGAATCTAATCAGCTGTGGCAGTTGACAGTTAAAAGGTTCTACAGTGCAGAAAATTAAAGCAGAGAAAAGATGTTACCTCGGAAACGCCGAAGGAAAGGTGAGAGGTAGGCTTGCGCAGCAGAAGCTCCGGGTCCAGTGCTCGGTCAAAGCTGCGAAACTGGCGTAGTCCGTCAGGCGGTAGAACATGGATCGCCGTCCGGTAGGTCGCCGGATCGAACGGGCGCTCGCTCAGCGGGAGGAGCTCAACCCCGGGATCCATCTCGTGATCCGAGGGAGTCCCGCCGCGTGGAACGTCGTCGGCCATGTCAGGAATGATGGGAAAAGGGTCAAGGAATGAAAATAGGCTCGGAATACAAAGAGTCAACTCGAAAGTCAACCCCCGGGAGGGTGGAAAATGGCCGGAAAGGGTCGGGACGGAAAAAGGTATGGAAATGAAGAGGAAATCGAGGGGAACAAGTCCCAAAAAGATGAAAATGGCAAAGGATGGGCCGAAATGAAATTTTGATCGGTCGAAAATGTGCAAAACGCGAAGGTATTCGCGAATCGAACGACGAAATCGAGCCTAAAACGCGAGAAAATGCGAGGATCGAAGGCCGAAAATATTCTAGAGAGAAGGGGAAGGAATTTTCGAGCAAGGAAAAGTGAAAAGAATAGGGTTGGAGGCCCTATTTTAAAACACCCGTGGCGAAATACCAAAACTGCCCCCGATCAGTAATTTTTGGCCGGTTGGCACTATTTTGTGCTGGTCGGCACAATATTGTGCCGGTGGAGTAATTCTGCAACCGGTGGCCAGCCGGTGGCCACCTAGTCCAGCCGGTGATGTTCCCACAGCCTTGTTTAGGCCATGTGGGTAGTTTCTGGTCTTCATAGCTCAAGAAAGTGCAAGAAAGTGAATCCCCGATGCCCAACCGGCCTCCGTTTTGACCTCGGACCGTGTCTTCTGTGCGTGGCACTCAGATTCAAGCAAAGATTGTATCCTTTTGTATCCTTTTGTCTTTTACAAGATCCAAAAGTTGCCCCGTGTGCGTTGCACGCATCCATCACATTGTCCGGAGCGTCGCATCGCGCCGTCCTGCACGTCCCTTGCGACTTGCACCGTTTTGCACTTTCGTGTGGCATGCGTGTCATACTTGCATTTCATTTTCCATTCAATGAGGTATGCGTGCCTCATTTTGCATTTCATTGCATCTCGAGGTACGCGTGCCTCGTTTTGCATTTCATTTTCCATCCAATGAGGTATGCGTGCCTCATTTTGCATTTCATTGCATCTCAAGGTACGCGTGCCTCGTTTTGCATTTCATTTCCCATTCAATGAGGTATGCGTGCCTCATTTTGCATTTCATTGCATCTCGAGGTACGCGTGCCTCGTTTTGCATTTCATTTTCCATCCAATGAGGTATGCGTGCCTCATTTTGCATTTCATTGCATCTTGAGGTACACGTGCCTCGTTTTGCATTTCATTTTCCATCCAATGAGGTATGCGTGCCTCATTTTGCATTTCATTGCATCCATGAGGTATGCGTGCCTCATCTTGCATCTCATTTTGCATTTCATTGCATCTCGAGGTACGCGTGCCTCGTTTTGCATTTCATTTTCCAATCAATGAGGTATGCGTGCCTCATTTTGCATTTCATTGCATCTCGAGGTACGCGTGCTTCGTTTTGCATTTTATTTTCCGTCTAATGAGGTATGCGTGCCTCATGTCCATTTCAGTTTTGCATATTGAGGTATGCGTGCCTCACTTTGCATTTCATTTGCATTTCATTTCGCATTTTGCATATTGAGGTATGCGTGCCTCACTTTGCATTTCATTTGCATTTCGTTTTGCATTTTGCATCCATGAGGCATGTGTGCCTCATCTTGCATCTCATTTTGCATTTCATCGCGCTATTTTGCGCACCTCATTGTTTTTCCCTCCGGTCTGGCGAGACCTTAAACACACACGGTCTAGGAGACCTTCGGTGCATTTCAAAAGATGTGCGTTGTTACGCGCTTTAGTTCATTCACATTGTCATGCATCTTTCGATCTACATTTCTGTTCAAATCTTGGGGTACGCGTGCCTCAATTCCTTGAGGCATGCGTGTCTCATTTACATATCGTTTTCCATCCCTTCATGGCATATGTGTCTCACTTGCATCATACATCGCATTGTTTTGTTCGCCCCGGTCTGGCGAGACCTTAAACACACACGGTCTAGGAGACCTTAAATCCTTGGGAGGTGCAAAACCTTTACCCGCGTTGTCTAACGCACCGCACTGTTTTGTGCACCTCATTGCCCCTCCGGTCTGGCGAGACCTTAAACACGCACGGTCTAGGAGACCTTAAATCCTTGGGAGGTGCAAAACCTTCACCCGCGTTGTATAACGCACCGCGCTGTTTTGCGCATCTCATTGCATTTTGCATGCATTCCATCGCGCTGTTTTGCGCATCTCATTGCATTGTTCTGTGCATCCCGGTCTAGGAGACCTTAAATCCTCTGAAGGTGCAATTCCTTTGGCGTTTGTCGTGCCCAGACGACTTCCGGTGGTCTGGTAAAGCCACCTGCCTGTTTTTGCGGTGAGTTCCTAGAAGACCAACTGGGACGGTGAAAACTAGAGTTTGAACGGCTTATGCCTAGAACGCAAAGGTTCGGGATCTCCGAGACTAAAGTCTGGTTTAAATACCCAGGGGGTGTACCCTCTGCTTGAAATCTGTATGGAAGCCCCATAGGTTGAGGCGGCATGTTTACGCCTCAATTCTGGATACTGAACCAACCTAGTATATCGCCCTGTTGGTAAGATAGGGAAAGCTGCAATCACAGTCGTTGCATCATAGTGCATTGTCATGCATCATTGTAGATAACTCTTGCATTGTCATGCATCATTGTAGATAACTCTTGCATGTGTCATGCATCATTGTAGATAACTCTTGCATGTGTCATGCATCATTGTAGATAAATCTTGCATATGTCTTGCATCATTGTAGATAGATCATGCATATGTCATGCATCATTGTAAAAAAAATCTTGCATATGTCATGCATTTCAAAAAACAAAAAAAACACATGCATATGTCATGCATCATTGTAAATACTGCATATGTCATGCATCATCGTATATAGTGCATATGTCATGCATTTCAAAAAAAAAAACATGCATATGTCATGCATTATCGTATATAGTGCATATGTCATGCATTTCAAAAACAAAAAAAACCATGCATATGTCATGCATTTCGTTATAGTATAGTGCATATGTCATGCATTTTCTGTAAATATCCATTTCCATTGCATTGTAGTTGCATGCATCCACTGCATCATCCTCCATCCATGGCTTGTACCTTTCCTTGTTGAGCTTGGTCTGGTATGTGCTCATACTTTTCACGTCAAAACACAGTTCTGCATGTGTACGCGCCTATTCCACGTTGGTATGTTAGTTTGAAGGTAGCGGCACCTTTTCTGTGCTAGACGCGGCTCGTACATATACATGCCCTTCCTAGGCAAAACTTGGTTTGGCCTGCGTGCCATATCCATTGTATCCATTATAGTTGCATGCATCCACTGCATCATCTTCCATTTATGGCTTGCACCTTTCCTTGTTGAGCTTGGTCTGGTATGTGTCCATACTTTTCACGTCAAAGCACAGTTCTGCATGTGCATCGCGCCTACTTCACGCTAGTATGTTGGTTTGAGGTTGCGGCACCTTTTCTGTGTTAGACACGGTTTGTATGTGTGCATGCCTTTCCTAAGCAAGATACGGTTTGGCCCGCGCGCCATAATCGCATATTACATTGTAGCGTAATTGTTGCATCCGGCATTAGGATCATTGTTCTTTCCTCAGCGGGTCGTCACCCCACTTATGTCAATCCACCCAATACTTGTCCTTATGTCCGTCTACATTACTCGTAGTTCTGCATGTGTATCGCCCCTACTCCACGCTGGTATGTTGGTTTGAGGTTGCGGCACATTTTCTATGGTAGACGGACTTGTTACTTCCATCAACCTATTTGACATTTGTGTGGCTTCGAATCGCTCACGATTGAATCATGATTCAATTGCTTTGCATGTAGTTTGCATCGTTTCAATTGCATTGCATATCATTTGCATTGTTCATACATCATTTTGTATATATTGCATATCATCTTGCATTCATTTCGCATTGTCATGCACATTGCTAACAATATTGTACCTGTTAAGTTTGCTTTCTTTACAGGCACGATATTGTATGTACGGCTCATTTGAGGCCGGTGCAACCGGACGAGCCGCACAGGTATTGTATCCTCCGAGTGAGACGTATTGAGAATTGCATAATTCTCTTACATCCTTTCTGCATTGTAGTGTGTAGTGTTTGCTAGCTTATAACTGTCGCATGTGTGCTTCATTACAGCTTTCTTTGCATGATCATAAGTTATGCTCGGCCTTTTGCATCGTCAGTTGCATCTTGCCCCCGCCTACGGGCGCATACCTTATCTGCGGCTTGTATGCCTGTGCCTGAACTACGCTGGTTTGATTCCTAAAGGGATACGTAGGCAGCTTGCGAGTTCAACCATTTGCGTTTTGTATGTTTGTCCAAGTCTTCGGCCTTGTCAAAAATGGGTCGTCTCTGGGCTTTGACATTCACTCCCGTCATTGTTATGACTTCCGAGTTCTGTCAAAGAGGGGCAACTGTAGACACCCCATTTTTGACCGTCCTCAAGACCTGGACGTCACCACTTGAACACTCGGTGATTATCCATGTTCGTGTTCGTTTGGAGTTCCCGGAGTTCTCGGCTACGCGCCTTGCCTCAGGACCTCCGAACTTGACCGTTTTGTGTCTGGTTTTGCACCAAACACTTGTGCTTTGCCTTGGAGGGGCAGGGAATGCCTTGTGAGGCATCCCCACACACCACCGGCAGTGGCTAGAGGCCACCGGCTGGTTGGTGTTGCCATCGGCACTATATTGTGCCGGTCGGCACTCTTTTGTGCCGGTCGGCAGTCAATTTTGTCAAAATGACAATTTTGCCCTGCCGACTACTGTGCAGTTGCTTTTTGAGATATTTTGAAGCAGCTGTATAGCATTTGTTTCCCCTCCATACACGTGTATGGAGGGATGAGCCTTTGGTTTGCTTAGCTTGTAAGCTTTGTTGCCTATAAGAGAAGGCTCTCTTCTCTTGGCTCAAGGTTAGAGAGTTAGACATTTTTAGAGAGAAAAGACAGAAGAAGCTCTGGTTTTAGGGTTTGAGTTCTATATCTATCCTATCTCTCTTTTGCTCTCTTGTTTGTACACTAGGTACACACAAGCACCTAGTGTTTCACCTTCCCTTGGCTACTGAGGTTCCAAGAGGTTGTTCTTAGAGTTTTTGGCTGGATTAGAGCTTAAGGAAGCAACAACATCATCTTTGGTGAAGAAGGTCAACAAGGGTGAGAAACTTGCTTTATTTACCCCATTCTTGCACTCCATTTTTACCTATCTTTGAACTGTTTTTGTGCTTGGTTTAATACAAAAAAGTTCTGTTTTTTAGTCCTCTTGATAGTTTATTAAGGTGCTTTGTGCTTTGGAGAGGTTTGGCCCCTCTTAGGCCTTGAAAAGGCCTCATTTTGTGCTATTTTGTGAGATCCGGGATTTTGGTGTTGGGGTCTCTTCACCACTGAAATCTTGAGGGATTTCAGTGGTGAAGATGATGCCTTGAAGTCCCAAGAAGGAGAGGGTCACCCCCTCTCCTTGTTGTCCTTGAAAAGGACAATTTTGCCTCTTGAGAGGAGCCTGTTGGTTGTGTGTTGGTTATGCCATGGCTGTATTTTATGCTATATGCCATATTATAACTTTGTATCATGTTGGTTTTGGTCCCTTATGCATGCTTAGCATAGTTGCCATGTAATGCCTTGTATTGCCTTAACATGCCTTAGGTTGTTAGCCCTAATTTGAGCATGCTTTAGGCTTAGATTCATGAAGATTTTGTGCTTATCTTGACATGTTTTAGGTCTGTCCATAAGTGTTTGGGTTGGTCTTGGCATGCTTAGTATAGCCTTTGCATTTTAGGCTTGCTAGCCTTGAGCATGATGTGTAGCATGCCTTGTTTGCATCATTTCAATGGTTTGAGACCATTTGCCATGTTATTTCAGTCCATTTAACATGCTCATATGTTTGCATTGCATGCCTCTTTGATGTTTCAAGAGCTCATGTTGTATGTTCCTTGGAGTGCATGTGTGCATGCCTTTTAATTTAAACCATATAGATGCCATCTAAGTGGTCCTTTGGGCTTGATTTTGTGTGCTAAAAATCTGTTTTTAGTTGCTTAAGTCTTGCCATGCTTAGTCTCGTCAAGTGTAGTTCAATACTCCTTTGACTTGCTTTGAATACTTGGCCCTCTTTGCATGCATTTGCTTGTCTTGTTTAACATGATTTGGCATTATTTTATAGCATGATTTTAGAGCTAATGTTGCATGCTAAGTGTCCATGATACCCCCTTTCAAGTGTGCTTGAGGGTTGCTTACTCAGTGCCTAAGTGTTAAGTCTTAACATATGCATGTGTGTGTGCGTGTTGGCCTTCATTTTTGGGCACTTTGGCCACTGATTTTAGGCCTATTTAGAGTTGCCTAAGTCATGTTTAAGACCATCATTTGCTTGCTTGCATGCTTATCTCATGTTTGCTTGTATGCTTTGCATAAGTACATTGCATTGTTCATATTGCATGATATCTAACATGACTAGGTCGCATTGCATCAACATGCATTCCTTGTCCCTTGATTTGGTGATAGGGATTGGGATTTTGGTTTGTTTGGTTTGCATGCATTTGAGATTGAAAGTGCACATTTGGTTCTTTGGGCCATCATGCATGGAAATGCGTGATTGGTGGCCCGAGAATCGAGGCACATGTCCCCTTGAGTCATAAATACGATAAGGGGCATGATTGGTGCACACATTGTTGGAATTACATTGCCATGCAAGTTTTTGCCCTCTGCTGCTGTGAGTTGCAGGTTCTGCAGACATCCAGTGCCGGCCGGCAGTATTTAGTGCCGACCGGCAGTCTATTGATGGCCGATGGATGAATTTTGTGCCGGTGATACTTCAGCCGGTGTCCTCAGCCGTCCCCAGTGCCTGGAGTAGTTCTGAGACTTTGGCAGTCTTCTGAGATGCAAAGCAGGGAAAACAGAGGCAATCTAAGCATGGCAGTGCAATTCCGAGCAATTCCCGAGCATGCGTTGCATCCGGCCCTCATCTCGAGGCGGTTTACTGCTTTAATTAGATTAATTAATTTATTTGATTAATTTAGTTGGACTGTAATATTTTAATTAGTTTGCGTAGCTAATTAATCTGTATTATTCTTTTGGTCCCTCCGAGCGAGGGCATATTTGTAATAAGTGTGGGTGAGTGGTTTGTATGTCTTCCAACCCCCACTTCTTTCTTCCCTTTTATTTACCTGCTTATGATGGTAGATTAGGGCACGTCTATTTTAGCATACCTTATGCAATGCATGCGTGCATCCATGCATTTGTCTAAACATGCACCGGGCTCGGTACATCATACAAACTGCATCGTACTTTCAATTCCAAATTGAATACGTGATAGTTGTAGCATTTCACGTGCCATTTTAGGGTTAGCCGAGCCTACTCTAAATTGCATCCTTGCCTGTGTTGCATTAGCCACTTAACATGACCTAGGACATGCATGTCTGCTAACTAGTTTCTTGTTTTGGCACGGAGTACGATGTAAGTATTTTACGCTTTAGCATCACATGCGTGTGAATGTTGCCATGATAGTATGCTTACCATGCGGCTAAGTGCTTGATGAGATAAACTGTTTGAATGCCTGTGGGTGGAGGTTGGTTGCTTGAGTTGGAAAACTCATTGAAATCCGTATTTTAGCCTACTTGCGAGTAGCAAACCCGAAACGCTTTCAAAAAAACGGATATGCAATGATTATTTCCGAATTAGGCAACCTAGTCTATACTTGTTTGCTGCGCGTAACATAGTAATTCTAGGCTAATAACCGGAATAAGAGCATGTAATGTTTTTCAAAATCGGATATCACGGTTAGTAGAGGCCGGTCTTCGAACCGGGCGAAAGGGGGTGCTCATAGCTGACCTTCCCCGATCGTACCCAAGCTCCCGAGCCAAGACATTTGGTGATGACGGACACGTGGCCTTCGGCACCGAGTCAGGGTTTCCTAAATTCCCCCATTAAAAAATATTTAGGTGGCGACTCTGTAATCTGGCAAAGCAGTCCATGTTTGGCACTACTTTTCAAAAAATCTGTTTTTCTTCAAAACGATTTGCCAGAGTTGGACTCTTTGGTTCAAGATTTAGAACCACAACACAAAAAGGGAGTCCGAACTGTAGCGAGGTCCCCCGCGGGCTTGTTACACCATGCCGTTCGGGGGTATGGGAACATTGCCGCCCGAGATTGGTACGCGGAGCTACCCGATGCGGTTCGCCATATCGTGGACCAGGCCGACTTCAACGCATTTTGCAAAGGGCTTTCCAGACTCACCACGAGCAGGCCTCTCCTCGCCACTCTAGCGGAGAGGTGGTGGGACACCACTGATTCCTTCCATTTTTCTGCCGCGGGAGACATGACGATGACTCCCTACGACTTCTTAATGCTCACTGGCATCGAGATAGGGGGTGATCTGATCCCCTTCGATACCGACATGGACGAGTGGGAGGCTGCTCAGATCTACCTGCTCGACGAGGTGCCACCTCTCGCACGTCCCGGCTTCGTTCGATATTCATGGTTCGAGGTCCAGTTCAGAGTCCAGCTAGCCTTAGTCGAGGAGGCTCCGATGACTCAGGAGGCGGTGGAGTATATGCGCGGGGCTTCCTCATGTTCTGATGGGACGACCATTTTCGCCGACCGGGCAAACATTGTGCCCCTCTGCCTGCTCAGCGCCCTCGTGGACGTCACCCGGATCTTGCGCTATGACTGGGGTGGTGCTGCCTTGGCCACTCTGTACGGGTACATGAGCTCAGCCTCCCGTTGCAGCGGACAGCTGCTCGGGGGCTACTGGCGAGCTTGGGAGGTACGTTTTCTTCTCTGCTTTTCATTTCTGCTTTACATTTTCTGTACTCTGTACACTGCACACACTGTGGTCTGCTTTACACTGACTGTATACTGCTCACACGGCGCACACATATACTGTTTTACACTGACTGTACACTGCTCACACTGTACACTCTGCACAATACACGCTAACTGTATACTGCACAATACACGGTCCTGCTATTTCTGCTCTATTCTGTATTCTGACTTATCTGATAAGCATACTGGTGTTTGCTCTGCAGTTGTGGGTCTACGCCTACTTTTCGAGACTTGCTCCTGTGCCAGACGTGGAGACCCCTCTCGTCGTCTCGTTCTCGCGCCGCTTCGACGGGAGGTGCGTGCGGAGGCCCCGGGAGATGTTTATCTTTTTCCGCCGCTACTTTAACACCATCACCCCCGCAGAGGTACGTTTAACTTTGCAGTTCATTTAAGCTTCTCTTTACACTGTATTTTCAAATGACAGTAGATAACAAACTGTATTTCATTTTCAGATCACCTGGCAGCCTTGGGCTCCGTTGCCAGCGACGATTCGGGACCGATTTGTTGGTGCTGAGGAGACCTCGCATTTCCAGATTTTGCTAGAGGGCCCGGTCTGTCAGGCTTGGTACCTGGGTGAGCGTTTCCTATGCCAGACCCTAGGTTTACCGGAGCAGATAGTTTCGGTTCACCCTCCTGAACACATGAGGGAGACAAAGAGATTCACTCCCGAGCAGATGACGGACTATACGATCGGCTGGGAGGCAGATGGTTTCAGGGGTGAGGGCGACTACTCAGAGTACGTCCGGACCTTCATCATGTGGCCTCTGAGCGGTGGCCGCCGAGCTGAGCGAGAGAGGCCAGTGGCGCCAGCGGCCGGGGCGGGAGCAGGAGCGGGGACATCAAGGACAGCTCGAGTCCGTAGCAGGGGTGGAGCTCGGAGGGGACGGGGGGCTAGTTGGCCAGTGCTCCCTACTTCGATGACATGCCGGGGACAGGGTGGGGTGACTTACCAGATTCCCATTGCTCCCCCTCCGGCTGATCACGAGTTAGTCGGATTCTATGACTTGCCTCCGGTATGTACTACTACATTTTGCATCTTGCATTGTCATTTCATTTCAGTTTATTTGATATTCCGTAGAATACTGATGCATCTACTACTTTTGTAGGCTTCCTCCGAGTACACCCGCCAGTCTCTAGAGCTGACTGCCTCTATGATGGGGATGTTCCAGAGGAGTCTTGATCTTCTAGCCATCTATGGCATTCCGGTATGTTCTTCAACCGCAGTCTCGAAATTTACACAATCTGATGCATCATATTGTCGACACAACATCCGATACATGGCCCTCACGGCATCTGATATACTGCATTCATACCCGGCATTCTGCACTAATTCACTGTTCACAGTATTCACACACTGTACCCATACACTGCATTCTGCACTGATAAACTGCTCACAGTATTCACACACTGTACCCATACACTGCATTCTGCACTGATAAACTGCTCACAGTATTCTGATGTATTTGCCTTTTGTACTTTTCAGCATCCCTTCCAGATTCCTCCTGTAGGTGGTGCTCAGGCCGGGCCTCCCGTTTCTACCCGAGATGGCAGAGTATACCCCCGCACCAAAGCGGGGCGCACTCACGTAGGGAGCAGCTCGCGGGCTCCAGTTCCTGATGACGACGATGATGAGGAGTCTGAGGCTGAGACTGAGGCTGAGGCGGAGGCTGAGTCATCCGAGGAGGAGACCGGAGACAGCTCGGGCTCAGACTCAGATGATGGTGCTGATGATGATCCTGGACCTTCGTCCAGGAAGAGGACTAGGGCGGACCTGTAGGCTTGAGACCTTTTGACATTGATACAGATTTTTGCTGTTTTTCTTCCTTTTTGTACTTTTTGCTTTTTGCTGGTAGTTAAGGTACCTTATACTGCCGCAGGCAGATTTTTGTTTCCAAAGCTTTGTACTTGAAAAAGATGATGAAATGAAATAAACCTTTTTTGTCTGAAAAAGTGTCACATTTGTACATCTAAACATTACATCGCATTACATCATATTACACCTCAATGTAAATGAAATTGATCTTTTGTCTGAAAATTGAGCATTTGCATTGTAATAACCAGATAACGAGCCAGTTAATCAGCAAAATAACCTATACAAACCACTGCTTAACCTGAACACACAGCCCATACTCTGCTGAGGATTAATCTGCATACAACCCATAACACAGCACTTGGTTCATTCTGCACGTGGCAAATTCTGAACAAACAGCCCAATTTGACAAGACGGACTACAAAGGTGAAACCGGCTAAAGTTGAAGCACACTCGGATGCCCCAGATTTTCCCTTTCTCCTTTTGCTTCGCCTAAATGTAGAGAATGGCACAGCACTCTGAGCATAAACGATTTTTGAAATTGAAAAAGGGCTTCAACCTGGGTATTGAGCCTACGACTTAACACATCGAGAAAGACTCAAACAAAAGGTACGCGACCTAAACACAACGAGACACGCTCAGAAAAGACCCAAAACAAAAGTTGAGGTAAACAAAACAAAAGACACAACACACGGACGTGTTTACAAAAAAAATGAAAGACCTCAATCTCGAGGAGCCAGTTCCTCCGGGTATGTTTCCCACCCTTGTTGTGATTCTCACATCACTCGGCCTCAGGCTCGTTTCTTCTCTCAAAACCCTTTTCCTCACTTTTCTCTCGACTTATACCTCTCTATTCTTATTCTTTCTCTTTATATCCCTCCCTAGAGTGATTGATGGATGAATAGGAAGTTGTGGGTTCACGCCCAATATTGTTAGCTCGCGGCTTATTCTTCCAGCGACGTTCAGTCGGTGTCCCAGGTAAGGGAACGGAGTATCTTGATCCATTCTGATTCGTGCTCCACACTTGATTCAATACCTCGTTGCTCGGAGGTTGTTGAGGGCTTTCAGCCCTTTACAGATAGCTTCGGTTGTGCCTTCTTCTAGCGAAAAGAGTGCCCTTCTGGCAAGTATGTTGATGACGGGGGAAAGACAGAACACCTGACTCAAATGTGCCCCTAGTTCATCACTTTGACCATTTTTTTTGTTTTGATTTTTTTACTAAAACAGTTTTGACCAAGGTGAGAGTTAGATTAACATACTTGTTTGATTTTTGATTTAAAATCATGCAAGTCAGGCTATGAGCACTGAAAATTTTCCTTTTTTGGGTCCATGAAAAGGGTCCAGTTTTGGAAAATGGAATAATTTTCGAGAAAATAGTCAACCTCAGTAAAAATTTTCAAAAACTATTTTTGCAAACGGTCAATGCTCAATGAGCACGGAACCTACCCTCGAGATGCGCAACCTCGGATCAGAGGCAATGGAAAATTGCCCCTTGCTTGAAAGGGCTGCATGGCGACGGAAAGTTGCCCCTGGTTTGAAAGGCGACTCATGGCAACTCATGGCAACGGAAAGTTGCCCCTTGTTTGGATAATGCCGGCATTTTACAAACAGTCCTCATCAGTGATAATCGAACTCTCGGACACGGAGAAGATGAAGACGGTCAGAACCAATATATGGACACAGTCACTTCGGAAGTGTTGGTGGCTGGACCTCAAGACGAAGTTGCCTTCGTAGTTCCAGCTGTCACAATTGAACTATCGGATTCAGAGAAGGCAAGGGTGATCAAAACCATTACATGGACTGAGGCGCTATGAAAGCGTTGGGGGCTGGACTCCAGGATGAAGTTGCCTACATATCCCAAACATGGGAATCAAGTCTTACGTAGTTCCGGGTAAGGTACACTCGGGTATTTTCCTTCACTTTTTAGGCTTTAACTTTTGCCAAGGCGCCCGATGCGGGTTTTCGACCTTACGAGCTTCTTTTTCCCTTGTTTTTTCTTTTTCTTCGTATTGTATTATTTTTTTGTATCCTTTTTGTATTTCTTTTTTTTTCTTTTCTATTGTATATATTTTTTTTGCTCTAACTTTTGCCTGGGTCGCCCTTCCGGGTTTTCGGCCCAGCGAGCCTCTCAAAGGGTAAAAGTGTAACAAGTCCATGCCAAATGGTTTTGAGATTGAAGCCCTCTGTATCTAGGAGAATGGTTGTTGTATTCGGCTCTTCGAGCATGTCTGACATTTTGCTGTCCCTAGTTCGAGGGGTGCTTCTGATCTGGCCACACAGGTCTCACATGGCGGTTGACCGTTGAACGTTCTGAATGGGTTCAAGGTTCGAAAACAAAGGGATTGAGTCTTGAGGTTGAGAGTGATCCTAGGCTGCACAATCTCAAGAGCGATTCCACACAGGTCTTCACAGGACCGCGCACATCATTTTGTTTTTGAAAATTTTTACGAAAGCGACACATCGCTCGCGCTGAAGATGGTGTGGAACCAATCTGGATCAAACCAGAGTCCTTCTCAGTACTCACGCTAACAAGCATAATTTCATTCATTAAAAGGCTTAGCACGCCTATCTTTCTCTCAAATTGATCAAAGTTTTACAAAACCCGAGGAATTCCTTCCTCTTCGTTTTCATCACCATAGTGTTCAAAAAGGTTTTGGAAAAAACTTAGGTCATCACAATGATTTTCAAGGCACAAGAGAGTAGGTGGAATGTACTGTCGTTCCATTCAAATCCTCTGGCACAACTAGCCCCAAATAATAATAAGCACGGAAACATGATAGCCGCAGCTGTTTCATTTAGATTTCCTGGTTGCAACTGGCTCCACAGCAGAGACAAACTCGAAAAGAAAGCAAAAGGAGTAATTACAAAACAAAACGGTGTTCGAGGCAACAACCCCGGAATCACCTGACATTCTATACAAGGGGACTGACTCGCTACAACAAGACAGACCCTTAAGCAAAAAGGACTGACTCAAGACAATGAGACAGACTCAAAAACAAAACAAAAGACTGACTCGACACCCAAGCCAGAATTTACAAAACTAGCAATCGCAGATGCTCAAAAATGCGTGCCAGACGCCACATCCAAAAATACACCAAGCGCCGCCCGCAGGTGGTTCACTCCCTGATTACATACTCGCGGTATCAGTATCCTCAAAATCCAATAGTTGGGTAGTAACGGACTTGGCTGAGGTGGGCGGGAGGATAACCTCGTTGTCGATCAAATCTTGCACCTCATGACGGAGGCGAAACAATTATCGGTAGCATGACCAGTTTGCTGGTGGTACGCAGTACAAAGCAGCGTCATGTGTGAGAGGGAGATTCGGGAGAGGCCGAGGCTCCAAGGGTTTAAGGTGCCCCCTTTCGGCCAGGATCTGGAGTGCCTTGGACAGAGGCATGTAGAGAGCGTGAAAGACCCTGCGCCCTCGGGGCAGGTACTTTGAAGGCTGAGAATTCTTGCTAGACGCACTAGCGAAAGGGTCGGCAGGCACTGCCTTGACCTTCTGATCTTTCCCAGGCGCAGGGTTGGGAGTGGAAGGAACTGTTCTGGCATGACGGGGTCTATCCCGATTTTCTGACTGGCTTGTACTGCCTTCGGTTGGAGTGGGGAAAACATCATCCACAACCTTGGTCACAACTGAGGATACTTGCTGTTTACTCATCCCCCCGGCTTTCAAAGCCTCGACTGCCCACAGCAGTTGTTCAATGGGATCGGCATCTTCCTTCATTTTGTCCTTACCTCTGGCCTTAGCCTGATCGAGGGTTTGGGTTGATGTTGATACGTCATTGCCATAGCCGGAGGCTACCTCGGGTTGGCTAAGTTCAATCACAATCCGTCCCAATAGTGGGGGCTCCTGTGGTACAAAACTCCCGGCATATGGTGCAGCTGGTGGCGAAGTGACATTCCGTAGGCGAGATCCGCCACGGACCTCTGGAGGTCACCTATCATCCCCATCAACTCGAATGTGGTGGGCTCACGAGCCTGTACAACTGGGGGTCCAGACGGGTGCGCGGCAGGCGACCTGGGTGGATGCGGTACATCAACATTGGTCTCACTTTGCAGAGTGATTCCTTGATCTAATGCGGCTGTCATAACCACAATCTCTTCCGAATTTTGCGTCATCATAGGTCTTGCCTCAGCAAGGGGGAGCACTGGCTATTCTGGATCAACTCTCTGAACTAAAAAGAAAAACAAGCAGCACTTCAGCCCAAGCGGATCAAACATAGGTGTAGCCGAACGACTGTACTCTACTACTGATCACTGTTCCCGAGAATCACTTCCCCAAAACACTGAATCGGATATCCACAGCTATAACTGATTCTCACAAATACCGATACTGGTGCCCTCAGGCCTGATACTCAAACTTTGCAAACTGATATGTGCATTCCTGTAGAGATACACTTTAAAAGCACATAGCAAGTAAAAGAGAGCCAAAACACCCCTATGTTGGGATAGGGTTTCCCTGTCCTATTTTGTTAGGAGGTAGGATTTCACTACGCACACAGTGGTTTCAAACAACCTATATCGGGTAAGCAACCTGTCCTAGCTTGGAATGGTCGCTATGGATTCTGAATATGCACTAGGTCGAATGGTCAAAAGGGTGCCCCGGTAAAATCGGGGTTTATGTTCCCATACTGGCAGACCCGCAACCGGTCAGCCTTATGGCATGCTTTGACAAGACAAGCCTCCGACAAACCGTTCAGGAATAGCAGATGGCCAACACGGTGTCCTAGGCGCACCAATGCACATGCAATGCAAAGAAACACATAACTGAAAGCAAAACAAGATATCACGAGTTCGAGTCAAGCTCTCTAAACTCCCCAGCAGAGTCGCCAGAAACTGTAGACGTCCCTAAACGTCCCGGGAGGATGATCCCGTTTTGTTCGTCTATGGGTCTACTACAGTTCAGGACTCAAATTGTCACGGTTCTTAATCTGAACCAAAGAGTCCAAATCCGGCAAATCATTTTGAGAAAAAGATTTTTGAAAGAAGTGCCAAACATGGACTGCTTTGCCAGATATAGAGTCGCCACCTAAATATTTTTTTAATGGGGGAATTTAGGAAACCCTGACTCGGTGCCAAAGGCCATGTGTCCGTCATCACCAAAGTTGCCTCGGCTCGGGAACTTGGGTACGATTGGGGAAGGTCAGCTATGAGCACCCCCTCTCGCCCGATCCGAAGATCGGCCTCTACTAACCATGATATCCTCTTTTGAAAACGTTATGTGTTCTTATTCCAGTTAATTAGCTAGAATTACTATGTGATGCGCACAACACAAAAGTATAGACTAGATTGCCTAATTTGGAACGAAGCATTGCATATCCGTTTGTTTGGAAAACGCTTTGGAATTCGCTACTCACAAGTAGGCTAAAACACGGATTTCAATGAGTCGTTCCAACTCAAACAATCCAACCTTCACCCACAGGCATTCAGGCAGTTTATATCACATAAGCATCTAGCCACATGGTAAGCATGCTATCATGTTAACATTCACACTCATGCGAGATGCTAAAGCATAAAATACTTACAATGTACTCCGAGCCAAAACAAAGAACATGTTAGTAATCATGCATGATCCAAGTCCATGTTAAGTGGCTAATGCAGCGCATACAGAATGTCACTAGAATAGGCTCGGCTAATCTAAGGATGGCATATGAAATGCTCAGATAGCATATATTCAAGTTATACTTGAAATACTTATGCAATTAGCATGATGCGCCGAGCCCGGTGCATGCAATACTGATGAATGATGCACGCATGCATAACATAAGGATGCTAATTTAAATATGACCTAATACTAACCATCAAAGCAGGTAAGTAAAAGGGAGAAAGAAGTGGGGGTTGGAAGACATGCACACACGCACCCACACTTATTACAAATTTACCCTCGCTTGGAAGGACCGAAAGAATAATACAATTAATTAACCTACAAGCTAATTAATTATTACAGACCAATTAATTAATTAACAAATCAACTAATCTAATTTAAGCAATAAGCAGCCTCGGGAAGAGGGTCCAATGCATGCGCGCTCGGCTCCGCTCGGAAAACCACTACCATGCACAAGTTGCCTCTGTTTTGACTGTTATCCTTCTCTGAAGACTGCACAAATCTCAAAATTGCTTCTCTGCACACTGTGGAACACCACCGGCAGAGGGGATTGGTGACCGGCCATGGAGAATGGTCACCGGCCACAAATTGATCCATCGGCCACTTATAGATGGCCGGTCGGCACTGAAGATGGCCGGCCGGCCAAATCTTCCTGCAGAATCTATGTTGACAGCAACAGAGGGCAAAACAAAGCATGGCAATGCATTTCAAGCAATGTATGCACCAACCACACCCCTTATCATGTGTATGACTCAAAGGAGGATGGGCCTCGATTCTCGGACCACCAATCGCGCATTTCCATGCATGATGGCCCAAAAAATCAAGTGTGCATTTTGATATGGAATGCAATGCACATAATCAACAAAGGGGCTCAACCTCTATCACAAACAATTCAAGAGGCAAAGCATGCATGCTAATGCAATGCAATCCTAAGCATGTTGACTTGCATGCAACATGGACAATGCAAGCAAGCAATGCATGTTAGGCACACGACCTAGGTAAAGAAGCATGTAAGGCATGAGGCAATGCAACTTACGAGTATGCAAGACACAATGTGGATGTTCAAGCATGCAAGCAAGCATGTGACTTCATTCAATCATGCAACGACACACTAGTATGCAACAATACACAAGGTAAGCATGCAACAACATGCAAAGGGGGTGGACTTAAACTAACATGGATAGCTCGCAAGCATGCCAAAATCAGTGGCCAATGCTATGGAAATGAGGGCCAACACACACACACATGTACATGTTGATGGGCCAACACTTGAGCATAAAACAAGCAACTTTTAAGCACACTTAAAGAGACTAAACATAGACAATTAGCATGCATGGAAAGCTCTGAAATCATGTTAGTGATGGTGCCAAACCAACCAATCAACACAAGCAAAGCATGCAAGCATAGCCAAAACTCAAGGCAAGCCAAAGGTGCATTGAACTACACTTAGCAAAATCGAACATGGCATGAATTAAGCAACCAAAATTAGAGTTTTAGCATGTTAAAACAAAGCCAAAAAAAACACATCTAGATGGTATCTAAATGGTCTAATATGCAGGCATGCACAAGGGCCTAAACAAGGGGCATAAGATGACAACCTTATAGGGCATTAAAGGGACATCAAATGCAAGCATACAAGCACATCATGAGGTCTGAAACAACATGCCAAGTGGTTCCAAAACACTGAAACAAAGCAAGGATGGCATGCTAGAGGGGCTAATGCTTAAGGCATACAAGAGGGATTACATGGTGGCTATACAAAGCAAAGCATGGATGACCCAAACAACCAAAAACAGTCCTCAAGCACACTAAATCATGCATATAAGCTTCACGAAGCTTGGCCAAAATACATGAGCATGGTAGTCTAAATGCTATGCATGTATTAAGGCAAATCCTGGCATTACAAGGCATGTATGCTAAGCAAGCATGGTGTACCAAAACCAACTAAAAAAAGAGATAATAGATGGCAAAATACTACCAAATAACACTTAAGACATGGCCAACATGCACTAGCCAACATGCACTTAAATTAGATGCTCACACATGAGGCAAAAATAGCCCTTTTCAAGGACAACAAGGAGAGGGGGTGGCCCTCTCCTTCTTAGGACCTCAAGGTACCTCACCTCACCTCTGAAATCCCTCAAGATTTCAGTGGTGAGGAGGCCCAAACACAATGGTCCCAGAGCTCAACCGAAATGGCACAAAACAAAGGCCAAACAAGCCTTAAGAGGGGTCAAACAGCCCCAAAGCTTAAAACACTCTTAACAAACTATTTAAAGCCCTTAAAAACAGAACTTTTATATGTTATACACAAAGCTTAAAAACAGTTTCAAGATAGGTAAATAAGCTATGCAAAAATGGGGGAAAAAATGGTAAGATTATTACCCTTGAAGACCTCCTTCACAAACAATGGCCCAGCAGCTTCCTTAAGCTTGAATCAGCTCCAAAACTTCAAGAACAACTCCTTAGTACCTTAGTAGCCAATGGAAGGTGTAAGTCTAGGTGTTTGTGTGCAAATCTAAGACTAAAACACCTTAAGGCAAGAGGAAAGGGAAATATAGAGATAGGATAGAGATACTATGACCTAACCCTAAAATCAGAGCTCCTCTGGCTTTTTTTCGCTAACCCTAATGAAGGGAGAGAAGACCTCCTCTTATGGAGCTCAATCTTGTAAGCTTACAAGACAAGCTAACTAAGAGGGAGATCCCTCCATACACGTGTATGGAGGGGAGCCAAATGCATGCCAGCTGCACGAAAATATCTGCAAAAGCAGATGTATAGTAGTCGGCCGGCCAAAAAATGCAATTGACCAAAAAAAGATAGCCGGCCGGCCATCTACAATGCCGGCCGGCCAAACATTTGGCCGGTGGCAGCAAAACACAGCCGGTGGCCTCAAGCCATGGCCGGTGATGGGTAGGGATGGTCAATAAGCCCTACCTTGCCCCTCAAAGGCAGAACACAAGTGTTTGGTGCAAAACCAGACACAAAACAGTCGAGTCGAGAGATCCTGAGGCAAGGCGCGTAGCCGAGACCCCCGGTAACTCAAGACTAACACAAACATGGATGATCACCGAGTGTTCAAATGGTGACGTCCAAGTCTTGAGAATGGTCAAAAATGGGGTGTCTACAGTACCATGTAATCTTGCTAGAAATCCTTACTATGTTAGCTCTTACACATTTGCTGCAAATCATAATATTTCTGGATATTTGCCTCCCGGTTATAATTTGTTACGAACCACATTACTTCAAAAGGAGAGGGCAAATATTGATAGATTCTTGCAACCAATTAGGGGCACATGGAAGGAAAAAAGGGTGAGCATTGTTAGTGATGGTTGTTGGAGTGATTCTCAAAGGAGGCCTTTGATTAATTTTATGGTAGTGAGTGAAAGTGGGCCTATGTTCATTAAGGGAGTTGATTGTTCTGGAGAAAATAAAGACAAATATTTTATTGCAAATTTGATGAACGAAGTGATTAATGAGGTTGGGGCAGGTAATGTCGTTCAAGTCATCATGGATAATGCTCCTAATTGTAAGGCAGCCGGACAACTCATTGAAGCTCAATTCCCTAATACTCTATGGACTCCTTGTGTGGTGCACACATTAAATCTAGCCTTGAAAAATATTTGTGCTACAAAGAATATTGAGAGGAATGAAGTCACATATGAAGAGTGTAGTTGGATTAGTGATATTGCTGGAGATGGTTTGATGATTAAGAATTTTATCTCTAATCATTCAATGCAATTGGCTATGTACAATGAATTCGTGTCATTGAAGTTGCTATTGGTTGCCGAAACACGATTTGCATACACAATTGTTATGCTCAAGAGGTTGACGCTTATAAAACGTGGTCTTCAAGCAATGGTAATTAGTGACAAGTGGAATTGCTATAGAGAGAATGATGTTGGGAAGGCAAAATTTGTAAAAGAAAAGATTTTGGATGATGTGTGGTGGGACTACATTGATTATATTCTTTCCTTCACGGGTCCTATATATGACATGCTTAGGGCTTGTGATACGGACAAACCTTGCCTTCACTTAGTGTATGATATGTGGGACAATGATAGAGAAAGTGAAGATGACAATATATAGGCATGAAGGAAAAAGAATAGATGAGGAATCTACATTTTACAATGTGGTGCATCAAATTCTCGTAGATCGTTGGAATAAAAACAATACTCATCTCCATTGTATGCCACATTCATTGAATCCAAAGTACGTATCTGTAGACACCCCATTTTTGACCGTCCTCAAGACTTGGACGTCACCGTTTGAACACTCGGTGATTATCCATGTTTGTGTTCGTTTGGAGTTCCCGGAGTTCTCGGCTACGCGCCTTGTCTCATGATCTCCGAACTCGACCGTTTTGTGTCTGGTTTTGCACCAAACACTTGTGTTTTGCCTTGGAGGGGCAGGGAATGCCTTGTGAGGCATCCCCACACACCACCGGCAGTGGCTAGAGGCCACCGGCTGGTTTTTGTTGCCACCGGCAATATATATTGCCGGTCGGCACTCTTTGTTGCCGGTCGGCACTAAATTTTGTCAAAATGACAATTTTGAGTGGCCGACCACTGTTCATCTACTTTTTGTAGATATTTTGTGCCAGCTGTGATAGCTGGCACCCACTCCATTCCCCTCCATACACTCCATACACGTGTATGGAGGGATTTCCCTCTTGAATGGCTTGTTTTGTAAGCTTTACAAGAGGG
The DNA here is from genome assembly GCA_030407325.1 of Camellia japonica. Lineage (NCBI taxonomy): Eukaryota > Viridiplantae > Streptophyta > Magnoliopsida > Ericales > Theaceae > Camellia > Camellia japonica. Next base: position 44,345,792 of record JAPPVO010000003.1, on the reverse strand, counting down.
AATTGCCTATATAGGAGAGGGTCTTCTCTTGGCATTAGGGCTAGACACTTGTTAGACATTTTAGATAGCTTTGGAAAAGCTTGAGTTCTAGGGTTAGAGTTAGATATATTTTCTATCTCTATAAGTGTGTGTTTTGTGCCATTTTTGCTCACACACACACACTAACACACTATCTCTTGGACTTGAGACCCTTGGAGGCTTGTTTGAGTGTTTTGGAGGTGGATTCAAGCCAAGAAGGGCTGTTGGAGCATCATTTGTGAAGGTGGTCTACAAGGGTAAGAAACTTTCCATTTATTCCCCATTTTTGCATCCTATTTCTACCTATCTTAGAGCTGTTTTTGTGTTTAGTGTATAACATAAAAAAGTTCTATTTTTAGGCCCTCTTGATAGTTTATTAAGAGTGTTTTGTGCTTTGGGGAAGTTTGACCCCTCTTAGGCCTTGCAAGGCCCTTGTTTTGTGCTATTTTGTGCAAGTTTCGAGACTTTGGTGTTTGGGCCTCTTCACCACTGAAATCTTGAGGGATTTCAGTGGTGGGGATGGTGCCTTGAAGTCTCCAAAAGGGGAGGGCCACCCCCTCTCCTTGTTGTCCTTGAAAGGGACCATTGTTGGCCTCTTGAGGGAGCCTATGTTAGAGTGTGTGTTGATCATGTCTAGGCTGCATTTCATGCTTATTATGCCATAATATAATCATGTTGTGTGTTGGTTTTGGTACACCATGCATGCTTAGCATACCTACCATGTAATGCCTTGTAATTGCCTTAATATGCCTTAGGTTGTTAGCCTTTGTTTGAGCATGTTTTAGGCTTAGCCTTGTGAATGTTTTGTGCTTATTTTGCCATGCTTTAGGTCTGTCCATAGTTGTTTGGATCGATTTTGGCATGCTTAGTATAGCTCCTTTGCATTTGTGGCTTGTCAGGCTTGTATGCCTCAGGTATGTGAATGTGTAGCATGTGTTGATTGCATCATTTTGGTGGTTTGGAACCATCCAACATGTAATTTCAGTCCCTTTGGCATGCTCATATGCTTGCCTTAGTTGCCTCTTTGTTGCTTTGAAAGCATGTGTTGTATGCCCTATGTTTTGACCATTGTGCATGCCTTTGAACTTGAGTTATTTAGATGCCATCTAGGTGGTCTTTTGGGCTTAGTTTTATGTGCTAAAACTCTGTTTTTGGTCGCCTAAGTCTTGCCATGTGTGGTTGTACTAAGTGTAGTTCATTGCCTCTTTGGTGAGCCTTGAATACTTGGGCCATTTGCATGCTTTTGTTTATCTTGTTTGAGTTGGTTTGGCACCTCTTCTAACATAATTTCAGAGCTTAACTTGCATGCTAGTTGTTCATATTTGTGCCCTTTTAAATGCGTTTAAAAGTTGCCCCATTATGCTTTAAGTATTGGACCATGAGTGCTTGCATGTGTGTGTGCATTTTGGCTTCCATTTCCTTGGTTTTGGCTACTGATTTTGGGCCTATTTGGAGTCGCCTAAGTCATGTTTAAGTCCACCCCTTTGCTTGGTTTGCATGCTTGCCTTGTATGTGTGTTTGCATACTAGCATTCTTGTTTGCATCCCATGTTGCATACTAGTTGACATGTTTAGGATTGCACACATAGACATGCATGCCTTGTTCCTTGATTTGGTGATAGGAATTGGGCCTCATTTTGTTTGATTGGTTTGCATTTCATTTGACATGAAAGTGCACACTTGATCCTTTAGGCCACCATGCATAGAAATGCGTGATTGGTGGCCCGAGAATCGAGGCACATCCTCCCTTGAGTCATTAACAGGATAGGGAGTGTGATTGGTGCATACATAGCTTGAATAGCATTGCCATGCAAGATTTTGCCCTCTGCTGCTGTGAGTTGCAGGTTCTGCAGGAACTTATTGCCGGCCGGCAGTATTTAGTGCCGACCGGCAGTCAATCGATGGCCGGTGGATCTATTTTGTGCGATGGCCACATCCTATTGCCGGTGGTTATTTTACTTAGCCGGTGGGATCCCCCAGTATCCTGAGAGGCATTCCTGAGACTTTGGCAGTTTTCAGAGGAGCAAAGCAGGGAAAACAGAGGCAGGCTAGGCATGGCAGTGCAATTCCGAGCGAGTCCCGAACACGCGCTGCATCTGACCCGCTTCCCAAGGGCTTTACTGTTTTAATTAGATTAATTAATTTGTTAATTTAATTAATTTGTAATATTTAATTAGCTTGCGTAGTTAATTAATTTGTATATTCTTTCGGTCCCTCCGGGCGAGGGCAAATCTGTAATAAGCGTGTGTGAGTGGTGTGCATGTCTTCCAACCCCCACTTCTTTCCTCCCTTTTATTTACCTGCTTATGATGGTAGATTAGGGCACGTTTATTTTAGCATACCTTATGCAATGCATGCGTGCATCCATACATTTGTTGACATGCACCAGGCTCGGTACATCATACAAACTGCATTGTATCTTCAAAATCTAACTTGAATACGTGCACCGAATGATCGCATTTCACATGCCATTTTAGGGTTAACCGAGCCTATCCTAATCACATTCTGTATGCGATGCATTAGTCACTTAACATGAACTAGGACATGCATGTTTGCTAACTGGTTTATTGTTTTGGCACGGAGTACGATGTAAGTATTTATGCTTTAACATATCGCATGCGTGTGAATGTTAACATGACAGTATGATTACCATGTGGCTAAATGCTTATATGAGATAAACTGTTTGAATGCCTGTGGGTGGAGGTTGGTTTGCTTGAGTTGGAAAAACTCGTTGAAATCCGTGTTTTAGCCTACTTGCGAGTAGCAAATTCCGAAACGCTTTCAAAACAAACGGATATGCAATGTTCATTTCCAAAATTAGGCAATCTAGTCTATACTTGTTTGCTGTGCGCATAACATAGTAATTCTAGGCTAATAATTGGTATAAGAACACATAACGTTTTCAAAATCGGATATCACGGTCAGTAGAGGCCGGTCTTCGGACCGGGCGAAAGGGGGTGCTCATAGCTGACCTTCCCCGATCGTACCCAAGCTCCCGAGCCAAGACATTTGGTGATGACGGACACGTGGCCTTCGGCACCGAGTCAGGGTTTCCTAAATTTCCCATTTTAAAAATATTTAGGTGGCGACTCTGTATCTGGCAAAGCAGTCCATGTTTGGCACTTCTTTTCAAAATCTGTTTTTTCTCAAAAAGATTTGCCAGAGTTGGACTCTTTGGTTCAGATTTAGAACCGACACAAATCGAGTCCGAACTGTAACCCCGTTGAGGTCCCTCGCGGGCACGTTACAGTATCACATTTATATTTGTTAGATATTTTATTTAATGGACTCATCAAGTCTTTCTTGAAATAATTATTTTTTCCTATTTTGTATTGTAGGCATCATAGTGATGAGTGGCTCCATGAGGATCAAAATAGAGTTCCTCCAGATAAGGATGAAGAGGTGACACGTGAGAGAAACAAGTGTTTTAAGAGGTATTTTGAAGATATCACAGAGTGAACCAAGGTGATAACTGAGTTTGGAAAATTTTCGAATTATGTTGAAGCATTTTCAGAGTATGATTCCATTCATAATAGGTGGCACATGGATCCTTATACTTGGTGGTATGCCTATGGTGCATATGCACCATCTCTTCATAAAGCAAACAATTCCCATGGAGTCAATATGTAAAAGAAATTCAAATGTGTGAGCCCAAATACAAAAAGAAAATAATTAAAAGACAATAAAATACTTAACTAACAAGCATTAATCCGAAGTACTTAAGGTTTCCTACATGGGCCTTTTGGAAAATGTAAAATCATGTAAAATTGAAGCCACCAAGTGGGTGAGCCAAAAACAAGAAAAATACGAAATAAACAAGTCTGAGCAAAAAATGCAGATAGATATAAACCATGAAAAAGCCCAGTGAGCCATTCTAGTTATTCCATAGGGAAAATATATTTTTATCAAAATAACATGCCACTGAAAATATTATGCGACTACGAAGGCAAAAGTTATTAGCACTGACCTCTACAAGTTGGGTGAGCTTTTGTTTTGAAGATGAGAGATAATTGTCAATTTTCTCTTGTGAATCTGGAATATAAGCCCCTTGTATGCTTCCAATAACTTTATTAACCACTTTCTTCAATATAGTCTTGTGAGACTCTTTGCTGATTTGACCTTCCTTCCACTTTGGTTTCAGCATCTCCTTAACAAACTCCACGAGCGCAAATTTAAATACCCAGATGCCCTTTGAATCATTATTTTTCTTGACCTCATCAGCCCTACCATCTTTATTCATCTTCTCCAATGGTCCATTTCCCTGTGCTTTCTTGCTTTCCTCAGCTGTCATTTCATTGTTTCCTTCACCATCACAATTAGCGACTGGATTTAGCTGATCCAATTGGTGACACTCGCGATCTAATTCAACATCGATTTACTAACCTTATATTGATCACCACCACTTGGTCCACCAGTAAGAGAACTGAATAAGTCTCTTGAAGGTACTTCTTGTTTCTCACCCACAATTCCTTCAACAAGATTTGGTAACAATCCTGCGAGTGGATTATCAGTATGATTTTTAATCAACACAATGTTATAACCAAGAGGATTATACTGTGTCTCAGATCTAATGACTAGATTTGGATTGATGGATGCTGCAGCAATCAGACGAACAAGTCCTGCAGAATTGGAAAGGGATGAAGACACAAATCCCATTAATTTTGTGGGATTAGGAACAGCACCTAGATGAGAACGTTGCTTCATGTCTCCATATAACTGAGCCAAAGCTGAAAATTTGATAAATTGTGAAGGCTGCTGCCTGTTTACTATGTTTTGTGCTGGAGGGATTTCAGAACTAAGTGCAGTTCGGTTTCCCTCTCCGGCATTAGGTTTGCTAAGTGATTTGTCCTCCTGGAACAATGGTTGAGTTTGCACATTGGTAATACTTTCTCCTCTTGGAGCATGCAGAGAGAAAGTCTGTTGATTCTGTCCAACTGCACTAAACCTTGAGAGAGGGTCAATAACTGCACTAGAACTACGGTCATTCTGATCCACACTTTGTCCTGGCTGAACATCTGCAGAAAATTTTTGATCAATGCTTGACATGGCACAATCACTAGTTTCTTTTCTAAGCTCAAGAGAAAAAGCATAACCAGCATCCTCCTCCCTTGAACTGGGCTTTGAATGGAAACAAACATTTTCAGATATCAGCGGTAGCATAGCTGCAGGATCTTGATGCTTCTGACCTAACATCTCCCCAGTCATGTCCTGTTCATATGAGCGTGAAGATCTTTCCTTAAGAGATAGACAATGTGAGGTCTGACTAATGTGACAACTCTCTTCTTTAACAACATGGCCAGAAGATTGCCCATAATTCCATGGGAAAGAAACCTCCATATCACTATACCAATTTTCAGCACCATTTGATTCAAAGCCACTCGTTCCAGTAGCAGCAGTTTCTGCCTTTGGCTGGAGATACTCCCTATCATTGCCATCTACTGCTTTACCATTGTTTATAGGGTGACCATATGATCTGTTCTCAATGTTAAAACTACGTACCCATCTATCATCCCTAGAATATGCATGATATACCTGTCCATGAGCACCAACATTTCCATTTATGTCCTCATTCCACTCGAGCAACTTTGCATTATCTGGCACAGTCGTGTCGCTCCACCTTAGATGTTCTGCTGGTTGTTCCACTGTATCTAAATTCTTGCTCCACCTCCTCCCATCATCCCTTGACCTGTCATTGGGATTGACAGTCTGGCCATGATGAGAAAATCTGTAAAACTTCCCTTTATGGCAATTTCCTGCAGTAAAAAATTTGCAAGGGATATCACTACTCCTATAGGGTTCATGCTCCCTACCATGCCCACTCCTGTCATTTTCCTTTCCTCTAAACACTTCCTTCAGAGACCCTGTATCAGAAGCAACACTATTATGCGCATATTTGGAATATGCCCCCATACAGCATCTACCCTTGATAAAATCACTACAAACATTATTAGATCTTCTCACACTCTGTAAGTACCCCCTGCCATCATCAGAAGTGGAATATTTAGAAACTCCACTCCTCCAGTGGCTACTTTCCCAGCTCTTTGCTAGACCACCTTCAGGACATCTATCTTCATGATCTCTGTGATCCTGGTGAAGATACGGACAACGATCACCTCTCCTGCATCTACCAGCAACAAAATCTCTACAAGTCCGGGCTGCAGTACTTCCATCTAATCCTAATTCTCTCTTAAAACCATATGGAGGACTCCTGCTCTGGCTCCTGCAAATTATAACCAGAAACCAGAGAACCACCTACTTTTCAATCATCAGAAGCCGAAAGAGATGGAATTTTGCTGCCAAGGTAATACAGAATTTGCAAACTACTCATGAATAAGTTGGGAAAATCAAGGATAAATTTCACCGGGGAAGCAATATACATCATGTTAGCATATTATATTAGCCGAAAGTTGCACCAGGGTCTGTAATTATTCTATGCCCTCAGGGCTCATCCTGTAATTGTCTCTCTTGTAAACCCTAATCTTCATTTATAAATAGGGGGTGACATTCTATCATACCCTAAGCTGGTTACCCAAGCTTCATGGTATCAGAGCTACACCTCTAGGGTTAGGGTTCGAAACGTACCTAGTTGGATCATCTACTGGGTCGATCTTCAGTCGCCGTCATCACTCCGCTTCGTCTTCATCAGCCGGTAGATCATCTGCTTCGTCTTCGTCTTCGTCTCAACTCCGCAGCTCCTCAGCTCGTCGATCTCCTCCAGCTGTTCGTCACTCATCTTCATCGCTCTCGTCGTCCTCAGCTCGTCACCCGTCTTCGTCGTCCTCAGCTCCTCTGTCGCCTTCGTCGATCGTCGATCTTTGATATACTCTCACTCTCGTCCACTGTTTGGTATGATATAGCCTCTCTTTTGTATCACACCCTAGTATATATCAATATATATATATCCTAATATAGCCTGGTATATATAAATATATCTATCACACCGTACCAATACATGTATACATAAATAAATCAATAAATATATATATATATAAATAAAAAAAAACAAAAACAAAAACAAAAACAAAACAAAAAAAACACAAAAAAAAAAAAAATGGTTTCTTAATTTTGTTATGTCTTTATAGTGGTCATTGTGCCTGTTCTTTCACTACCACCTTCCGGGTTTGTGATTGCCACTAGTTTTGTTGCGGGTTCGGTAGTATTGTATCCATGACAGATTCCACCAGTGTGTCCCCTTCTTCTCAAACACCGAGAAGTGAGAGTCCCATTATACCTACTACCATGACTGAGAACCCCAACCCTAGTCTGAAAATCACCACCTCTCTATTTAATGGTCAGAACTACCTAACATGGTCTCAAAGTTGACTATGTTTTTGAAGAGCAGAGAGAAGATGGGGTATGTTGATGGCAGGATACAGGCACCTAGTACCACTGACTCAGGTTATGACCAATGGGAGATTACCAACTCTTTGATTATGAGTTGGCTTATCCATTCGATGGTTCCAGAACTTGGTGAGGGCTACTTGTCTATGGAGACTGCCCAGGACGTTTGGGATGCTGTGGCTGTCACCTATTCCCGCAAAGGGAATTTTTCACACAGGCATTTGAGTTGCGCCGCTTTATTGAGAGCTCACTTCAGGGGAGCAGACTGTTCTTCAGTACTTCACTTTCCTCACCAACAGCTGGAAACGGCTTGACCACCTGGAAGACTATAAGCCCGTTTGCCCTACTGATTCTCTCGAGTACAAGAAGTACATCGCACGGGAACGGGTCTTTAAATTTCTGGCCGGCCTAAATGTGGAGTATGATCCATTTAGGGGTCGAGTTCTGGGTATGGACACTCTTCCTTCACTTCAGGAGGCATTTGCCTATGTACAGAATGAGGAGAGTCGCCGGTCTGCTATGATGTCCCCTGTCTCTACTGACCATTCAGCATTACTGTATACTCCTCGAGATGGCCTCAGCCTGACTCCCATTCCTCCGTCCGCTGCTAAGGAGTCTGTATTTTGTGATTATTGCAAGAAGTCGCGGCATACTCGTGAGACGTGTTGGAAGCTTCATGGGAGTCCATCCGGGGGTCGAGGTGATCGGTCTGGTTCTCGAGGAGGTCGGTCAGGCTAATCTAGAGGACGTAGTTCCTATTCCCGGGCTCATCAGTCTAGTGCCGTTGATACACTTGATTCTAATTCTGCTTCTGTTGGCCAAGCTTCTGATACTGAGCTGGAGGATGCTTTGCGCCAATTGTTGGACTGCCGATCTTCTACTGCTCTCAGTACAGCTTCCTCGTCCTTTGCCCGCTCAGGTAACTTAGTATCTTCTCCTTGTGTTTTCCTGTGTCATAAATCTTTGCCTTGGATTATTGATTCTGGTGCCTTAGATCATATATCTGGCTCCTCTGATCTTTTCTCTGTCTATAAGCCCTCTTCAGGTCAGGACAAAGTTAGGATTGCAGATGGTACTGTTTCTTCCATTTCTGGAAAAGGTTTAGTCCAAGTCACTCCTACCATACATCTATCTTCTGTTCTCCATGTTCCCAATTTTTCTGTTAATCTGTTATCCTTGAGTCGTCTTACCCAGGATTTGAATTGTAGTGTGACGTTTTTTCCTGATCATTGTCTTTTTTAGGACCTTGTCACGGGGAGGACGATTGACAGTGGTAGTGCAGAAAATGGTCTCTACTTCCTAGATCAACCGGACAAACTTGCTTATTCTTCCACCATGTCTTCTACTACCCCCGCTGATTTATGGCTGTGGCATCGGCGTTTTGGGCATCCTTCATTTCATTTACTTAAGCATTTATTCCCTTCTGGTTTCGCAAATCATCATGTGTCTGACTTTCTTTGTGAGTCTTGTCAACTTGGAAAACAACACAGAGCTTCTTTTGCTCCCAGTTTGAATAAAAGTTTAGTTCCTTTTTCATTAATACATTCTGATGTTTGGGGTCCCTCTCGTGTTATGTCTGTGAAAGGTCATCGATGGTTTGTTACATTTATTGATGATTTTTCTCATGCTACTTGGGTGTATCTCATGAAAGATAAGAGTGAGGTTTTCTCTGTTTTCGCACTTTTCATAAGATGATTTGTACTCAGTTTGGGCCACTGTCAAAATATTTCGTTCTAATAATGGCGGGGAATACATAGATTCTGGGTTAGGACAATATTTCTCTACTCATGGCATTATCCATCAGACCTCTTGCACCAATACCCCTCAACAAAATGGGGTGGCGGAACGCAAGAATCGGCATCTTCTGACATGGCTCAGTGCATGTGTTTTTCTATGAATGTGCCTCAGCCCTATTGGGGCGACGCTGTTCTCACCGCTGCCCATCTTATTAATCGTCTCCCTACCCAGGTCTTGCACAAACAGGCTCCTCTTCACGTCCTCCTAGGTTCTCAGTCCTTGTTTTCTATTCCTCCCAAAATATTTGGTTGTGTCTGTTTTGTTCATAATCACTCTCCCTCTCGTGGTAAGTTGGACCCTCGCTCCCTCAAGTGTGTTTTCCTTGGTTACTCTCCTACTCAAAAGGGGTATAAATGTTACCACCCTTCTTCTCGTAAGTGGTTTGTTCCATGGATGTTACTTTCTTTGAGTCCCAGTCCTATTTCTTGTCCTCTCCGGTGTCACCGTCCTCATTTCCGGGGGAGCCTTGGTGTGAAGTGAGTCATGTGCCTCCTATGGTGGACCCAGTTGTTCTTGCACCACCCTCTTCTACTGTGCTTCCTATGGTGGAACCAGTTGTTCTTGCACCCCCCTCTTCTACTGGGACTATAGAACCCACTATCCCCAAGAATAAGGACGGGCATGTTTATGTCCGGGACATAGACAGACAACAAGTTAACTGGATACAAGGGACCGCTTCTGCTACTCCACTGCCATCTCCTGCTTCTGATGAGAGTCTAGGTAACTTTCAATCTCTTGAGTCCATTGATCTTGATGTTCTTATTGCCAAGAGGAAGGGTGTGAGATCTTGTACTCAACATCCTATCTCACAGTTTGTATCATACTCTCATTTGTCATCCTCATATGGAGCGTTTTGACCCATATTTCCTCTGTTAGCATTCCTAACCATTTTCAGGATGCTCTTGCTACCTCTGAGTGGAAACTAGCCATGCTTGAGGAAATGAAAGCACTTAGGAAGAATGGCACTTGGGAATTGACTGAGTTACCTACGGGCAAACGACCTGTGGGATGTAAAATGGGTATATACTGTGAAACACAAAGCAGATGGTCTATTGAGCGTTACAAGGCAAGACTTATGGCAAAAGGGTTTACTCAGACATATGGCATTGATTATCAGGAGACCTTCTGTAGACACCCCATTTTTGACCGTCCTCAAGACTTGGACGTCGCCGTTTGAACACTCGGTGATTACCCATGTTCGTGTTTCGTTTTGAGTTCCCGGAGGTCTCGGCTACGCGCCTTGCCTCAGGATCTCTCAACTCAACTGTTCTATGTTCGGTTTTGCACCAAACACTTGTGTTTTTGTTTCTGAGGGTGGAGAGTAGCTTGTTAGCTACCCCTGGTACCCACCGGCCGTGGCTTGAGGCCACCGGCCGTGTTTTGAGGCTACCGGCCATTGGTAAAGTATACCATTGGCTAGTCGGCATTCAGTGTGGCCGGCCGGCCATCTGTTTGGCCGATGGTCTCCTTTTCTGGCCGGTAGCACTTTTTTTGACTTTTCAGGCATGGTGCATGCCAGCTGTGCCAGCTGGAACGCACTAACCCTGCCCCCGTGCATAAGTGTGGTTGTTTTGCCCTTTTGCACCCTTTTGGTCTAGCTTCTTGAGGAAGCTTGGACCTTGTCTTAGCTTCCTCTAGAAGCTTGCCAGCTGTCCCAGCTTCCTCAGGAAGCCTTGACCCCCTTGCCCCCTTTGCCCTTTTTTTGTTTAGCTTCTTTGAGAAGCTTCAAACCTTTGCTTTGTCTATATATAGAGCCTCTCCTCCTCCATGGGAGGGGGTTGAACAAAAAATCAGAGCTTATACATACATATATCTATCATATACTCTCTCTCTATATATATATCTCCCTCTCTCTCATCCTTTGTGTATGTTTGGAAGCCTAAAAAGTGTGTTTTGACCTTGGTTTTGCACTAAGACACACACCATTACACCATACTTCGACCTTGAGAGGCTTTGAGGGTTTGTTCTTAAGTTTTTGGACTGGTTTTGATCAGAGGAAGGTGGCTGATCTTGCTGTTCTTCAAGGGTTCTTCAAGGGTAACATTCTTACTTTAGATTCCCCAATCTTGCACTAGATTTTTGTCTATCTTGCTTGCTATTTTAGACTTTGTGTATAACTGAAAAAAGTCTTGTATTTGCATGCTTAAGATACTTCATTAAGGTTGTTTTGTGGTTGGGGTCGACCTCACCTCCCCCTCTTAGGCCTTGTTTGGCCCTTTTGGTGCTCTCTTTGTTAAGCTTTGATTACTCTTGTGTATTGGCCTCCTCACCACTGAAATCCAGTGGATTTTCAGTGGTGAAGAAGGGGTCTTGAGGTCTTGCATAGGGGAGGGACACCCCTCTCCCTTAGTCTCTCATTTTTGCATGTTCTTAGCTCATAAGGGTAGCATGCATGATTAGGTGTTTTTTTATCCCATTTCGGAGGGTTTTGTACGTTGTTAGGTCATAATATGCCTTCGTTTTTGTCGGATTAGTGGTCCCTTTCATGCTTAATACACTTGCTTGTATTCCCTCATTTTGCCTAGAAGTGCATCATGCCATTAGACCACCATGCTCTCATGTTTTGACCTTGCTTTGTGAAGTTCTTGGTCATATTTGCCATGCTTGAGTCTGTTGGTTACTGATTTGGTCATGTTTGACATATTTAATATGGTTGCATGCATTTTGGCTTGTGAGCCCTAAGTAAGTGAGTCATAAACATGCCTTAGTTGGTCTATTTCAATGATTTGGAATCATTTGCCATGCCATTTCAGTCCATGTTTTTATGCTTTCATACTTGGAATTGTTCTCCTTTTATTACTTTGAAGATGTGTCCTTTTGTGCCTTGAAATGAGCATTGTGCATGCTTAAGTGTTTAAACCTTTGGGGCTGCCATATCAGTGGGTTTTGGACTTATTTTGGTGCCTTAAAACTCTGTTTTGGTTGTATATTCAATGCCATGTTTGCTTGGGGTAGTGGTAGTAGAATGCCCTTTGTTATGCCTTAATCTTGGGCCTATTGGTGTGCATGCTTACATGAGTGTTTATCCATCATTTTAGGCATCTTTTGTC